>CM035592.1:62257197-62857197 GCA_020423425.1 Chrysopa pallens
AATTACATAATATTATTCTACTCATAATATTTGGATTGTGTTAGTCAAAAATCTTTTTTTGTATAGGGCATATGGGGGGTGTATGATTATGAAAATCAAAAATATAATAGTATGTAGGTATTTTATGGGATGATTAGTACGCGTCTAAAAAATTTTCTGTGACTTAATTATGTTTAATATAACGTATTCCTTTGCCATAATTCGAAAATGTTTACACAGAGATTGTGTAAAATTCTTGATTGGACGGACACACGAGCTTAAAATTTATCCATTTTAGTTGTTATTGTAATAGGAAGACATAGCTCGAAAATTACTTTTTCATGTTGCCGGGCAATCAATGCGTGGTAATTTCACGTAATTACAAAAAATTATTATAATAATCATAATTAAGTTACACTTATATAATTTTTTAAATGGGAGCTCATTATTCCATTAAATTTTTGCGCCCTCAAGTTCTATTAGGGTATAACAACAAAGAAAAGAAATTTCATCATATATTTATTATCAAGAGAAAAACACTGAAGTTTATTATTTATATCCACCAATATATATACTCGATATAATATATTGGTATATATTACTATACAAAACAATTGTTAGTATTATTTATTTTGGTTTAATCACTCTGCTCAGGAAGACCCACTCCATTTACAACAAAGATTTACAGCTTTTTTGTTTTTATACATATTTTATGAAATTATAATATAAAAGAAAGTTCAATTGTTATTTTCAAAAATATTCAAATCATTTATTATACCCTTTAAGCTTTAGGTAAAAATATTTAGAGAATAAATTACATTTTTAATTTAGGTTAGAATTAGGTATTCAATAAAAAAATCAAGTAATCAATCCTTTAAAATACAAAATTTTGTAACAAAAAATGTAAAAATAATTTTTACTCTATCACCACATTTTATTTCATGACTATAAATTGAACGCCAGATTGCGATCTTTCTTTTTAAAAACTAAAGAATATTTTACTGATTGCCTCTCAAGCTTTTAGTGATAGTCATTCATGAATGAACTTTGACATTTTAGTTATATCAAAGTTTGTATTTTTATTAAAATTTAACCCAGTTCATAGAACTTGTAACTATTGAAATTATTTACGGCGATCTTTGTAAATAGTAATGTGCTTAATCTATCAGATTTAAAAAAATGATGATGACAAACATGCCAACTAGAAATTGGTAAAGACATTGACACTTAATACCATAAATTATGTGATATTTATAAATTAAAAATTTTTTGTCTAGTAAAAATGATCTTATAAGTTCCTTCCAAATATATTTTATGCGACTAATTCTTAGATTAATGCATGTCAATGAAAATAATCGTGAGAAATAAATAACATTTAATTCTCTTACTAATACATATTTACAATAACTTGGTAATTTGAATTTAATAACTATCCTGGTATCTTTTTTCTATATTTGTTGGAAATCTACAAAATACTCAGAAATTGAATGATAATAATTAATTTCAATTCAATTATTAAAAATTTTTATAAAAAAAGTAAAAAAGTTGAAATTTTTACGAAACAATTTGTATAGATTGATAATTACTTACAATATATTTTTCTTGTTTAATCAAGGTTTCTAAACGTTAAATTATTTAAAAAGCTAAAATGTGTATACAAAAATTACTACCATAAAACACATGACATTTATTTTAACAATTATATACTCATAATTTTTGTAAAATATTTTTGTATTCACATTTTTAATTTGTATTTTAATGATTCAAATTAAAAAAAAAACAACCTGATGATGGTCTACATTTATCTCCGAAACATATCATGAATTGAAAACTAATCTAATAAACTTGTAATAAAGGAAAGCTCCTGTAAGTAATTAACAAACTATTTATTATCACAACTTAGTCTTTTAAAAATGAAAACAATTTAGCTCACATTTTTAACATATGGTTTCTAGAAAAAATCGTTATCCAAAGAGAAATAACTATTTAATTCTTTAGTAGCTATTTGAAACATTCAAAAAATTTGAAACTTCAACATCAGAAAGTTCAAATTTGATATAGCTTTGGAGTATATTAGGCCGAAAAACTACTATAATCCCCGTAGGCATACAAGAATATAAACAAAATTTGGATATTTTTGAAAATGGCTATAAAATAAAAATTATATTTATTGTGAGTATTGTACACTATTTTGTTATTATTAAACCCATTTATGAAATAATTCTACCATTTTGATAGCGGTTAGTTTCTAAATTTTGTATAAGGAAAGAAATTGTTTTACTTTTCAAATTTATGATATTTAATTTTTTGTTTTTACTTTTACATAATTTTTATATTTATTGGCAACATACAAAAAAAAAATTATAGTATCAAAAAATACAGAATAATTTTATAAAAAAATTAATTTATATCGTTAATTAAGTATCATAAGTTTGTAGTGCATTAGAGAATGGATGAAAGTTACATTATCACATCATCTATACTAACAAAATACTGCAGAATTATTGGACATTCATGCTAACGAAGACTCTAACTACCGGTATACTTAAGAACTATTCAGAACTATCCGAGTTTAAACTATATAGACATAAAACTTGTAATAGATGTAGTGTTTGATGATAGTGTATAATATATTACAATAACTAATCTCATTTTTGTAGTCTATGGAAAATATTCAGCAGAGTGTGTTATGATCAGTTATTATTTTTGATACTATGGCGCTGAAATTTTAACATGAATCTCCTATACTTACTAAATAGTTAATACGTAGATAGCGATAATTTTTAGAAATATTTTTCCATATTCCTTTTTTAGGCTTTAATCTAGTCTTCAAGTTTTATATTTTAGTTAGTCAATTACGTTTTTGATATAGTAATTAGGAAATTAAATTTTTTGTCTTTCAATATATTTCAAATACTTATTATAAAAAGTTTATTATTCGTCTGCCTATTAAAGAAAATTATTTTATTTTTTGGTATCGCAGTATCTTAAGAAATTATTTGAATTTTAATATTAAGTGATGTGATATTACGCAACCATTTCCTTGCACTCATTACTTTTGTTAAATTTTTTTTAGTTCACTATTAAGTAGCTGTTTTTTTAAACTATTACATATTAATTAACAATTTATATTTATCATAATTGTTGATATGTACAAATAATAATATATATAATATTTACTATATGCATACATTATTTTATTAGCGTTATCTTTTTTTTTTTTGTTTTAATTTCATTTTGCTCTTTTTTATCACATAAAGTAAAAATTTTCACATTATTGTTATAATAATTAATTATTTATAAAATATTTTGGGCGGAAAATGTTTTGGACAAAGGATACTTGCGTTTTTAGTATGAACTTTGAACTGGCATTTAATACTGTCAAAATTATTAAATTGAAATTGTAAATAAACAAAAATAAAATTGCTCAAAAAAATAAAAATATACTTAAATTATAATTTAACTGAAAAAAATTATAATAAGGTATTTATTTATTTTTTTTTATATTAAGTGACAAAAATGTAATTGAAATTTTATTAAAATCACAATTTCGTCAACTACTTGTAGCATTCAATTGTTTAATATACGTATTATTTATTAAATTTTGTGCTTAGTATTTCGTATAAAATGGACAATGTAATTTATTCGTATAATATAAAACAAAATGATTATAAAAAACATGTTTTTATATTGTCAATTTTATTCGAAAAGATTATTGTCTATTTTATATGAAATGTTACCCACAAAATAGTATTTAAAAAAAAAAAAAACAATTGGATACCACAAGTAAATGGTAAAATGCTTTAAAATTTAAATGAGATATTTAAAAACTTGCCGATTGATTTAAAATTTCCAAACACTATGAATAATTATAAGATTAACGCCATCAAAGTTCATACTCATCAAAATTTTTGAGTGTCAGTAATTCATTCGAAAATAAACAAGAAAAGAGTAACGATTTTATTATTATAAATTATTTTCAACAAAAATATTTGTTTTCGATCAGTTCTGAAAATTTTTCACTGATTTTGATAATTGGAAGATGAAACAAATAATAAAATAAATATTATTTTTATTTTATTATTATTTTCTATTTTTTAGGGTTATGTGAATGGAATTTTTCGTTTAGTGATCTTAATTCTTCTTCTTTTTTTTTCTGCTGTTTTGTTAACGGTTTTTTGTTTCATCTTTTTCGTTTTATTCATCTTTCTCTCCTTCTGTTCTATTTTTCTATCATTTTCATGCATTATCATCCACTTCTGAGCTATAGGTCAAATTTCAAGTAACTATCTCATCGCGCAGTTATATTAAAATCAATTACAAAATTCAACCCGGAGAGACATACAAAAAATCGAGTTAATAAAAACATGCTAATAATGGTATCTTGTACATTCAAAAATTAACCATGCTATAAAACCGAATTTTAGTGGAGAGATTCGAAAAAAATTCACATTTTCAGATGCATTCTTTCGAAAGTTAAGTTTATTCATTCTTATTTTAGTTAGTTTTATTTTATGTAGCAAACTTGTGACCTCGAAGTGTACATTCGTGTTTTTTGAGAAGTAAAAATGCCCTTGCCATTTGTTAAAGATTTTTAGATTTAATGATAAATTACATAACTTTTTTGTTGATTATCGAACAAATTATTTTTATTTTATTACTGCCACTCAAAAAATCGTGTTATTCGTATACAATTTCGTATAGTTTTTATTGGCTATAAATAATTAACTAAAAGTTTAAAATAATAATGATAAAAATTTCACTTTATGCATTCATGTATTTAATTTTATTTAATTTTTTTTAAACATTGATATTAGTAATTTTAATGGTACTAATTAAATATTATCATGATACTGGATTTTTATTGCTTCATGAGCTATACAAGGACGAAGGACAAATAGTTTTATACATTTTTTTTAAACTAATAATTATTTATTGTTTCCTTTTTTGGCTACTTTTAGTTTTTTTTTTTTTCACAAACATAAAATATTTGCTGTTGATATGTTACAAATATCTAACGAAAATTTTTTTAAATACAGCAATTTTTATTTATTTTAAATTTATATATAAATATTTACAAAATTTTGAAAAATTATTACAGAATTATGCAAAAAATTAACACTTAAAGGAGAAGTACCCATAAAATGCCCCTTTCTAAAACCCCACATAATACTTTATTTGACATGCATTTTATTAGTTTATTTTATTTATTATCCAGTTAAATTATTTACAATAATTATTTTGCTTTATTTTTTGTAAATGAACTCTTTTTGCCACAAAACTGAAAAGTACCGGATGTCGACACAAACTTCAAATTAACGGATATATGTTTTAGTGTTGTTCTAATAGGAAAATCAGTCAATAATTAAATCTAAATCATTTTGTCTGTCAAGCGATAAGACAAATTACTTTTGATTCAATTACCTAATAAATTGATAATTTTTCAATTTTTGAATTGTCAATAACTATTTTGACGCTTGTTGGATAAAATGTTTTTTGCATTAATTGTTGAATATGTTTTTTTATTTAAAGAATAGCCCCCCCCCCCTCACTGACGTAACGTAATTACCGATCTCAACCGATCATCAAAGTTAAGCAACAACAGACACAGTAAGAACATGGATGGGTGAACATCTAGGGTTGCTGCAGTGTGTACTATAGATACTCACTGTAGTCACTATATAATTTTAGGTAGTTGAAAAGTGACTTAAAAATCTTTTTATTATAATAATTCATAAAATGATATCCGTTAATGATAAGTCTGTGTAGGTAATCAAATTTTAAGAGCAGTACAAAAATTTCTAGGTGTATATTTATAAAAGACAAAATAATTTACAAAATAATAGTACGACGGTAATTGTTTTGTAGGTATTACTCTGGTATTCCACCTATATCAATATCTTTTTGGAAATGGACTGCGATGTGAGAAAAATTCTTGTACAAATATCATAAAAATGCAAAAAAATTAAGCACTTTGTTGAAACAGAAAAAATAAGTCATGTAGATCGACTTATAAGAAAATATTTTAAGAACGGTAATTCTTTGGGTTTAGCTAAAGAGCCTAGTGGAAAACTTCTCCCGTTATGATGTAACTTTACAAAAATTTACTGCTATTAGTACGGTACTTTTTTTTAAGTATCACTAGTAAACTGACTGTAAGAGTATAAAATCAGTCTTCAACATGCTTATGTCCAATTAAACATAAAAATTTATTTTTAAACAGATAAGAAAAAAACTATTTTCATGTTTACATAGTAATTCTTTAAAGCAAAAATAGTTTTTGGCATCTTTTATTTACATTAACATTTTCTGAATACTTTTTTGTAGAAGGATTCATTCATTATGGTATATCGATACGTCATTTTGTTGAAACAAGCACTTAAAGATATATTTTAAAATTTCTTTGTTTGATTTGCTGACTGATGTGGCTAATAATTGCTTTGTTTTAAATAATAGTAAAAAAATAATAATTAATTTAATCAAATGACATATGCAATTTTTTTTTTGTACAATTTTTATCGCCAGTAGTCAATATGCAGCCTGAGAGTTCGCATCATTAAGTAAACAAATAAAAATACATTTACGACTCGTTTCTTGAGCAAGTATAAGTGCTCCATTACAAAGTATCTAATTTGAAATGTTCTTGTCGAGACCATAAAGTAAGAGGTATGATTAAATATACGAAATTAAATCACTGTCTTGTTTCGTTTTATTTAAAATCTCAATTATTTGTGTAAGTTTTTGTAAAGTTAATAAAGAAATAATAATGAAATAGTTTTTTCTTTTATAAATTAAATAAATTTTTGCAAATACTTTATTAAAACTAACATCTGCACTTATTTTTGATATTTATTTGTTTCTAAATTTTTTACAGTGATAGGTTTTACAGTCTTTTTTTATATTAATGAAAATGTATCATAGGAATATTAGTTGTGCTCACTAGTTGATCAAATTTTAAATTTACAGCCATGGTTAAACTTATTTAAAAACCAAATAATCCATTCTTATTTTTGAAGAATTTTCGTATATAAGCCATTTATTTATAGACTATTTAATTTTAACTACAGTTACATTGTAATCATATTGGTCGGTTATTTTGTTAAGTTTTGCACAAAGTATACATTCAATATAAATGAAAAGACTATTATTGAATAAAGTATTATGGTTAAATTTGACGTTAAAAGTTTAAGCAAAGCTGTAATTCATCAATCATCACGATTAAAGAAATTTAACCTACGATTAAGACAATCTTTAATCTGATAATATTGTGTTTAATTACAAAAATTTCGAAGACATGATTATAAATTTTTTATACACTAATTTTAATACATTACAGTTCAATTTTTATAATTTATTTATACAAAAAATGTTTTATGTCTTTGAGATTTAGGCCTTTGGTGACTTAGAATAAAACAGTTTTTTTTTTATAAAACAATCACTGAATTACAAAATTGAAGCACCGGGCTCACTTCTACTTGATGGATGATATAATACATTTTGCCGTGGACTAGCAAAACTACTTAAACTAGGACCTTTATTTGGGCCCCATGTTTTATCACTTGAAGTATTTTGTGTTTCATGATCTTTGGTACTGGTCCATGGTATACCAGATGGACCAATACGAGCGTATATTTGTTGCTGTGCTACATTATTTGACGATCTTAGTACATCGGGACCACCATTGGCATTATTAGTGCCTCCGCTTAAACGTCTTGGTGGTACACAACTTCCTGGTGCCATTCCACGAAAATAAGATTCTGAATAAACATTTCTATTGTAATAGCCACCATTTAGAGACGGATATACTGGTTCTTCTGGGCTGTCTTTTGGGTTCCAGTTCTAAAAAAATTATTATTTTAGTAAAATTCGATTGATATCGCTTGACTATTTATAAATTTTAACACTTACTGATGACCCTCCATGGCTTCTGGCACTTCCAATTAATGTTGTTGTAGCGTATGGTGCCGGTGATTTTGCCTCATCACTTTGTATTAGTTTAGCACCAAATCCAAGAGCATCAACTTCTGCATAATCAGGCATTGGATTCGGTGTTAGTCTGGCATAATCGGGTACACTGGCTGGAGTATACGTTGACATTTGATCTTTATCTAACCATAAAGATGAAGGATCATGTCCATTTATCGATAAAGGATGTGGAAGGCCAATAGAAGTTTTTAAACTTAAAGGTGTATTTAAGACTGCCCCATTAGACCTGGGAGCATTTGTATGAGCTTTTTTGGCAAGCATGTGACGTCGGCGAACATATAACATTGCTGCAAATAGCAGTACCATAACAGCCACCATACTTCCAAGTAATGCGATGAACCATGTTTCGGTCAAGAAATCAGCAGACATATTAGTTCTTAGATCATGAGCACCGATTGGATGTCTAAAAATTATTTCAAAAAATTTCAATAAGTATTTCATAATTTTAATATTACATGCGTATAAATTTACCTTTGGTGATGTTGATCCAAAACTCTGGATGCTGGGTCTAACCGTAGAGTAGCTGGTGAACTAAATGGTCCTAATCCAGCTTTAGTAGCAGCTGCCACTCGCACTAAATACGTGATGCCTGCAGTTAAGTTTGTTAATAATAGTGTAGGAGTTGATGAATCTACTGTGACGTTAGTTAAATGAATCGGTGGTGAATTTCCGTGGCCTTCACGATGGACCACCACTTGATAGCTTCTAAGTATACCATTTTGTAGTGAAGGGTGTGGTGGCCGCCATTTTAAATATACAGCTGTTGAATTTAATAGAATTGCTTCCATATGACTTGGCGATTCATCTGGAACTCCTTCTAATGTTCTTACAATTCGAGAATTCGATGGTCGACCGTCAATTGTTTTATAAAATGGAACTAAAAAGAATTCATAACGAGTGTATTTGTGAAGCCCAGTTACGGTGAAACTTGTTACGGTTCCAATATTTAAAACAGTTTGTAAACTATATGTATTTACACTTTGACCGTTTTCAAGTTTTCCACGAACATCTAATGGCCGGTAGTATATATAAAAACCTTCAATATACTCCGCATTAATTATCTGAAAAAATTAATTTATATTATTTTTTTTTTTGTATTATTTAAATAGTTTTTGAATAAACTTACCTCCCAAATTAATTTGACAGCGTTGCTTTGAACTGCTTGAGCTTCATTTAATAGAACCGTATTTCCTGATAAAAGTTGTGCTTTAGCTTCAGCCATTTCAGTAATAAGCGGATCTCCAAATGTGCTACTGCCTACAGCTGTTTCCCAATTACTTTCAGCAGTGACCGAGATTGGTTCTGATGGAGGAGATGGTGGTGAAAATCCATGAGAGTTTTTTGCACGGATCACAAATATGTAAATTATTCCTGGCGACATTAAATAATGTGTATAAACTGGATCAGTCACTCGATTTGATGCAGTTTCCCATCCAGAGTTTTTTGTGTATATTTCTACTTGATATTCAAGTAAACTAGATGAACCAATTTTATTATTTCTATTCCAAGCGATAGTTACACTACTGTCTGATTGATTTACTACATGCGGTTTACTTGGTGGTCCTGGTAACATTGATAGTTCTGGTGCTCGATAAAAATGAATATTTGGATTTGTTGGTACTTCCACCAAAAGCTTAGCAGTCCAAGAAACTTTACCACTACGTGATGAAGCGGTACATGTATAATTTCCAGAGTCAGATTTTTGTAAATCGCTTATTTCCAAAAATCCTTCATCAGTAATAGAATGTCGAATTGAAGATAATATTGGTTTGTCTCCGCGGTACCAACTGATGATTGGAATTGGATGACCTTCTGCCTTACATCGGAATGTAGCCACGGAATGTACTGGTAATGTTTGATCAGATGGATTTTGAACAATTATTGGTGGTAAACGATCCTCTTCCGACGTTACTGTTAATCTTGCTCTTGCTGTAATTGATCCAGCAGAACTTACAGCAGAGCATACAACAATCATACCATTATCAGTTTTTTCAGCATCCCTCCATGTTAACATCGATCGAATATCAGATCCAGTTGCTGTGGTTCCAGATGGTGAAGTAGCAGATAATCGACCGTGCGTGGCACCGGGTAATAAAAGTTGTCGAGTTCCTTCTGTAGTCCAAAATAAACTCGGTCTAGGATTTCCAGTTGCAGCACATTCAAATCTAGCATCCTGCCCTTTTTCTGTAGAAACGGCTACTGGACGAATAGTTAATTTTGGTGGTGCTAAATAATTAAAAATAATCAAATTTGAACTTTTTTGTTTTTAATTGTACTAAAACATTTACAGTAAACAGTATCACTTACAGTAAACAGTCAAAGTTCCAGATGCTGTAACTGCTCCTACTGCATTATCGGCTACACAGCTATATTCACCTTCATCTTCCAGGGTTACATCATCTAGCCGCAAACTACGATCTTCTAAAATATGAACACGTCCTAATGGCATATTTCCACCTCCAGCAGATCGCCGCCATAGCACATCCGGCATTGGATCTCCACCAACGTGACAGGTAAATTCAACACTTTCTCCTTCTAATGCGCTTATATCCTAGGGAAAAATAAATGTTTAAGAATTGAAATGAGATTAACTATTTTTTTTCTTAACTTACTTGTGGTCCACGTATTAAGAATGGTTTGACATGAACACGAAGTTGTGCAACTACACTTTCTCGCATTCCCACAATATTACGTGCAACGCATTGGTAACGTCCATCGTCTGATTGACGAACATCAGTAATGGCTAAATTACCACCATCCACAAGACGAATTCTGTAAACAAAAAATTATTAATATACCCATTTTCACGAAAAACTTTCAAATAAACATGATTGTTTAGAAAGTAAGAGTGGAAACTATTCGAAAATTTTTAAAGGGAATATGATATCGATTTGAAAAAATCAATTTTAGATATTTAATAACACTTTTAACATTTATAAGTCCCTTCGACTTTCGTTTTACTTCTCTATTTGTTTATTCTCCGGAAAATTCTATTTAAACTGTTTGCGAAAACTTACTCGTTTGAAAACGCGCTCAATGATTGATGCAATATCATAAAATATGTTTCTGAATTATAAATTTTTGACTACATACAAAATGCTATAAAAAACTATTCGTTTAAATTCCACAGGTTGGTATTTTATGAATTATAGAAGCGTAGAGCTATGTTTGAATTATTATTTGAACAAGAATTTAGAACTCATAAACTAATAACATTTTGTTTGTAAACGTAAAACAATATGAATAGGTATCGTTTCTAGTATGAACCTTTTTTTTAATTTGAGTTCTGTAATAATAAATTATACTCGTATTATAAGGAATTAGTTTTACTAGTTGAATATAAATTAGATTGGAAAACAATAAAAATGCCAATATAACATCGACATTTATCAATTGGAAATTATAGACGTCTAATAATTTAATTTTTATTGCTTTTAATAATCATAGAGTATCAGAAAAAAAATCGAATGATTAATTTTTATGATATTAAATATTTGATAATTTATAGCCACTATAAAAACAAACAAATCTTTATTGTTTCGATTGTTTTAATATAAAAACGTACAACCTAAAAGGGTGGAAATAAATACGCTGCAACGCGATTTTTCTGTTTTATACTATATACTTGAACAAGGAATCTTTAATTTTTTTGTTTATTTGCATACAAAACGAGAAACAAAAGTAATAATACAAAAAACTAATAAAAAAATAAATTAAAGAATGTACAGTATTAAGTGTATAGCTAAACATGATTAGTTTCAAATAGAAGATGTAGAGCTTAAAATGTTTTTTCTAAAAATTTTTCAAGTTGGGAATATACTAAGTTTGAAGAAATGCTTTTTTGCTTGTCCTTGGGGCATCCGAAAAAAAAATGGTGATTGCAGCTATTTAAGTTCGGCCCATATGTCGACCAGAGATATCATAGCCGATAGATAGACAGACCAATTTCTAAATAATAATCTTTGGAGTCAGAGAAGCCAAAATATTCGTTTCCAGTTAAAAAACTTCACATCGAAAATTTGATGGCTATACGAATAACTAAAAAACGGATATCGGTTAATTTTAATGTTATTTCTTGAATTTTTTAATTCTGTAAAAGGGAAAGATTCTATTGTGCGAATTTTCATATAGAAAAATAAAGCAAGGTTTATCTTCTATTAATAATTATTTTCAGATGAATTATGGTAATTTTGTTTTATATAATATTTTATAAGCACTATTACTTTTAAAAATATTTTTTGATAGCAATATATAAATGGCAATTTAAAAAAAATGGAAAAAAACTTATATTGATAAAGCAGTTATTTACCGATAAGTAAAAATTATTAATTATACTGTATAATATAATAAATTGTAAAGAAATGGCACAAATTCTTTAACGATAAAATATGAATTCTTCAACTTTAAAGTATATTATTTTAATAATAGTAAGTTTAAAAAATACACAGGTATAATATTTTAAGAATTATGTTTGCTTTTTAAATTAAAAAAAAGTGCATTATATAATAATATTTAATGGCGTTATAATCCTGGACAAGCATCCTCCTAAAGTTAACTAGGTTTTGGGATTTACATCGCAAAAGTTTGCTGTGTTTTTGTACAAAATATACTGGAAAATATTTTTCCTGAATACCTATATTTTTTGCTTTATATTTTTCATTTGACCGCTAAATAGGAGTTTTCGGTATCTAAAATGACCAAAATTTTCTGGGTAATATATTTGTCGGTATATACAAATAATATACATGCAAATTTTCACAAAGAGTAATAGCAACAATTAAAATATATACTTATGACTTTCTGTTTCCAGAATTTGATATTTTTAGGGTTTAAAAAACCCGCTATATTTATGAATTTTAGAATTAAGATCTCAGCGAAAATTCAGGAATTTTATAAACATGTGTTGATACCTTTTATGAAAAATAAGTTGCACAGTACAGATTTTACGAAGGATGTAGTTTGTTTAATTTGTTTTTATTTGGCTGAATAATAAATACATTTAGCGCCGAGAAAAGTTGTAGGAAGTCTTTGGGAAACTATAATTAATTACAAACCACCACATTTAATAATATTTACTAACCGTTTGCTATTATCTAGATCCAAAGTTTGCCCATTTTTACGCCAAGTAACTGTTGGTTCAGGACTTCCACGTGGGGGTCCACATTCTAACAATGCTGTATCACCTTGTGCAGCTCTTGTGTTTTGTGGTTCCAAACGAAATTCATCACGCAAAACTGAAATGAAAAAAACATGTTATGTTATGAATATTAATATTTTGGGCTTACAGATATAATTACTAAGTAATATACAATAGATTATTTGATGAAATAGATATACTTGACATCCAGTGGGATAATCAAACGTTAGAGAAATAAATATGGACATTATGTCGACCAGCATAGTATGGATACGAGGTATTTAAACATTTTGATGCTGGGCCTTATATTGATATCGGATATAAAAATTACTAAGCATTCAAATGTACCCATTTTTTGCGAATGTTAATTTATTCTGAATGAGACAATTCTAAAAAAAATTCTAAAATCACATATACAGACAAAATGTGTTACAGTAAGATTTTAAAAAATTTCAAAAACATTTTATTGTTTGATTTTTGATTTAGGACAAATAAAGTCTTTAAAACAAAAATATAATATTTACGATTACATGATTGACTAATCGTTGAACTCTTATCGTTAAATAGATCTTATTTTTGAAATATTTTGGCAAAATTACTGTTACTGTGAATCATTTTCAAAAATAATATACATTTACCGAGTGGACTGGTAGTTCTTGAGATACTAATTAAAATCTTATTCTGAGACCGATATTTCGAACCGATTTCAAGAGATACCTCGAAAACTAACCACTGCATTTTTAAAGTATTAAAAATGGAGTATTATTTTTGGTTTTTTTGATCTTAATTATTCGGAAAAACTCTTTCGAAAAATACTGAAACTAAATTTATTGATTTTTTGATGGTTTCTTAAAGTTCTGTATTTTAATTGGTTACTTATAGAATCACAAAAAACTCTAACCTTAAAATCACAATAAGGTGTAATTTAAGTAATGTTTAAAGTTTAAGAAGATTTATGGTAATTTATTAATGGATCAAAATGAATGAAAGGGTAAGAGGGATCTGTAAGACTTAGAGTTTTTCCCCTTCGAGGTAGGTAGAACATTCTAATGGATACGACACGTTTCTTTTTAAAATGTTCCGCGCACAAAATTAAAATTTCATAAAAATTTATGTAACATTAGAATAAAGGAGTATGATTTATGATTATTTTCGTTAAACGGTGCACGTAGCACGAAAATTTGGAGATATTTTATTAATATTTATAATTTCTTTACTATATGGAAGCAATATGCCAAAATAATAAATTAGGAGACTAACTTTGAATAATTCACAGTCCGAATCATTCAGTACAATGTCTTTACACGTGTGTGTAAGGTATTTTTTCAACTTAACCGTACATTTTCAACAATCATGTAATGTGATTATATATAAAAGTACAAAAAAATACTATCTTAAAAAAAAGTTGTTTTTGCTGTGGAAACAATAAATAATCGTAGATAAAGAAATGCATTCATTCATTTTTTTCTACACACAATATCAATGTGAAAACTTTTAGTATATCAATGGTGAGTAACTAAACTTTTCTTTTAACAATACTCTTAAGGTGTGTATATATGTTGCCGGAGAAAATCAAACCGATAAGTATTGTAAAGGCTAGTCATTGGATTGATTCAACAAGTTATTAAAAATGAATGTAATATTTACCAAAACCTGAGTATAGGTTTCACAACATAGATTATGCATTTTGTTTTGACGTTGAAAAAAGTTATTAGTCTCAAATAACAGACTTTTAACAGTGTTTAGCCACCAGAAAAAATATCTGGAAACTGTTAGAAATTTCTTGAACTTGCCCACAAAAGGTTCAGGTTACAAAATATACGAATAGTAATTTTTCTTGTTGGTATAATTGAATATTAATATAAACTTCATTGAATATTATAAAAATTGAAAAATGTGTCTAACTGTCCGAAAAATTTGTCTAAAACATTTTATTGCTTTGCTGCAAAAATAATAGAAGTCAATTTTTCATTGGAGGCAATAAAAAACCTATATGAGTACCCTAAATGTAAACGCTTCAGACCAGGTCGATTAACAATTTAGTGCCAGGCTCCATCTTGAATAACAAGACCCTTAAAGATGAGGAACAAAGAATATATTTGCTCCTTAAACAGAAACCTGCATTTGTCACCTATATAAGTCGTTATATGTCTAGTCATATTTGGGAATGACGAAGTTGTATTTGATGCCCATTTTAGGTATATGAAGAATCTGTTTGCTGCTCTTTATCATCACCAAACATTAACAACTTTGGAGTTATATAAAGGATGATAGATTTCGATGTAATAACTTTTCTTTATTTAGTGGTAAATAATGTTATAGATTGTTTTCTTCATTTCTAGTTTTCATATTATACAACAAGAAAATTAAGGTAGGTTTTCACTTCAAGTCAATTCCCGTAGGCTGCTCAACACCCTTAAAATGTATTGAGTTTCCTCCTCGTTGACGAGAATCAGCAAATCATTTATACAAAATTAACCATTACTTGGCGTGGGATTAGGAAGACACGTGAGCAAGAACACCGTGATAAGGGTTAATAATAATCAAATATTTGAAGAAACTCAAAATATCCTTTCCACTTTCGAGAACAGATAAGTGCAGTTAATGTATATTTTGAAATTAAAATTTACTGAACTTTGGCAAAGTAATCGCCAAACAGACTCCAACAGTTCTTCGTTCAGCCCTCCGTTTTCATGTCAATATTGTGCATACTAAATTTCAAAACATTGATATTTTTTTTTGAGTTATTTGGACGCGAAAATTGAAAGTGCATCAGTATTATGATTCAATTCCCTAACCGCACATTTCTTGTTCTATCAACCAAAAATTTTTCTACATTGTTGATAACAATGATAATAGGATAGAAATGATCAGAAACGATTGTTTGATTAAACTTCCATACAAAATACAAAAGAATGATTTAAGGTAACTACTTTAAACACAATTTGATTTATTTCTGCGTTTTTGATTCGCCATAATTCAAAAGGATTAGAACGATGACAGTACAAGTACCAGCTCGTTTCAAGGTAGTTGTTTCTATACACATGAATTATTATTTTGCAACAAAATAAAAATAAATAACATAAATTGTATGAAAATATTTGAAAGACGTTAAAAATAAAACAGACTATGTTGGTTATATATGTTTGTCCTTTATTTATGACGTTCGTAAAGTATACCTCATAATAATGCCTGGATAGTTCAATGGGAATTACGTGTATTATAGTTTTCACAATGCATGTTATACAACCCGCCTGTGAAAATTCACACGCATTTAAGTTTCATAAAATTTTTACCTTTTAACATACGAGAGAGATGAATCTACATTTATATTTTAGTTTTAAGCAATATTTATTTTTCTACCTTCGCACAATCTACTATTTCGTACACAATTCGTTCTTCTGTTTTTAAATTTATTTTAGATCCCATACACAAATATTTTTCAATAATCTAAGAAGCAATCTTCATTTGCAACGTTTCGAAATATTTCACAACCTCATCAGGCATTTGTATAAAATGTATGTAATTATATACTAAACTTTACTCAAGGTACGTTTGGTTTCAACACATGAAGATTTCTGATTAGGTTATATTTCACCTGATCGAATTTTCCTCGTTTATTGAATAGTATAAAACAGCCCCTTTATTAACAGAGCGTATTAAGAGTTCTTGCAAACCTATTTGTAAGCATACAGTTACAAGAATTTGTTATATAATAATTATGTATTGATTAACAAAATTTAAGTTTACCAGCGTTCAAACCTTTGATACTTTACATAATTTTTAAAGTAAACAAATGGCTTCAAGTAGTAAAGGGTACAAAAAATACTAAATACGATTTTTTTTACAATTTTAGTTATCAAAATAAATGGCGAATATATTAAACTATGATACGAGCGCAAGAAAGTGAAAGAAATTTTTTTAAATAATTTTTTATACATAGGATAGGTATATATATATAATATATATAATGGTATGTCCGGATAATCTACATTATTACCAATGAAAATCAATGTAGAAGATTAAATTTTTAAAACAGCGCGAAACAGTACAGCTTCTGTCATGGCGTTCTAAAATTTGACTATACACTAACATCGGGATAGCTGAAACTAAATAAACGCTTGTAATAACCATCAATTTGTAATGTTCAGTACTTGGTTTGTAAACTACTATAGTTGTTGCTAGTAGAAAAGGTCGTTTTTTTTTCAAAGTAATTAAATTAGGATATGCCTTAAAGCATATTTGCTTGTAGAAAACTTTTGATGTGAGTATGAGAGTCACAAAGAGCTTCCTGATACACACCAGTGATTTATTGTATTATTTATATCAATGACAAATTGTATTCTTTTCACCAACACATTATGACCAGAAATCGATGTACTGATGTAATTATTGCATTTTTTCTAAAATTTCATTTCAATTACAAATAAAATATTTAAAAAAAAAGGAACTTTTGAAGTAATTCATTTAATTAAATTAAATTGAATATAACCAATGATGAAAGTGTGTGTACGAGTGTACGAGTGAGAGAACAAATAACGTACGTCCGCACAAAAAGTAATTGAATTTATTTATGTATACAATTCTACTCTCGCTTTGATCTTTGGTAAACTTTTAAATGTATAAAGAAAAAAATATTGTTTTTATCTGCTTCATATACACACAAAATACACAATAAATAAAGAAATAGTATAGAGTACTGCACATGGCATTCTTAAATCGCCACAAATCGGATTGTTACTGTATTTTTAAAGTTATGAGGGACAAATCCAACCTTTCCACCCAAAATTGAGGTACAGCACTCCTCCCCCATCTATAAATAACATATTATATAATTAATGCGTCGGTTCACTGGCTCCCCTTTTTTCTGACGTCTGAGGTTAACCGTTCCCTCTAAATTCGTCGCTATGGTATATTAAATTTAGCCTAAAGTTTAGAATGCAACAAAAAATTGAGCCAAATCTGTCAACTCACTATCATGGTTCCAGGTCAATCTTTTAAACCATACGAGATTGAAGAAAAGTTCAAATACAAAAAAATTGCGAGTGTGAAGAAAACCGAAACTTGGACGAGGAAAAGTGCGCACATATTATAAAATAAAAAATGCGATAGTTTGTAACTGACATCAATTTTATAATAAGATATTACGTAGTTATTTAATTTACAATTAAGTTCAGCTTAAGGGATATTTAAACAAAATACTAAAGCATCCCCATTAAGTAAAAATCTTCCAATTTTCGCGCCCAAATAACTAAAAAAATTATTATTCCAAATGTTTTGAAATTTGATATACACAATATTGACATGAAAACGGAAGGCTTACGGAAGAAATGCAATTTTTTTGAAGCTATACTTCTTTAGGCGCGTAATGAAAAAATGATGAGAGTGAAATTTTAAGATGCGCCTGCATTACTGTTACACAAAATTCACAGGTTGAAGTTGTTGTTATGATTTATGTTTCTTCTACATCTTACGATTTTTCATTCTAAAGATATCAACAGTTTTGTGAGTAAAGAACGTAAAATTATATTTTTGGAGAAAATTGTAATAAAATTCGGGCATCTTGTGAATTTTTCGAGACATTTTCCAATAAAATGCTATTTTGGTAGTAAAATGAGAAAACAATATATTGCCACTATTATTACAACATTAAGCAACCGCAGAACGTGTACTTTTATTATTATAAAAAGTATAACATTTAGTAGTACTCCATACACTTTAATAAATAAATGTAATGCGATCCATTGTAAGTTGTCCTTACATTTATTGTTGTTGTCGCTTGCTACTTTGGCTCAGTTGCACTTTTATCATCCATGTTTGTTGTGTATAATAGTCATGAAGAAAATTGCCCAATGAATTGTATAAAAGAAAAATATTACATGGTAGAAATAATATCTATACTGTGTATGTATGTATGTATGTATGTACGAATTGTGTTGTAATCCACCTTCTATTTTTTTGTTCCTTATACAAGTAAAAGTGAGCACATTGGATCATCATATTATCTTTCAAATAATAAAAAGAAAATATAAGGGATGGACTTGGAAGTACTTAGTTAATTCATTTTATTGCTGATGGCATTTCCAACGCTTACAGAATCAGCAGTTAAAGTATTTTCTTTTCTAAGATATATAGTTTAAATCCAAATATTTGTTTAAATTATTTCTTGTCTAGCAATATAGATGATAGACGTAATGAAACAAATTATAACTTTCAATTTGTCGATTAAATATTCGAATCCATTTGGTAAATTTATGTTTCCAAGGATATGCGGAACTTCACTGTTAGCATATGAGTACATACTTAATTCTTCAACACTTATTGTTTTAGTTATATACAAAAATGTTCTTTATGTTAAGTACATTGCGTTTCAGTAAAGTTATTGTTTGAGTTAAAAGTTATTTTATTTATCATTGTCATTTTAATAAGTATTTCATACTCATTATTATCATTAAATTATGAAAAATTGCTACATACACCTTTACTATTTTCACTAATATAAAATATTTTATAAAGTACTTACGATTAATTTAATATTGTAAACATTTAATATTTTATTTATTGCCACAATTATACTATTATCATTTGGATCAACATTTATTGCATGGCATGATTTAAATAATTTTTCACCTTTTTTTATCATTCGAATTTTATTTTTAGTGATATATAAAATTCCACATTTGATAATTTTGTCCATTTTGTATTTTATATTTACTCTCTGAACGATCTCGCCAAGTTCCATATATAAACACTACAAAACACTTTTTTATCGACAAAAGTGGCGCAGTTCTCTCTCTACAGTTCATACATAAGCCCTATTAAAAATATTTTATTTATAGAAAAGTTTCAAAATTTGTAATTTATTCATCAGGCTTTAAACAAAGAATTGAATTCATTCAACTATTGTCTTTTTATACTATTATTACTTTAACCATCATATTATTATACTGCTATTTCGTCTTTACGAGCTTCAAATACATGCAACTGTATTAGTATTAAGATTTTTAGGGATCGTACATACATCCTTTCATTACCAAAAACAATAAAAATATTTATTTATATAATAATAATGGAAAGTTTTAATTTCCACTTAACAATTTTTTTAAAATTACGACTGCCCTTTCGACTTATTTGAAATATATAAGGAAAATGGGTAAGATTATTGTGAATGAAGAAACTATGGGTGGAGTTGATAAATATTTTTCGATATTTATAATTTCAAATTTAATAAAAGAGAGTAACTATTCCAAAATAAATGAAATATTGTACTTGTAAATAAAACAATTTAGTAACAAAAGTTTCCTAATAATAGTTATAATGCATTATGTGTGTCATAGCTAACATGAAAAATCTGAAATGCATGATCCCGGTCCTGAAAACAAAAGCAAAAAAAACGTTCCAAAAGCATGAGGTAAAAACGAAGTTAAATACATGGTGGTATGATATTCGATGGTGGTTTATATTTCTACTCGCATATGTGTACTAGAGAGTCTCTTGTAGGGACCCATCTACATCAATTTATTATTATGTCTACTATTCCCGTTTAGTTCCCCTAATTCAATGTTATATACAGTTACAACACAGATACATACAGTACATATGATCTTTCCTTTTCAGGAAAAAAGAAAAAACTTTGAACACCGTTGATAATTCGAAGAAGACTTTCTGTACGGTTTTTTTTTTTTTTATATGTAGGTAAATTTTAATGGTTTATATAATATATATTATTTAAACGTGACTAAAAATACGAAAAAAATATGGGTGCAAAAAATGTGAAAAATTATAATTTGTTACAAGTTGTGCAAACAACCTTCACATATTTGAACGCGATTTAATAAGAATTTTTGTTCTAATATTTATTTTTAATCGATGGATTTTTTAAATTGTATATGTAGCTCCTTTAAATTATTATTCGATGTGATGTACAATCAATTTTATAGAGTTTGATTAAAAATATCGGTATTAAATGTAGGTAGTGGTATCAATTTTTTAAAATACTTTCCTTTATTACAAACAAATGATTATTGTTTTTTAGGTGATATTTCACTTCAATACTTCTTTTTGTTTTTGAGTTATCGTGATGACATACAACAGGCAATAGATTGATGAAAATGGACTCATTTTGGTCACTCCATGACAAAACAAATATTTTCTATATACAGGTTATACAGAATATATTTATAAGTTTGATTTATTAATAAAACTTAAATAAAAAAAAAATAATTGTTTAAACAATTCTGAAATGATAAAATTTTATTACATAAATTTATTTTATTACAATTTTTGAAATTAATGATTGAAATTAATTATTATTTCAAGCTTTTATTTCATATCACGTGCCTTGGTATCAGTATGTATGTAATAATAGTCTTAATAGTTAAATTTAACCGATTTTTGGTGTTCGATTGATTTGAAACAGAGTACCTATATATAAATTGGACGATAAAACAATAGTATAATAGAATTTAATACAAAAATAATATAGCAGAGTTTTGAAAATTAATTCTTCAACACTTCTTACGCTTCCACAATTTCAGAATTTGTGTTAAAAAAATTTCTTTACAACTTCTTTTTAAACTCTCTTCTAAATAATCTGGAATTTTATAGATTTTTTTTACCATCGTGTTTTTTTTGTCATAGAAATCTACAAATTAAACACTTTAAAAAAATGTACTCTTTATCTGCATAATTGGCAATGACATTTTGTTATCATCTTCGCATTGTTGATGTTTCACTAAGTGTACACATTTTACAATGCACATTACAAAATTTATTTATGATTCGCCACAATTTAAGCTCAAATTAAGCTAATTTATCACATATTGGTAATTACAATACATATTAACTTACAAGTATTTATAACAGTATAGACTAGATATTTATAGTATTTTATGAATGTTAGTTGTCACAACACTCCTCTTGTTATAGTATAAAAATATTACCTTTCATCGAAGAGATGCTGATTTAATTGATTTAAAATGATTTTAATAATCAATAAAATTCTGTAACTAAGTTTTTGCGATTTTTCTTGAAAATATTATAACAAGATCTTCAAGAATTATCGAACAAAAGTTTATATTTCCGCCTTAAGAAAATGTAAGATACTGCGTTTGTCTGTATACAATCAGTATATGTGACACATATCTATTTCAAGTAATTCACAAGAGAATTATAAAAATAATAACAACACTGTTCTATCTTATTGTTATCATCAATAGAATTAACC
This sequence comes from Chrysopa pallens, assembly GCA_020423425.1. Classification (NCBI taxonomy): domain Eukaryota; kingdom Metazoa; phylum Arthropoda; class Insecta; order Neuroptera; family Chrysopidae; genus Chrysopa; species Chrysopa pallens. Next base: position 62,279,526 of record CM035592.1, read on the forward strand.
TTTTGGTTTACCATGTAACCTTGTGAAAATACTAATATGATTGACAGCCAGTCATAATATATATTTGATATTTATTGTGTACGGAACGAGCGAGGGAAAGAAACCCGTGTATTGTATTATATATTTTGATATAAATATTATTAATATTAAATTGTACCTACGCTACATAAATATAAGTAAGGGTGGTTGGTTTGTCATTGTATCGTTTAACAACAATAATATGACAAATAAATATGAGGCGCAAGAAGCTAATAAATTCTGACAATTATTGACATTGTTTTAAAAAATGTATTGATACAAATATAAAAAAATTGTATTTAATACATTGTCATTTATATCTCTGTTAAATTTCATATCTTGATATGATGTATATCAATATATCACTCTGGACATCGTAATGTTTTCATTCATTTCTATGGTTACATGATGTACATGATTTCGGATTTTTCTCAAAATTTATTAACGAATTTAAATGAATAATTATTTATATTATGCAATTAAATATAATTACTAATGCAATAACTTCAACCATCCTTACAACATAATAACTTCAATTAAATGTCATTTTTTATTTCATAATTTCAGTTTGACGTTTGTTTTACAATTTACATATAAACAAATAATTATATTTTCTAGAATGTGAATGTTTAAGAAGTCCCTTCACATACAATGCACGGAACGAATACATAACTCCCATTTTCCGTAATGATTATATTTGTTTGCGATAAACTCCGAAACCACTAATCGGATCTCAATTTAATGTGATTTATTCTAATTTAAAGGATAGGATTTCTTATTTTTATTGCAAAACTGATTTATTTACTACATATTTTTCTTAATTGTCTATAAGTCCCATATTTTGACAACCAACAGTGACAATGTCAACAACTTTTTAGCTAGGTTGGGTAAGCGTCCAATAGATGGTGCTAAATTTTCAATATGTTTGAATTTGATCCAAACGAAGAGACTGTGTAATGTCTATGTTGATTTTTTGTTGTTGAAAAAAGGAGAATTGGAAGAAAACATTCTCTTATGTGGATTTTATATGGAATAAATTGAATGATTAAATAAATGGTAATTAAATATGTTCTAGGCATAGTAGAGAGATGAGGTTTTTTTCGTATCCGTTTATGTTATAGAGCCAAGCGGAAAAATACAAACTTTTGGAAGAAATCTTTAGAAGCTAGGCAGATGCAGTTTTACGAAATGGATATGAAATGGTTTGATTAAATGTTAAAATTATTACAGATAAGCGTGACTGTGTCAGTTAGTATATTTACATGTTGATATGCTGTTGATTTGACTGTATTTGATGTATATAATTATTCAGGATCCAAGGTTCAAAAATTATTGGATTTAACTGGCTACATGTTTTTATTTCCGGTAGGTTAAGAAGGTCTGCTGGAGTGCCAATTGGTACCGATTGTTTATTCAATTTGTAATTTTTTACCTAATTTACCACCACTACAGTAATAAAAAAAAACTCCAAACTGATAAAAAAATAGGAGTTAATAATAAAATCATTGTAAAAAAGTACGTCGTGGTTCTCGGCATAGTGAAAATTATTAAGGCTGGGCACATAGGATGTTTGGGACATGCATCATGAATTCAAAGAATAGAATTACAAAGAAAATACAAAAATAAGGAGACGAGTGGGCACGAGTTCAGGAACTGAAAGACTCTGCAATTCAATGAGAAACAGAAAACAAAAATAAATAAAAATTCGAAGCCCGATTAAAAGAAGTTTTTTATAAAGGCAGGTTTAGTTTCAAATGTATATTGAAAAATATTCGATCGTTTAAATTAATTAGTCATTTGCTGTGATTTGAAGAATGAAACAATGCCCTGAATAGAGAATATTTGTAATAAAATTTAAACAACTTGAATATATTTTGAAAAACTTGTTAAATAATTTTTGGCTAAAAATATGAAATGCATTGTATAAAGCTAGATGATAAAAACAACAAAGAAAAATTTAATTCAAAACCAAAACACTTAAACGACGAACACAAAACTCATGAATAAAAAACCATTGCATTGAGAATAGAAAAGATATTCGTTATGAAAAATAAATAAGGTGTCAAATATTTTGCTCGAAATATTACGTACATTAGTGGAATGAAGCAGGGAGGTTTTCTTTGGCTAGTATTTGTGGTAAATTATAAAAAACAACTTATTTTTATTTAGGCATTTTTGTTTATTCCGACTACGTTACGTTTATGTGTATGAGAAATGGAAGTCTATTAGATTGTTGTAAATAGGAAAAAAAAAAGGTTGGTTGCGGTATTATATGTGTGTATGAATGTTCCTTAAGGAATCTCATAACAAATAGAACGGACACAACACCATGAACAACCTCCTGAGACTAAATGTGTATATAACTGCAATTGACAAGCTGTCAATATATAAAAACAGACATGAAAAACTCCATAAGTACCCCTTACCACACTGTACGGATGTTGTATGCGTATTTGTATATAGATGGTTTTCTTTTTTTCATCTTTTGCTTTTAATATATTTGATGTTTTTGTGGTCGATTTTATATTTATTTAATATTTATTGATTTCAAGAGTGTAAGTGGTTCCATTTCTGAAATCGCATCTATTTTACTATTTACATTATTTAAAAAAAAATTAATAGATGTATTATTTATTTGGTGAAAATCCATTTTTATAATATAATAATGGAAACTTTTAATTTTGTCTAATTTTCATAAAAATCACATTCATTACTTGATAATGACTTTAGAAGTCAAAAGTGCACTCATAATTAAAAAAAAAATTTTTTTTCAGTGAAAATTAGAAAGTAAATGGTTTCCATTATTATTTTGTACATAGTTTTAAGTTATCACATTAAATTTTTGCAGCGAACAACAATTATAAAAAAAGATCCACAAAATTAAATTATAAAATTTCAAACAATTATATACCTGTAAGGAAATTAGACCAGTCAAACGATTATATACCTGTAAGGAAATTAGATCAGTGTCATTTACTTCTATTACTTTAGCAGAATATATATACCTGTAAGGAAATTAGACCAGTGTCATTGACTGCTATTACTTTAGCAGATTAGTCGAGAGATAGTACTTTTAAGTACCAAAGTTAAAAGGGTCCATGAGAAAAAAACATTTTTTTGCATAAAATACAACAATATATAAGAAAGTACTTTCATTTTTCTTTAACCCATTGCGGACACACCTCATGTAATATCGTTACGGTAAGATGAGATCCTCTAGATCTCACGCAGAAAAACAGTTTCTATTCGCGTTATATTTGATTAATTGATTTAAATATCGTACCAAATTTTTAACATTCCCTATAAGTAATCTAAAAGTCTTTTTTTAAGATATTGAAATAGTTAAAAAACAATAGAAAAAAACGCCTTACTTGGATAATAATACAATTTGACGAAAAAATTAATATTTAATGATTTTGAAAAAAGTATAATTGCTTGTAAATGATAACCTTATAGTTTGGCTGGGATCTAGTGGACCCTATGTGACCGTAACGGGTTAAAATCTGTTTTTATGCATCAAACATTTAAAGGTTTTTAACAGAATAACTGTTTAATATAAAACTGCTATGTCTAAAATGATGACTGTACAAACATCTATCTGATATAATTCGAAAATGAGAAATTCCTTATTTGAGACTCTTTTATTCAGTTGCATTAGAATCTTATGTTCGTTTTTTAAGTTTGCTAAAATTAAACCATTTACTTTTTAGATATTTGGATATATTAATTTTTATAAACAATCGAAAGAAGCCATTTTAAGCTTTCGAATTAAATACGATAGCTTTTAGCACAATGATTACGAAAAACTACAGTTTGATTGTAAAAGTTTTTTCGAGATCTTATAGAAACATTGAAAGAAAATAATAGAAAATTGGATTCAGAAACTTTCTAAATTTTTCAAAAGAGATGCGGTTGATGCCGCTTGGCATATAAAAACCCACAGTTTGTTTCTCTGAAATTGATTTGCTGAATGCGTAACATAAAAGCATCTTATTCTGGTAATTATTCAAGTGATTTCTTTACATTATTCTACCAACGTGATTCCACGACTCAAAGTGACTTTCCTCAATTAAAAATTTGAACAATTAATTTGAGAACCTTAAAAGCACTCAATATTATGTACATTTAAATACAATTTTGAATATTTTACTAGCTTGAATAGTATTAAGCTAACGCTGATCATACAAGATGATTTTTTTTTTTGAAAATTCATATCATAATAACATGACACATACATAACAAGACATGATAAAGGGCTGGCTACTTCTTACCACTTTATAAATATATCCATAGTATTCGATATTATGCAATTCATTTCGAAATCATAAATAATGTATTTTTTTCACTATTGGTATACGAAGTAGGTAAGCTTTGTACGCAATGTTTGTTGTATGTTTATGACTTGTTTGTAGATTTTCTGTGATGATGTACGTATCTATGTATGTAGGTATATTGGTTGTTGAACATTCCAATAAATAAATATTTATACACATTTGATAGTTGGGTAGGTATCAATAATTCAAATATTGTGTTTGTGCATATCAAATTTGATAGATGATAAGACATTTTCTTTTTATAAACATAAATAACATTGATTTTTTTTTTCATGCTTTTTAAATATTTAAAAACCAGTAATCATGAGGATATCGTGTATGTGGTTTTAAAATCGTGATTTGATATTTTTATTAAAGGTAATCAAAACTGATATTTAAAAGTTGCATAATACGAAATTCTTAGTATTTGTTGGAATAGAAATCAATTTGTAGTGCACCGACTACTAAAAATGAAAGACATGGAAAATAGGAATGCACCAATGGCGGATTTAGGCTGATATGCCACCCTAACCTTGAACTAATATGGCGCCGTTTTATGAATTAAAAAATATTAAATTAATGTCAATTAAAAACACACAATTTCGGTAAGAAATTTCAGTCTAAAAAATAAATTTAAGCAATATATCAAAAACTACGTAACCCATGACTCAATGGATGATAATTTTGTAATGAATGGATCAGAATCACTTTATAATCAAGGTTTTATCGAAATTGGATTGATGAATCTTCGTTTATAAGGTAATTTTGATACATAAATTGGAAAAATAACTTTTATTTAACGATGAGATAGTTTTAACGACACAGTTTTAGAGATATTGTATGAAATATAATCCGGAGTTCAATATTTCAAACAATATATCGTAATTTTTACACTTTTTGGTAAGTTTTCATAAAATCGCATAAAATTAAGTAAATCGTTTTTCTAGACAGTATTGATTTTAAAATGATTTAAATCATACGCTGCTTGTAATTCGCATCTGTATTTGCATTCGTAATTCTTATACATAAGAATTCCAGTTTTATATCATGTAGAAAATTAACGTATGGTGAAACAAAATACAAATGATAGTAAAGAAGAAGATGACAAGGTAAATTCAATTTGAAATCATTACCAATATCTACAAATTTGAACTATTTATACGATTTTAATTGAAAGTTAAAAAATTCCTCGCAGAAATATTTAAATTTTTAAAGAAAATTTGAAAAAAAAAAAAACAATTTGATTAACTTAAGGCGTACAAAAAAATAGGATAATATTCAACTATTCTCCAATACCATCCTGAAATTAACATTATGAAGAATAGAAATTAAAATTGTAAAAAAAAAAGGTAGAAAAAAAAATGAGGACACAAGAATAAATGTGAGTGAAAATAAACTCCATTAGAATTATTATTGAAAATGAGGATATATTTTTACGTTATTGTAGGTAACAGATAGAGCAGGGCTCTATCTACCTATTCATTACTGTATATACTATCTTATCAGTGAAGTGTGTAATAAAGGTGTTTATTTAATTTACTGCCATTACCTATTTTTTTAAATTTATAACGCTAAATAAAGACGCAACTATGAATTCGTGAGCGATAAATTAGAAAGGAATATTCACCTCATATGTAATGTATCGGAAAAATCAACAAATAATTTCGAATTCTTAAATTTGGTATTATGGTACGTATCACTACAATAGGCTATTTGACATTTAAAATGTGCTACAAAATATGACCATCCTATAAGATAATAGCCTAAAAAACATATTTCACTTTATTTAAACTAAAATATTTTTACTTTTTGCAAAGTACACGAAATAAAACGTAATAATTTTTGAAATATTATCTTCCACGGATACGCGCTGTGAACAGGGCGTCTGTGATTGGTGACAGCTCCCTGACGTCACAAGCTAGTAAACTTCATAATATACTTTATTGAACAAGGATGCCATGGCAGATGCTGCTCTGTTTTGTTGTATTTACATGACCTGGCTTACTTGCGTTCTATGTGACACATGAGACGTGACAAACGTCCTTGCAAAAACATCGTTTTTCGCGCTGTTTTGTAAATTTATAGTTTAACATTGATTATCATTGATAATAGTGTATATTTCTTGGAAATACCAATGAAGTGTGCTTATTATTTAATAAAATATTATTTAAAATGATTTCCAAAAATTAGTCAAATAGTCTGTCTTCTTATTATAGATAATATTATATAAGCGATAATATTATTATGAACATAAACTGCTTATGACGAATATTATTACAAGATATATCTTACATTATCTTATGCTGGAAAGATATACATTGTAAATCTTTCTATATTTGCGCAAACATTACTCAAAAAATAATAATTTATTTGTTCTTAGTTTTTTTGTTAAATCCAATTATTATATTCAAACAGCGATAATATATTTAAATTCTTTAGTTGTGCTGATTTGAATACGACGTTAGCTAGTGATAAAACGAAGTCTGTGTTTTAAAGTTAATTATTTCATATTAAGTGAACTATCTTGATAATCCATGATCCTTGTACAAATCGTAAAAATCTATCTAAAAGCTATTGCAAGAGTTAAAAAATATTTATTGTTTAAAAGACAAAACAAAACTAATAATTTTCCAAGAACCCAAAAATCTTGAATTTTCCCATAGAAAAGTTATAAAAATTACAATGTTTTGTGGATATGCGTAGTTTAAAGAAAAATGTCGGAGTTATTTTCGAGAAAAACTTGATAAGAACTATATTAAAGTGATCACCGGGAAGGTTAATTTTGATGAAATGCTTATTTTCGTATACTTATATGATCCTAAGTTTTAATAAATATAAATATAATTGGTGATTGGTATAAATGGTGAAATTTGGTGATTAAAGGTATCTATTTTGCATCGGATTACATATAGTAAAATACCAAACGATACAATTCGTAAGATTAGAATATTTCGAATAACTACATTTTTTTACAGTTTCTCTGTATTTTGAATTTTCCCAAAACATGTCGCATAATTTTTTTTCGTTTTCATATTCGAAATTATTAATTGCATGTGTCAATTGTAAAATAATTTTTATTTTGCCAGAAAATACATATGTAAGAGAACATGTCTTAGGGGTAACATCCTGTATAGCTTTATTTACAGTCAAGACTACTTTATAACAAATAGCAAATGGATGAAAGAGTGGAGAAAAACTTTTCTCTACTTGTTAAAAATGCGTTTGTCGATGTGAAAAATTCCTCTCACAACCATTTGTTTGATAAGATAGTCATCTGTTTGCATCATATAATATTTATTCTAAAGATAATCTACAATTGGTCATATATATCTCTCGCACTGAAAAAGTTACAAAAAAGGTTTGGAAATCTAGAAATTTTAATTAAATGTTTATACCCGAAAAATAGAAACATTATTTATTTATTATGAAAAAAATTGTAACTTTTTGTGAGGTAAGTTATTAAAATTGATAAGACCGATTTTCTAAATTGTCTAAGATTTAACATGTCTATGATGTAAAAAAGCAATCGACTCAAGCGAATGTTATGGTTTTGAAAAGCATGTTTGTCTAAGTTTGTCAATACGAATGTATGTTCGAATTTATTTTTGCTAGTTTATCTGGAAAAAAGAAAATGATGTGCGTTTTATTGAGCTCGTAAATAGTCGTACTTGAAAATAGATTTCGTCCAATGATTTTTTTTTACAGGATTTTGTGCTAAACCTGAAATAAATTAATCAAATTTTGAAGTTAATTAATCAAATGAATTGTATATTTATCTTAGTCGTGTGATCCTGATTTTTTTTACAGGATTTTGTGCTAAACCTGAAATAAATTAATGAAATTTTGAAGTTAATTAATCAAATGAATTGTATATTTATCTTAGTCGTGTGATCCCGGTAGCTAGAACCTGTTCCGCCTACCTTTTTCAATATTTATTAGAAATATAAATTAATGTTTTCATAACTTTTGTTATCACACATTTATCAAAAACATACGCAAACGACAATCAAAAGTTAAACATTCTTCTTAAAAGTGATCAATCAGTAGCTAGGAAAAACAGAAGCTAGGAAAAACACATGAGCATGAAGGTATAGTATTATTTTTCCCATCGATGTTATATGGGAATTTCAGATATTCCAATTTGAGTGTTTTATGATATGTATTGAACCGCTGAGTGATCTGAGGCCAAATTCTATAACATGCATTTGTTATAGAGCGTTTTTTTCACCGAATGCTGTAATAGTTTTGTATACAATAAAGATATTTGTTCTAATAAATATAGAGATTTCGTTTTGGTCTAAGATTACTATATAAAGCAAGGCGCGGACAATCAACTTTTCATCAATTTTTTTTAATATACAGATAGTAAAAAGCTCTTCTGTGCGGCTAATGCATATCGCCCTAAAATTTATAAAAATTGTTATGATGAAATACTTGTTATTTTATTTACACACATACTATTCCTCTTATTGTTATGTTTAATCAACCTTTAATGTACGTTAACAACCTTTTTTTTTTGTACCAGTTATATTTTTTATTGTTATTTAGATTTTCCATTTTCCTTATAGATACCATCATTCTTTTCTCTTATTCATCATATACTTACATTATTTTTTTTATGTTATAAATTGTTATACTAATGGGATAGAGGAATAAATATTATTTGTAACTTACGTCGTTTTATTAATACATGATGTAGACTTTATAAATGTTCACAAACCAAATCGATGTATACTTAGATTTTATACAACAAATTATTTTGAAATGTTTAGTTTTTAAGGATTATTAAAGCATTTTGATAAGAATTTCAGTAACTAATTATGAGATTTCTTATTTCTTATTTAATCGTCATGAAGGTTCCATGATATTATTTCAAAATGAAACTGAAAAAAATGTACATTATATAAAGTATATCCAATGATCCTTCAAAAATGACTTTCTAACACTGGAAAAATTCAATAATACCCTCGCTACGGAAGCTTGGAAGCTTGTTTTTGATGAAATACTCTTTAAAATAAAACAGTAATTGTAAAACTAATACATTTAAAGACCTATACCAAAAAATATATGTTAAACATTTTTTTAAATTAATTGTTATGTGCAGTATTTTTGGAGAAAAAACTAGAAGTAAATTTTATCAAAAGCTATTCGAATTTATTTTAATGTTTAAACAATTACGATTTGCGGTACATGAATGCATTTATTAGTAACTATCGAATCCAACATCCAAACCACATTTTTTGGAGCTGTGATCGAGTTACCGTAAAAGTGGCTTATAGCTGCCGAAAATAAGTTTAAATGTATACAATTGATTGCTTTCTCATTTCGCCTTCTTATTGTTTTGTATAGGGATCAAAACAAGAAAAAAAGCAAATTAAATATTTAAGTAGTATTTGATTCTTAACGAATATACAAGTGGGTATCAAGCCAATTTCGTTTGATTAACAAAATATAAATAAATTTAGTTTTGAATTAAAACTGCAGTTACGTTTAATTAAATTGTATACATTTAAACTTATTTTCGGCAGCTATAAGCCACTTTTACGGTTACTAAGCACAAATTTAATTTGATTATGTTAAGAGGTTATAAATCTGATTGTTTTTGTTTTTTGAAAAATGTTTATTTTGATTCGAAAATAAATAAAATAATTAAAAATTAATTTTTTTTAATGTAATATCTCCGAAATAATTTTCATTAAAAAAGCAGGATAGTCGGTGCTATTTACCGAATAGTCGCAGACTTTGAAAGTGGCCGGATATTTGATTTTACCGAATAATTACCGACGAATCGGTCTAATAAATATACTATGCTTTATTTAGGTGCTTGGAGACTTTAAAACGTAATCCATCGATTATTTTACGTTGATATGTTGTGGTAAAAAGACGTGAGTACATTTTCTAAAAACCATTTAAGCGTATTTGAACTGTAAAAATAGTATTCACAAATGAAAATTACGGAAGATAAATTTTATTGAGTACGATAAAAATAATTCCTTAGTGGGACCTACATTAACAACTATCACACATTTACGTGAGATATATACGTTATCTGTTTTACCTACATTCATTTATATATGTTACAGTGTTATAAATTATTTTATAGACATTTTATAAATTGTTTCTATATATATAATTCTAAAGATATTCTACCTAAGAAAAAGGTAGGATAGCGTCTCTGAGTAAGAAAACAGGTCTACATTGTATATTAAGGAATTAAATTTGATAGATGTATATGATGAATTTGAATTGTAGAGACATATTTCACTTTTGGGAATTTTATTTTTCATGTGTTACCTGACGATGTATAATGTTATAGTGAGAGTTTCATTTAGAACTCATAGAATTTTTTTTGAAGTGGTAGAAAAAACTCTTGTTTGTTTTTTTTTTTAAAAGTTCCTAGTATTAAAATCGATTTATGATTAAAACAAAATTTGCCCCTGTTTTGGTGACAAAACTATGTGAAAAACCTCTTAATTGATGATCGATACCCCTTTACAATTTACTTTATTTATGTTCTTGTAATATGCCGTATAAGTTTGACTGGTTTAAATGCGTAGTATTGAAAAAATTTGAGCTTGAAGTTAAGAGAGCTTTTTTGCAAGTTTGCAAAAACTGCCTTTCTTTAAAAATAACTATGAAAGATTGTCAAAATTTTGAGAAATTAAATAATATTGCAGGTATTTTTCCTATTTAGATTTTAGTTGTTTTCTTTTTAAATAATAGTAATGAGTTAATTATAGAGTTATTCATGAAAAACCGTCTAAAAACCTGTTTTTTTTTTTGTTGAAAAAAATTAACATTTCCACTCTCGAATAAAAAGAAAAATATTGATTTTCAGTAAAACCTTATAGAGCAAAAGTTGCTCAGAATTAGTCAATATATGCATTATGATATTTATTTCTAATACAAAAATTTTCATCCCCGAGAACGAGTGGCGTCCACTTCCAGAGTTAAAGCGACCCTAGGCACATTGACGACTTTGAAGATGAGTTAGTAGAACCTACATTCAATTTCGGTGCTAATCGGTGTTTTTGTGTAGAATTTCGAAGTTAGGCCATTTTTCGGACAGGATGGGCTGGCCTATTTACCTTATCCTTGGTCCATTATTCGAGCAAATGCTACTACATAAGAATGTTTCCAACTTTAAGTAGCTGTTATATTAGACCGGATGAAATTGGATGTTCAAGCGGTTTTGATATGGGAAAGAAAAAATGTTTTTTCCATTTACCATATCGTGTTCTTGTTTATTTGTTTCAAATAAACTTCAAAAGGTTATTTTGGCAAATTTTCAAGCATATTTCGCTTGTAGACTCAACAGTTCAAGTTATTATTCTTTTTGTTAGTAATTAAAATGTCATTTCTATGGCAAATACTTACAGAGCGTTCAATAAAATGACATTATAGCATATTTATTATTAGTCCTTTAAAATTTTGATACTGATAGTGATTTAATGAGCTTTGTAAAATATAATAAATTAAACCAACTCTATTATTTAAAAAAAAGCCGTGTCACGAAAATGACAACCATAATAACTACTGATTACTTCCTACATAAATAAAATTCTGAATGTTATTTATGTTGAAATGTATTTATGTTGAAATTAAATCAGGTCACTGTTGAACCATTACGATGTTTTTTATATGAACGAGTTAATACGTTTTACGTTAATGTTACAATTGTAAAAACACATATAATACAAATTACAATTTTCTGTTACCTAGATTAAACATTTTATTCTTATTATTTATTATTTATTATTTGTTTATAGTTTAAAAACAATTGGATTTACAGTGTTAATTGTTTAATCTATAATTTCATAAATAAATATGCGTTGATTAACTGTTTATAAGCCGTTTTTGAGTTGAAATTTAAACGAATTTAAAGAAAAATCATGAAAATGTGTTCCAAATATAATTAAAAAAATATAAACAAAAATATTTTGTATTTGAATTTTAATCCTTTTTTTACGGTTTTTAAGCTTGTTAATGCTACCATCGTATTTGAATGATTTTAATAATCCATGCACTGAAAGCAACTATTACGTCTAGAATAGGGCGCCAAATATTGTTACCTTTTTGGAAAATAAATATGAAAAAGGAAAACTATTTTATTTATAAAAATACTCAAAGGCTCGTTTTATGGCGACTATAGTTTCACCTTGAGGACGATACATAGATCATAATAATTAATGCTTGAATTTCCATGCACCAATTTGAAATTTTTAATATTATCTTTTCTCTCGTTTTTAGTTTTAAGAAAACTTTTTATGACAAAATTAATATTCAGTGTCGTTATTGTCGCTATTTTCTTTATCGGTAAATACCAAAATTGCGTCGGTAGTCTACATAAGATTTTTTCCCTTCGGTTTTATTCCTATCTTGTTAGTTTTACATTTTCCGCTTTTAATATTACTTGTTTATTCGGCGAAACAGTGATTATCATGCACTTGAGTTGTCTAGTTTAGGTTACCAAAGTACGAAGTTTAGATTATCTAAGTTAATTAGCATTATCTAGGTATCGTCTATAATCTAGGTACTTTAAATCCAAGAAGTGGATCTGACAATATTGAGAATTTGCTATTCGTTTAAATAAACATTAAATAAAACGGAACCCAAATTTTATAATTCATATTTCATTTCAATAAATCATCAATACTGTTTCATTTCTGATTGAGATAATAAGCTCTTGTATTGGTATATAAGTCGGCGTTATTTGTTGAAACTAATAGCGTAAGGGAAGAAATAAGGCTTGTGGACGATTTTTGGCGTCTGTTCAAACAGCAAAATTTCAGCAAACTATGTCTTTTATATTGTATACTTTGATAAACATGGATATAATGAAAAAGTATCATGTATTAAGTATAAATATATAGATAGCCCATAGATGTGTTGTCAGATAAAAAACTAGAAAAAAAAATTTTCGAATAAAACTGTATTATTGTTACTTTTTTTTGTGAAATTTTACGTACAATACGTAACTAAAACCCAAATAAATTTATACATATATGTGTTGTGTGTATAAACACAGAAAACGGTAAGCAATAAATTTCCGATACAACATGAGAAAAAGTACAAAAAATAATAAAAACCTAAAAAAGATAAAATAACAATTTAATAAATTTATTGAAGGATATTATTATTATTATCATTATTATTATTATTATTATTATTATTATTATTATTATTATTATTATTATTATTGTTTTAGTTTTCTTACATCTTTTTATATTATAGAAAGCATGTGTGTGCGCTTGCTTCAGCACATGTATGTACCTTCTTTACTATTTCTATTCAGTTTTTATCTGTTTCATAATCCGTTTGTTTATTGTATAGTTTCCTCCGGAGATTCAGTTAACCATCCGGAAAAATGCCCACTCTATCAAAACACAACTATTTTTAAAAATAGGAAAGACATATAAAAAGGATACTTACTACATGTATGTTTATTTAACGTATAAGGACTGTCAAGGATAGTAAATAGCGTACATTGCAGTATACAGTATGTGTATTTGTTAGTGACAAGCAATTGAAAATCTATTAGTTTAGATAATGCCTAAAATAGTAGATTTCCGGAAAATCGCAGATAAAAAAACTAAAAGTAGACTGGGAAACTATCTTTCTGTAAAGCCCAACATTTTTTCTACGATGAGGCTTCAATGCTAAATATCGTAACCACTTTCTGGCAAAAATATCCCTAGTACATTGTCAGCTTTTATATATTTGAAAGTATACAAAAGGTATTTCTTTACAATTATTTAAAAAAACGCTCAAGTAAAAATTACATATTAGATGCATGCAATATATTAATTTTGTATTACATAGGCTTGTTGAAAAAACGCTTCCTTTCTGAGATATCGGTATCAAAATATGCTCAAAAACTTCGAAGAAAAAATTCCTAGCAATATTTTTGCTCGAAAACTTAAAATTTGTGTTCCAAAAAATATGAAGGATGACCAAAAAAATATGTAACCCAAAAAATATGAAGGGTGCTCAAATCAAAACTATAGCAAACTTGCCTCTGAACCCCAATTATTTATCTAATATATACATACATATAGCCTATAAATAACTGAGAAGGGTCATTCAAAAGTAGGGTCAAAAAAAAGTATCGAATGTATTCTATACAGTTTGTACTTCAAAATTCTCGTTTTAATCTGTCCTATGCAGTTTTTGACCTACATTTTTCTATTCATATCATAAAATTGATAAACTTAATATGTTCTACAAACTTTTATTTTTGATATTTTTGGAATTTTGAGGAAAATTTTTGAATTAGTTGAATTAGTTTAATTTTAAATCGAAAAGTATTGAAATTATTACGAAAAAGTGCAGATTCTTTCTAATAAGAACGTTGAATAATCATGGATAAGAACAAAATTTGATTTTAAATGTCGAAGCTGTGGTATTGGCTAGTCAATATTAGAGCTAACCGATTACGCTTTCGTACATATATCATATGAGTTTTATTAAACTCCAGGAGTTCATATCACTAGCAATATGGTTACTTGTTTTTTTATACTTGCCATTTCATATGTAAGTTTGGTTCTAGCTAGTTCTATCACAAAACTTCTTTTCGAACTTTGTATACTATCTAAAACGTTGTCGTTTATACGCTTCAATTATCAAAATGTCCACCCTTCAAATAAAATTTATGTCCACCCTTCGTCCATTTGTAGATGTGTATGTATCACTACCAATAATAATTTGATGTTAGACGATTTTTATCTGATTACATATAATTTTTAGGATAAAAATATTCCCTAAAGAATATTATATAAGCGGATAGCGTTGTTATTTTTTGTTTATTCTTGAACTGTACGAAATCATCAAATTAATTATGGTTTCCAAATCAATTTGACGTTTTATTATAAGCTTTATTACTGATCATAGATGATATATCCGACTATAAAAATAAAAATTTTATGAAAACTTAATAGACATTCATTTTAAATAATACGATAACTTTTTTGTTTACTTCCAGCTGAATATCAAAGAATAGTGTGTACTAAAAAGAATAATAATTAAATTTTATCTCTGTTGACCTTGCTGATTGCCCGAAATAAAAGTGAATCCATGGAATACATTTGTCATGCAACTTAAGTTTGTATCAAAAATAAAGTAACAAATATTTAACAGTCGCTTTTAGAACAGCTGTATAATTATTTTAATAACTAATAACTAATTTATGGAGTTTCGTTCATAAAGATTATAACTATATGTTAATAGAATTTTGAAAATTATAAACATAGCAGTGAAGATAACAACAGACTGAATTAATTGTTGTGATAATCGATATATGGTTGAGAAGCAATGTTTGAATTAATTTTAATTATTATCATTCATAAAATACTTTTGATATGTATAGATTAATTGTTTAAATACATATACTTGAGTACCAATGTTTTAATTATTTATAATCATTATTATTTATAAAATACTTTAAATATTCAGTCTACACATTTACAAGTGTACATATATTAATATGTATTGCAATTATATGTGTATTTACTAGCAAAATAGGAATCTTAGGGGATTGTACTTTTTCATGGTGCCTACTATATTTCATTTTTGGTGAATATGAACAAGTATCATTCGTCATTTTTAAAATGATTACCAGATCTAGACCTGAATAGTGACTGGTTCATTAGTGAGCATCATTTTCAGATAATTATTACGAATATTTAAAAAATTAAATTCATGTTTTGAAAATCTAGAAAGAAATTGCCTGACTATTTGCATTATTTGCCATTTTCTCTAACTATTCCATGATTTTTCCTGACTAGTCAACATCCTATTTGTACATGATGTATATTCATGGTATCCAGGACACACATAAAAAAACTGCAACTACAATAAATGTGTATGCGATAAAATTGCATCATAAATTTATCATATTACCGTCATTATAATTTTTGATAATTAAACATTTTAATTTAGCAGTAAATGTTTCCCAAATGAATTATAACAAAAAACATTAAAATATATTATAATTTTGATTGGTCATAATATATATATATATATATATATATATATATATATATATATATATATATATATATATATATATATATATATATATATATATATATATATATAAATATATAGATTTTGGATGGTGTATTTAGTGCATGTGATAATATCTCAGGCGCTATATAACTTCAACGAAACAGAATTACGTTTTTTCTCCATTTTATAAGATGGCTACTTATAGATAGTTACTTTTTTTCATTAACTTGTTTACTTTTCTGCTTCACTGAAATTTAATAAGGCCTAAAGCTTTTTTATGAACTACTTTCGAAACGCTTTTAAAAGGAATTTTATAGATAAAATTAGCCCATACATATTTCATCTGTGTAACAATATGAATTTTTCTGAAACATACAATTTTTCATCACAAATCACTCATACAAATTTGGTATAAATAATATTGACATGAAAATAAAATAATAATTTTTATTTAATAAAATAATTTCGGGAAAAATTCTTCAACAAGCACTAGGTTTTCATGTCAGTATTGTCCTGGAAAATTGAAAAAACTACAATGTATATTTTAACATGCTATATAAGACTATAGCACATTGCTTTATGTTAGTACAACAGCCGTTGATAAACCACCTTAAATTTTTTCTTTTTATTCACCATTGTTTGAATATGTAGAATTATTGGGAATAAAGTTGGTTTTTTTTGACCATAGATAGTGTTAAGCGCTGGCAAACTCATAACTAGATAATAACAATCAGTTTCAAAAACAAATATTTATTATTTATGTAACTGAAATATTAATTTACTTGCAACGTATACATATTTGTATAATATTTGAATTTGCAGACAACAAATAAATAGTTAAATCATATAACTTGTTTGTATGTTGTTTGTTTATAAATATGATGCATATAATAAATAATATATTTATAATTAATTATAAATGCATCTATATTTTGACCTATTTGTAAGTTATAAAATATTCCATTTATATTATGATATGCAATTTTGAATAATTAACCACAAATCTAAAATATATTTCGTGTGAATGTACAACTAATGTTATTTTTATTCTATTTCATGTTTAAATTGACTCTCATTTTTTTCACTACTTTGTACTTTTGTAATTTGAAAATTAATTCTTTATATTCTAAATTTGAATTTCAAGTATAAAAATTGAGCGAGACACTGAGGTATATTTAAAGTATCTTTTCGAATACCAATGCTTATCTTTGCCAAAATTAACACCAAATAAATAAACCAAATAAAATTGTAGATTGTGAATCAGAAATATGCTCATGGTAACACTTATTTTTCGTTTGAAATTAATAAGTTTTTGAACTAGTTTTACCGAACAAATTTAAGATTCAATTTTTAATAGCGTTCGAATCATATATCTAAGATCCCAGTCTAAAATAGGACAAAGGTCGTCAATTACTTCAATCTATATCATTCAATTACTGGCCTCCTTGTTGATAATAATTGATAGCATGCAAATTGAGTGCCTTACAAAATTTCAATGTTTCGAAATGTTGCTTATTAGATTAAAACGAGGATTTCACCAGAAAATTATTTTTTTCTGGTGAAATCCTAGTTTTCAAGAACGTAATCATGGTTTAATTTTTGAATCTATTTATGAATTATTTTTGCCCATTCATAACTGCCTTTATAGTTGTTGCTTGCGAAGTTTGGTTTTAATAAACCCATAGTTTGAAAAAGCAAATCGTGTAAAGAATTTTCATATTGACTGAAATCAATATTTGGCTTCTATAAATTGGCATATCAATTGTAGACGAACTCTTTCAAATTTGTAGGAATGTTTTACTAAACGAGATATCTAAAATATTCACAGTTTGCGTTTGGAATAAAACCGCCCCCCTCAATTCCATTCCATAGATAGCCACAGGCTGTATTATATTGTTAAAAATATTCAGTTTAGGTTGGTTTAAATTCCAAGAAGTTTCTTTCTTATCATAGACAGATCTGGCTCTGCTTGTATAGTTCTCCACTCATCATGTTCACTAATATCACCGTTCCAGTCAGTTTATTAGGAATCTCCGATAAATAAATAAAAATAGTTTATGCAATGTCTGAATGCTGTGAAATACCTGCGACATACACATTGTATAACTAAAAAAGCTATTTTATATACACAAGTGATCGAATTGTGTTGTTTGGTTCACTAATAGTTCGCTTCAATGGTCACTTATATATAATGGTTCTTTACGGTTGTTAGTACTGTTGAATGTTAACTGAAATTCCCATATCTATCTATCTAACGTTTCTTGGTTGAATCACATCTAGTTACTTAAAGTTTTTCATTCGTATCACAACTTATTTTAACTTTCAAGTTTTGATGCTGTTATCAATATTGAGACTGGCTTTTATGATAAAACTAAATGACTTTTCGTTGTGTATATTCCATGCTTCATGGCTTAAGAAATACAGAATGGTGCAAAATTATACTAGGTTGAAAATTTAAATTTTCTTATAGTAAGATATTTGTTTCTTCTTCGACTTTCTATGTATTTTGTCACGTCTGTATTAAATTGAGAATTCAAAACACTACACTTTTAGTACATAATGATGGTTTCACTTTATTTATTTTTCTATTTTCTGGTAAGTACTTAGCGTATATATGGCACAGGAAATGATTCGTTGTGGTTGACGTAAAATCTGTTAATTGGTGTTAAATTGCACAAAATTAATAAAATTTTAAAACTTTGCTAGGATATCCGTTCAATAAAAATCAATAGCAATGGAATTTCATATTCTAGAACAAAACACGATGCCTATAATCTTTCTTGTAATACATGTAAATTTTTTAATTAAATAACTAGATCTCTGAACAGCTTAAGTGATTGAGTTGTAATTGAGATAATAGTTAAAAAAAACATATTTTCTACATTTGTATCCTATAATTTCTGTAACAGTAATTTATCGTTTTTCCCACGTTTTTTCGTTCCAATTTTTGATTTTATTTTAATAACCATTTCTTAGAATGTTCAATTTTAACAAATCAGAAATTACTTTTGAGTATATGCGTATACAAATTAGAGAGTTGTATTTTCGAAAAGATATTTGATATGTGATATAGAATTAAAATAGTACTATCTTGAATACCTTCCATTATTGTCTATCACAAATTTATAAATATCCGTCAAGTAGCTTTGGATTTATGCACGTTCGCTTGAATGATTGTCACAGACAGACGGCCAGATAAATTGACACTTCCGATTTTATATAATAGATATAATATATAACTCGAAAGTAGTTTATCACAATGTATATTATTTTTTGAGCTTCCAGCTCAAAATCAGGAACTTCCCAAAATCAAAATCAGAAAGACTTTATGAATTCTTTTTTAAGAAGTCATAATAAATAGCTCGTTTTGAGTAACCTTTTTCAGATTTTCAAAGGAAGTCAGAAATAAGCGCACAGTAAGAAGTCTTTTTCCTGACTCGTAAGAAGTCAGAATTTTCAAGAAGTTTTTTCTCTGATTTTCGAAGAAAACTAAAAGTATGAGCTCTGTAAGAAGTCTTTTTTTTCTGATTTCCGTATGAAGCCAGAAGTATGAGCACTTTAAGAAGCTTTTTTATCGAGTTTTGTAAGAAATAAGAAATATGAGGTCTCTTTTCGAACTTAGAGCTTAGATTATATTTAATTTTTCTGATGTGCGTTTTTTTTTCACGGTTTTTATATTTGGTTATGTTTTTTGTTGTTTTTGCTTAAGAGAATATTTTAAAGCATCTGTGCATGTTTTTAGTATTATCTTGTATTTAAAAATGGTTCATGAATTCAAAAAAAGGAATTATCATTATCATCCATTATTAATAGATACTAAGAAATACTTAGAATTTTTCAATATAATTTATAAAAAATAAATATGCTAGGAAGCAATATTTAGTTTATACCACATTGTAGAAGTGTATATAAATATAGATTTTCCGTCTTTTATATTGATGTTCATTGAATATTTCATAAACTAAAAATTAAAAAACGATTTTTAATCTTTGTATGTTGCTATTATTTCTCAGGATTATAGTTTCATATTAATAAAGAAATATTTTCATTTCTTAAGTTATTCAGAGTTTTGCTAAATAATGGTTCGATATTATAATAAAAATTGATATTTAATATGTAACTATTAAACTATTTAGTGTGTAAAGTGTTTGTTTAAGTATAAATATAATTAAATAAAAATTTATTATTTTCGTTTATAATGAATTATTGTGAATTATAAAAAAAAATTGAATAAAGTTGGTGATTTTGAACGTTTTGCTTGAAAATTAAAAAAATATATAATTCGTCTCATAGTATATTCATCCATTCATGTGTTTGATTTAAAGACATTGTATTATCGTTAAATTTAGCTACGCTTAACCGTTCTATTTACCTATGAACACGTCACGTGTTCTTTATTTTTCCTCTTCGTTGTTGTCTAAAAATTTTTTTTATACTTCCAGACACTTTCTACTTTTCAATAATATAAATACATTTAAAAAAAAAACCATTTTGATATTATGAGTAGATATTTAGTTTAATTTACATACTTTGAGTTAAATCAAGACTTGTCAGACGTATTTTGTTCGCCAGAATATAAAATATCAAATCTAATAAATAATTTTCGATTTTCCGAGAACGGTACTTTCAGTGTCAAGTGCTTCTGGACCAAAAGGTATTCTTTCCCATTCATATGGAATCTTTTTTCACATTTTGGGGTGTCGACGATAATAACCCACTTTTCAGCATTTACATAGCAGAAAAAGGTTATACAGCATTAATACTATAATAAAGCTAGTTTTGAATTTTTAGCTTTGTATTAATAAAATTCTGATGCCTAGGATACAATCATAAAGATGAACATGATAATAGAATTCATCAAAACTAATCAAACCTATTCCATCATTCAAATCTTTGTTATTTTATATTAATTATAACCAATAAATTTTACAATAATCTTCATAATAATTTCTATATAATCATAATGAACATTACACTGTAGTTAATTTGATAGCATTTAATGTTTAATTGCAACTTGAATGTTAATACATAATAATAATAATTATTATTATTTGTAGATATTAATATATATTAAATCAATCTAATGATCAAGGTAGACACATTTCAGATGATGTTGTATTTGAGGTGAGGTTGAAATGTGAAGGAGAGATTCGGTTAGAGATATAGAACGCTGTAGGTATATACGTAACTTATATAATATCAACTATATATGAAAATGTTTAGTATGATCATTTGTGATAATCCATTTCATATGAGAATCTTAGTTGATGACAAATTAGACATGATATCTGTATACCAAGTGCGTTCAAATCCGTCTACATGCTATATAACTAAAACATCTATTTGACTGTATCAAGTAAGACAAAGATTGAAGAGAAATATTATATAGTTATACCATGTAATACTATACAATATCTATATTTAAAAGTGTACTACTGAATGCTGTAACATAGTAGGATTTTTATAAAACTAAAGTTCCTATGCTATGAAAATAAAAAAAAGGTAATTAAATTTTCTTCTATAAATTACAAATTCAACCTGGGGCTGGAATATGCAGATATAATAATTTTATGATGTGGTAAGAGGAAAATGAGGATCAATTATTTAGTGGTAATTAACTATTATTCAATTTGCGACGTTTCGCTGTTTAGTATTTCAGCTGCATCAGGCTCTTGAACCATATACCTTACCAACACCCTGACGTAGCTGAAATAATAAACAGCGATACGTTTCAAAATCAATGCTAGTTGATTAGCACTATATAATTGGCACCTAATTTTCGTCTTACCACATCATATGTTAATTAAACTATGGTATCTTAAATCAAATTCATAAAAAATATTTTTGCCCTAAAAAATTCTAAAGAAATAGATAGACATACTCTTAGAATTATAAGAATGGACAATTTTACAGATGTCACAACGCCTGCACAATCTTACTGAAATTGCATAGAAAAAATGTACCTCTTTGGAAACTATTATAAACAAGTTATCAAATATTTGAGACTACTTCCATAAAAAGATTAGAGCTTTCTATCCATGACCTTTTTTGATAATAACAAATATAGAGAAGCATGTCAAATTAAGCCTTAAACAGCTCTTTGTACCAGGAGATATTTCTTATAGCGACATGATTAATCTCTGGAAGAATTTTTAAAGATATGATTAATCTCTTAAAGAATTTTAAAAAAATGATTTGGACGTCAGAATTATCTTCAAAAAGAATCCTTTAAGAAGTCATTAGGTCGTATTGTACGCCTATTTTTCGTAAATAAGAATGGTTTAAGAAAGGCTTAATAACTTCTAAAATAAATTCTTTTCTTAGATTGGAAATAAGTAAAATATTTTTTAAATTACATTACATTTTAATAAGCTCGAACACTGATACTCCCATATTCGAGATATTCTCTCCATTCCACCACAATGGCCATACAATATTCTTCAAATATTAGATATTTTATTTACTAGAATTGATAAATATTAATTTTTTTAATGTGGGCAAACTAATCCGTTTTGTTTTTGCTTCACGATAATCTTATTTTTTATACAAAAACACTCCTTATATTGCTCATATTTTCGACTTCTTACGGACCTCAGGCAAAAGACTACTTGCAGAGATCATATTTCCGATTTCTTACGGAACTCATAAAACTGACTTCTTATAGAGCTCATATTTTTCACTTCCTTCGATAATCAAAAAAACACTTCCAAAAGAATTCACAATTCTGGTGACGTCAGAATCACTACAAAAATTAGGATAAGTGACTCGTTTTTTTGAAGTCGGAAAATTTTCCAATCTGTTTTTTCTAGAGTGAATAATTTTGGAATTGTTTTCAAGGTTTTATGATGATTCGATGGTTTGAATTTATAATATTTAAGTTGTTAGAAAAAATAAACTACAAATAGAAAATCTTAACTGTTTGTAGTATATATTTGAGAATATTACTTAACAATTTTGTATGAATGCACTAAAAATAAAAGTATGTATACGCCTCGTGTTAACTTGGACATTGATGGAACGCCGCTTAACAAGACATACGACCATCTTTACTTATACAATTCTATGTCCCCAATGACTTTCTTCAATCATGACCTGATCCCTTGCAAATATGTATCGTACGTGTATTCTCTTTGTATGTAAGTGCTTTTATACAGATTGAAACTAATTTGAAAAATATTTTGGATTTCTAATAAGTACGTCAATACTTCTGGAAATTATTCAATAATTAATTAAGTTTAAGTGAAACCTTGTTATAAGTGAAATTAGCATCATAGTATTATTATATATTTTTATGGAAGCCCAAATTTCGAAAATCTTTTTAGTTCCCAGTTCTTGCATATATCATCAAAGCCCGATAAATAGGGATTAAAGTGGATGATTTACGAAGAAATCTACTAATATTTATCTAACAAAACTCACAATCTGTAAAAATTAAAATATCGTTTTGGTTAAAATATAAACACATGTACAGGCGTAGAACAAATTACTGTTCGTCGGTTGCGTTAATTGCAGAAATTAGTGATACCGGAAAAAGTAATTTCTTGTAAAATAATTGTATGTTTCTTGTTAGATACGATAAATTTTATTTCTTGTTAAAATTTTAGAAATTCAAATTTTTTATTTCTCGTAAGAATAACTGTAAGATAGGATTTTATTTAAGATTGGTAGTTTAGTTCTTGTCGTATTAATTTGTGCATATGCGATAAATTTTCCAGGTCTAACTCTTTTAGTGTATTTTGAGTGAAAGATTAAACACAAAATATTTATAAAAATGAATTGATCGAGGTTTCCTAATAAAAAATTTAAAGTTGAAAGTGAGTGGTGCACGAAAAAATTTATCTAAATCAAGCTGTGGGCTTAGCAGAAAATGCTCTCAGAAAAATATTCTTATAGAAAAAGTATTTTCGGCGCTTATAAAATCAATTGAGGCATCTTTTCCAACTATTAAAATGATAATTTACTTCTGAATTATTATTTACTTAAAAAAGTTGACAAATCACGGATATTTGGACATTCAGGCAAATAACAATTGAAACATTGTAGATTGCGATGTTTTGTCTACAATGAGACTTGTCTCTATCAAGCATTTAACATAATTCTTAACAAATAAGTTAGACGTTTCCAATATTTTAATTGATGTTTGACCGCATTTATAAAAACCTGTGATTTTATCAATTAACGTTTTATTCTACTGTTTTAGGTAAAATAAACCTTTTATTTTTCAAAACTTTCATTATTTCAATATTTGTATATCTGTATTTATAATTATAATCAATAACCAATAATTATAAAACATAATATACGAATAATTCGTGATTACAGTAAAGTAAAAACATCAATAATTTATTGATTAACTATTCTTTATATTTGGTGTAGATGGGTAGTGTACGAAAAATATTAGTCGATCTTCAGTCGATCGTCACATATTGATATACACATATTTCCGTTTCCAATAACAATTATTAAAATATAAATTTCCTAGCCTCTTAAAAATTATCCTGAAAATTTGCATTCAGGAATTTTAAATAGCTATGGAAATATTAATGCAATTTAAAACGAAAAACGCGAAAAATAATTTTGTATTGTACATAAAATGTTTAAAATTTTCACTTAAAAACAAGGCAGGCAGAATTAAAAAAACAATGTGTTATCAGTAATATAGTGGTTTTAAAACAATAATCTTACAAATAATTGTTATTCTACGTGAACATACTATATATTCCTTTCATCTCTATTTGTTTAGTCTTATTCGTAAAGCTTCAAGTAAAATACATATCAATTACAGATATTAAATTACATATATAGATATACACATACATACAGTGAGTGAACAGTTTATTTTAGTTATCAAACTGTTTCAAATATCATATAAATTAGTTCCGACAATTTTCGAATTATTATTATTATTATTTGAGTATATTTTCTATTACCTTCTAGAACTTAAAACTATCTACTTATAGAGACATAAGTAGATAGATATAATAATAATATAAATATAAAATCATATTTATGTTATAGGTATGACATTACAAACCATATATATAAAACTTTAATAATAATATACAGAGAATTCTATCTAATGCGGAGCTACAAAAAAACAAGTGACGATAACAACTAACTGTATTAATTGTTTATATATATAATCAGGTTTACTGAGTATTAATTTTTGATTACAACTAAATGCTTATTAAATACCGTAATGAAACGTTTTTTTTTTTTATGATTATATATATTTTTATATATACATTATGATTTTTATATCTAATATTATGATAAAATTTGTGTTTTTATTTTGATGAATCTAAACAGTTTATGAAAAAATGGACTCAAACAAAAGGTGTTTGTTAAAGTTTTTTCTAGTTTAATGAGCTAAAATTCAATCTCCGTAGTACCAAAATTTACCTTTCCCTACACAAATAAATTATAAAGTTCACACATTTGCTTAGTAAATTATACCATACATAATGAGGATTCAAAATGATTTTTATTCGAAATAAAGGATTTTTGTTCGTGATTAAATTATCTAAAAATAATCTAAAAAAAGTTTTGTTTAAGGTTTTTCAGGTAATTTTTACCCAGTAATTTGAAAAATACCATCTATGTAATATTGAATATTGCTTTAAATACTTCCATACAATATTATGGAAAGTAGCCACCTAATTGTGAAACAAGTGTTATATATTTGTGTGTTTAAGACCTAATTGACTCTCAAAAAGACAATGTTTTTTTTTTTGTGAAAATTAAAACAGAAAAGTCTTTCTTTATCTGGTCTGTATTAATTAGAAAAAAAAAAAAATATATATATATATATATATATATATATATATATATATATATATATATATATATATATATATATATATATATATATCAATAAAAATAAAAAGGGTTCAATTGTCGAAACAATTCTGCGTACCATTCAGGGAACACACTTATGACCAGTGTAAATTGATGAAAGCTTGATATTTAGTAGTTCCAATTTAAGGCATTCGAATTTGCTATGATATTACGTGTAATTTGTATTTAATCACCAGCAAATATTTAGTTTAAGACATCAATATACAAAAACACCTTCTACAAGTTCTTTCCGAAAATGAAGATAAATAAACACATTCTTATAGAAACAAATCGAAAATCCAGATAACAAAAATTTAGTTCTTGGTACTATGAACATATCATGTAAATCGATTTTAATGCATTTAGCTTTTAAAATAACTACCATTTTATAAAGGTTTATATAAATAATAATCGTCTTAATTATTCCCTGACAGAAAATACTTTAATAATGCTTTAAAATAATTTATAATATAAAATATGAAGTTTGTAAATTTATCAAATATTAGCAAGTCATTAAGGTATTTTAACTTTACACTTAACAAAAATCAATTCGACGTTATTATAATATTTATTCGAGCAAAGATTGTGATTTTATATTCATACATATTTTATACAAGAGATTGATTTTCCGATAGTTTGGAAGCTGGGAAGACATTAATGGTTGATATGAGATGCCTCACTGCCTCTTTAATGCAGTATTCCTGTAGTTAAATAAATTACAGAATAATCAAGCGACGACAACAACCAAGAGTGTTAACTGTATAAACACTTGGCATATAGTTGAGTATCCATTTGAAATACTTTAATTATTCATAAAATACACTAAATATGCAGCCCACATAAAACTTTCTTATATATTAATATTTTGTATTACTAGTAGACCCATGTCTTGCTCCACAACATTAATTGTACAGAATAATTTAATAGCTTAAATTTGAATCTTAAATTTTAAACAATCATTCAAATCACACAAAAAACGGTGTGTTGTGTATTGAACAATCTCCAACTAATCCAATTTGAGTGTTGAAATGAAAGATCTTGAGTCACTGAATGTTCTTAAAAACGAACTGGAGATATTGTGATACACAGCTATCACAAATCTTGGAGAAATAAACTCCTGATAAACTTATGAAAGGAATAAAGATAGGCGTAACCCACTGCTTGATGCTTTATCTGGACATTAATACCAATTATTTAAAAAAATGTTTAAAATTAGCTTGACAGCCGCACTCTAATCGTTTTTTTTTTTTTTTAAATTTTTCTCTAATTTTTTTACTATATAGACAATGGGACAAGACTAATACTGAATTTGTTATATTTCACATTTAAATGTGATACTTTAAGTACGCTGAGTGTAAAAATATGACTTAAAATATTATTCTACTTACAACTGCAGATATTCGTACAAAATGTGTTTTACCTGAAACAAAAAAATTTTAATTATTATAATGGCAATAGTTTTATTTTGTTAAAACTTTTTTGCAATAAGTTTCAAAATAAAAAAATTTTATTAAAATATTTTTAAAAACTGTTTACAAAACCGGATTTTAATTGAAGTTTTTTAACATGCTGCAACGTGTTATTTTTATTTAAAAAAAATTAAAAACATGACAACTTGAACGTAATTATGATGTACAAAATAGAAAATGCTAGACGTATTTTTTAAGTGGTTTAAAAAAATTGGATTATTAAAAGCTTTTTTATCCGTATCTATGTCTTTGTTAAAAAGAAATCTTAATTAGTGTTACCATTTATTCATTTTAAGATTATAAAAGATTCTTTCGTTACTGGATGCATTAAATAAAAAAAAAAGAAATAAAGCTTAAAAGTAGTGATATTATTTATAATTGATACCAAAATACATCAAATTCAGTATTTCGTTAATTATATATAATTTTAACGTTCTTCGTATCAAATAAAATTTATTATATTAGATCTTGCACATTTCAAATTTGCGCGACACACAGTTTTTCATGTTTCCAAAATGATATTTCTAATATTTGAAAATATCTTGTTATTTATATCATATTACTCATAAGTTTTAACTGAACTATACAGTAGGATAACGCATCTAAATATTATATACCAGGGTTGATAATTTTTGAAAACATAAAAAATTATAGTAGAATGAAACCAATTGGAAACCGAAGATAATATAATAAAAAAGAAAGGAAAAATAAATTACGGGCGATCTGAGTTCGGGAAGTAGGGGCGGGGGTGAGTTTTTAAGGGTAAAATTCGGTTTATCTGAATTTCCGGCAAAACTACAAGTCCTATGGAAAAAAGTTAAAAAGCAAAGTTGTAGGTAATATAAAGATCTACAGCATTTGTATTTACACTTTTTTCACATAACCTCAAAATTTATGTGAAAATTAAAATAACCAAGTTTTAGGTATTTTATTTTTTTTCACCGAAATTTGGTGAAAACTTACCTTTTTATGTTCCAAATACACTATAATTTTTTTGTTTTAAAATATTTATATTTTCATCTTATTTTGAATAAATATTGAAAAAGCACCCTAATTTTCAATCGAAAAATTTTGAGGATATGTGAAAAAAGTGTTAATACAAAAGTTGTAGATCTTTTTATTACCTACAACTTTGCCATTTATCTTTTTTCCACTGGACTTGTACTTTTGCCAGAAATCGAAATAAACCGTGTTTTACCCTTAAAAACTCACCCCTTCCACACTTCCCGAACTCAGATCGCCCGTAATTTTTATCATATTATCTTGAGTTTTCAATAGGGTATCATCCTACTATAATTGTCTTCAACTTTTTATCAGTTTTTAAGGCTTCTACTCTGGTCTATTATTAATATCTTACATATCATATATTTAATAAAAATTGAAATATCTTATGCTATACTTAGAAGAATATGTATATATATATATATATATAGTATTAAAAATAATATATGTGTGGTACCTATCAGTTTATATATATGTATATATGTATGCTAGCTGCAATTTAATAACTTGTTATATGAGAATCCTTTGGGACATCAACAAAATAATCCGTCAACAAAGCCTCTTATGAACAACAAACTATAATATAGGATTTACAATATATATATATATTATCATTATTATTATTATTATTATTATTATTATATATAGATTGAAAAGGTATTATTTTGTATTGTTAAGTTTCGCTGGTAACAATATTTCACTATCGATCATTTTAAGTAACTATTGATTTAATGATTTGCATTTGATATTATGGTACCTACAGTGATTTGCTAAGTACAGTTTCTAAACAATTGAGGATATGGAAAAGTTAGTAATAAGAAAAAAACTGGAATTACTTGTTTTTGAAGAACTTATAAATTAAACTCATATCCTTAAAATATTGTGAAATATTTATGTTTTATATAAGCATGTAATATAATATAAGCTTTATGTAGGTAAGGGTGTATTAAGTTTCTTACCTAAAAATATTAATAACAGACGATTTGAATTAATGTTTTCATAAATGACTACAAAAATAAATGATGTCACAATCAATATGGGACAAAAGTGCCTTTTGGTCTACAGATTAAGAATATTGTTTATTTTAGCGCATCACTTTATTTTAGCTTAAAATCACATACATTCAATACAAATAAAAAATTGTGCAACGCCCAACACAGGACTGTAATTTACAATTATATAACTAGTTATTAAATAGTAGAGCATAATATGTTCTCTAAACGTACTCAGTTTAAAGAACATCGTTGTTAAATATCGAGAAAAAAATTTTGATTTTAACCAAAAGCTTAGCGATTAAGTTTTCTCGCAATAAGCTTTTATATCACACATATTGACATTGTAATGACCATATAGTAAATGTTTTAAAGTAAAAGTTTATTTTTTTGTTTTTGGCACATTTCAATAAAGGTCTGTTTTTAAAAAGGTTTTAAACTTTTAGATTATTACGTTTGAAATTTTCATTCATTTCTTGTTGTTTCTAAGATGTGTTATGGATACCAATTGATTGTTTTTGTGCATTCACAAAACAAACTCACTGTTTAGGCCTAGAATAAGCCATTCAATTGATTTATTTATTCGTTTATAAACTTTTATGACGACGGTCAGAAAATAGACTGATTAGGTGGTTCTATTAATAACTAACATAAACTTAAGTTTTCTCAATACCATAAATAGTTTCTAGCATTACACTATTTAGAAGAAATTTAATATACCTTCGTATATTATATATAAAGATTAATTTAATTTGGTCAAATTGAAGTTTGTTGAACCGTGTAAAATTGACAAAAAATTGACAATTTACCATGATTTGTTTTTTTCATTACCTTGTTAAAAATCATACAAACAGAAAATAATTTTTAACAATCATTATAACTTAGATTCTTTAAAGAGACATAAAAATTTATTAATGTGAATATGGAGAAATATACGAGAAGAAAATGAAAATACTCCAGGAATAAAAAAGTTATGAAAAACCATTAACAATAACAATTCAGTTTTAATAGATACGAGAGAAAAAAAAAAGGTTATGTAAGTAAAGAACTTGAACTTTTTACACATATAATCTGCTTTATCTAAAAATATTATTTTTATGTACCAATTTTATAACATTATGAAATAACAATTTTTTTCCTCTCTCTATTATTATGGCAGTATGATTTATTTTTGTTGAAATTCAACAACTTCACTTTTTTGTTTTTGATGTTCTGTGCACGAATATTAAGTTAATTTTGTAAAGGTTATAAGGGTTTATTTAAGATAATAAATTTTATAAAAAATATTTTTCATTTGCTTTATCATATAATTTTTATAGAATGGCTTTTTATTTGTTTTAATTTTTATATTTAAATAATATTTTTGTTTGTACGTGTCCATGAAAATTTACATATAAAATGTACTGTTTATTGAACTAATAATGTTGCAAACCTATGTTTGTTCTTATTTAACGATTTTCATGAAATTTGGTTTATCATATTCAAGAAATTTTTATTGTTAATTATTGAAAATCATCATTTTGAATCAAAGTATGTAAATAACAAGTAAAATAACAATTAAAAATGTTAACTGTGTGAATACTCGACATACGATTGAGTTTCAATTGAGTTTCAACATTCAAACAGTACACTAAATATGCAGTCCCGATAGTTAAAAGTTTGTTATAAAAGTTAATTGTGACAAATCTAAGCAGATGATGAAAAAATATTTCAAACAGAACCTTTTTTGATTTGTATTTGAAAGATTCTTCGATATCTTATGGCTTAATAGTTGGATCATGGATTTCACATATTTCATATGTACCGGGTGTGATAATTTCTTATAGAATGAATGTCTAACAAACACTAAAATAGATTGAAACTTTGTTAAATACACATACAAATGCATATTGTCAATTAATAAATGGAGTTTTTAATTTGGTCACATAGTGATTATAATTCTGCTAATAATCGTTTTAATATATTATTAGACCAAAACCGTAGTAATCCTTTAGAAATTATTAATTTTATATATCTCTATAAATGATAGACTTGTGCCATTGTAGAAATATTTAAATCACACAAGGAATTTATTCTACTGTTAAATATTTATAAACTAATTTTGTTTTCAAATATAATTAATGATGAGCATAACTTGGTCCTGCGATCTTGGTCTTGTTTTTTTTGCAAGACTATCTATATACCAGCAAGACCAAGATCAAGGCCGAACAAGCAAGAAAGATACCAAAACCAAGACTGAGTATGCAAGACCAAGATTTAATGTAAGAATAACTTAAAAATGACTGCCTCCGATAAATACATGTGTCAAATATATGTACTAACTTCAAAATGTTCTTTTCGTCTTTTCGTGGTACACAATTTTTACAAAGACGCTTCATGTCGAACTAATGTCTTGTATGAGTTATTTAAATATTTATATTAAAATGCATTATGATGTATTGTATACGAATATTACATAAACACATTGAGTTATACAGATACAAACCATAAATATAGCGCTCAGTCCCAAATTATAACAAACAAACGGGCGGAGCCAGAGAAGAGCAAGCATGCAATGTGCAACAAGACAAAAGTCTGATTGAGTCAAGCTCATAAGTTGTCTCTTTAATCTGAAAGTTACAGTAGCGGTTTCACCTATTAAAATTTACTTTGCAGAGTTGCAGTCATGCAACTTATCATGATTGCAATGAAAAAGCGTCTTACGAGTTAATTATTAATTGTGAGTTATTTATAATTTATACATTTAATAGTCTTTATAATAATAATGCATACAAAAGTCAATAAGAAAAAAAACGTAAGTATTAGATCAGATAAGCAAAACCAAGACCAAGTCTATATATGTAAGGCCAAGACAAATATCATGACTCGAAGTATTAGAGTATGACCAAGACCAAGACTGCGTTTTTTTCTACTAAAGCAAACAATGTGGCACAGCCTATAATTTTAAAATTTTCTTCATTAAAGTATATTTTTTTATTTAGCCATACATTGCATACAATTAAAGAGTATAAATATGTAAAATGTAATATCTGATCTATAGTTACCTAAAGATAATATTATTATATTTTCAGCCCTTCCTCTACCAGTTACCTATTGGTATATGCATCGATTGTTGCACAAAATCGATTTAAATCTATAACAATACGTGCATTTCAATCGGAAATCATATATTAAATTTCTTTCATAAATATCCAATCGTATGTAGTATATTCAAACAGTTAACTCTGTTAGTTATTATCTTCAGTTGTTTCTTAACACAATTATATAATAAATATGATACAATTTGTTAAAAAATGGCACAAGAAAAATTTATTACAAAACATTATTATAATAGTCTTTAGAAGAATGTCAAATAAACAGTAAATTAAGATTGACATTAATAATATTATATTCCAAGGAACAAAAACAACTAAAAAATACAAGAGAAAAAAAGCATTATATATACTTTATACTATGTTGTATCATGATGCATTATTATTATGTTGTGTGATAAATAAATAAATAAAAAAGTTCCATGAAAAAGAGAAAGAAATCAAATTATATTCTATAAATAATAAATGAAATGAATTTTAAAACAAAATGAACACGATTATCCTTTAGATAATGTTATATGAGGTCTTTCTATTTCGATAAAAGAAAAAATTTATTTTTGAAGACAAGCTTTTTTTTGTTTTTATTATTATTTCAGTCAATAATAAAAACAATGATTAGTATTGCCTGCGACCTGAATTTAATCGTCGTTTATAATTAACTATAATAATTATATCATAGTATTTTTCTATCTCAAGGACTCGATGCAGTGTAGTGACACTTAGTTTCGAAACTAAGGCACATATAGAGAAAGTGTGATCAGCACTTGCCCTAGACGCTTTGTTTTTTTCTCTAAACAAAGATCAGGTACATGTTTTTTCGGCTGGATGAACCCAGGGAGCGTATGGCCTAGAACGTTGTAAGGCTTGAAAGAAAAATTCTCTGCACCCAAAGGTATAAAAGCTAGTGCGCTACCGATAGACCACTTTCATAATAATTATATTGTCTGAATAGAAATGTACCTACTTGTGTGATTTGGCCAATTAGTGTTTTGTTAAATCATACTTTTAGTGATTTGTGATATTCGTTTGTAATTTTATTTGTAGGGTTCCATGCCTAAACGGTAAAAAAGGATTCTTTTACTAAGACTCTGCTGTATGTCTATCTGTTTGTCAGTCTGACACCAGTCTAAATATCATGAAGCGTGATAGTTAGATCGTTGATTTTCTTTACTTTGCGTTTGGACATTGTTCTTACTACGGTTTTCATTCTACAATTTTTATACTACCAGAAAATTATCAGCTTTTGGACCATTTATTTAAAGTTTATTTTAACCTAAAAGATTAACCATGGTTTGCAAATTGTAGACTATGAACAATAAGAAAAAACATGGATATTTTAGTTACTGCTTTATTTTTATTCAATTAGTCTTCCTGATTTCAAATTTTTTGAAAAAGAAAAAGAGTAAATTAGTAAATTGATTTCGATATTCTACCAACGGGAAAAACCACTCACCTTTTATTATGTAATGTACTCTTTTGGGAACAGTAATTTTCGATTGGCATAGTTTTTGTTCACTTTTTTTTGAGTAATAAAAACGAAAAAATTGGGTCTACATATAATTATTCGAAATATTAAAGTTTTATGATTATTAGTAGAAAAATTAAATTGAATGTCGTTTGCTGACATTTGAAGTGACTACCTAGACAATTAGAAAGTAGGTAGAAATTAACTACTTACTGAATAAAATACTCATAAATTAATTTGTTACCAATGAGACAGCGAAAATTTATTAGATTTAGCAATAAAAAATTAATTTATTCACATTGACAAGAAAAGATAATGATATAAATACCGACACACACGTAATACAAAGACGAAAATTAGCATAATATAAATTTTATTTTCAATTATCGAGATACATATTTGTGAATGAAAGCATCAAAAAAGTTAATTTTTCTCAATTATTCTTTCTTTACTTTCCTCAATTATATGGAATAAAAAAACGCACTTACAAAAAAAAAAAACTCAAAATTCCATTCATCATTTAATTTTTAAATTATTTGACGGCTTTTGCTTTCTGTATAATTACTGATTATTTTTGAACAAATATATCTCTTTATATCTTTATATAAATATATATATATATATATATATATATATTTATATATATATATATATATATATATATATATATATATATATATATATATATATATATATATATATATTTTTAATTATATATATCTTGGATTACTTTGTGTTATTTTATAAAATAATTATTAAAGATTGCAGGTTTGATATAAATATTTTGAAAAACTCCACTAGTTTTATTTTTATAGCATCTCCTAAAAGCTAACACCATCCCCTACGTTACCCTAAGTGACTATCGTCGTAATTCTTTAAAAACGGTAGATTATACCTTCAAAACTATATCAAAACTCATTTTAGCCCAAAGTGGACTAACTATAATATCAGGCCGATGATATATGCATTCAAGTGAATTACAAATATCATTTCCAATTTCTTCAATTATTATTAATATATATTTTCTAGTTTATAAATATTTTCATATCTAATCCTTATAAAATATATGACGGTATTTTCAATTTAGTCTTGACTTCGTAACACGTAAATATTGAGGGCACCAACTAAACTTGAATATAGGTATTCATAGAATCCTCTAATTTGTCTCTATTTGTTCATCACTAAGGTAACTTTAAAACGAAAAGAGATAACGAGATGAAATTGTGATGGCTTATTCAAGATTAATCGAGTGAGTTTAACTTTGTGAATGAGCAAATTCGGTCAGTTGGAACCAATCCGTCAAACACTTTTTAGACCATTAGAATTAGATGAAACTCCAAATACTAAAAAATGATGATCTATGAAAAATAAATTACTGTTGCCTTAATCATTTTTTCATAAACTGTTTAGATTTGCCGCAGTTGAAGATCACATGCAGCTAATAAACATCTCTTATAAACACATAGGTGAAAATAAAATAATTAATAAATAAACAATTTTTCATTATGGATGGACTATTTATTGAGTATATTTTATAAATGTTAATAATTAAAGTTTGTTGAAAAATTGATACTCAGTCATATTTTGGATACATAAACATTCATTAGTGTTAGTTGTTGTCTATACTTGTGTTGTAATTATTTCTTGCCACATTGCTCCCAAATAGTTCAGTCGAAAATTGTGCCATCCGATTTTCAAAATTTCAATTAACTATGATTATTTTTGGTGAAGAAACAATAATTTTCAGTTTTTTCAAATTTCCAAAATCAGTTTGAATAACGATTTACACATTTAATTATTACAATTTTACTTATGTTAAAAGAAATCTAAAGAAATTTGTTTCTTTATTTATTTTTATTTTTAAAAAAATTCATTTGTTAAATTCCATCTATATATATAAAAAATAATTGCTGCTCGCTAAAACTCGAGAATGGCTGAACTGATTTGGCTAATTTTTGTCTTGAATTATTTGTGAAAATTCAGGGAAGGCTTTAACGGCTTTAATAAATAATAAGTAACGGAAAATACTTAAAACGACAATTTAATTTTCGAATGTTCCTAGCTGTGAAACATCTTTTGTCTTTTTTTTTTCACATGTTACAAATCCTATCAAAATCATTTCCATAGAAACCAAAATCTAAATTTGAAATAAAACTTCTTTATCTCTTCTCACTAGCAGTATGTTGAACTGCCAGCTGTAATAAAGTGTGCATATCGCATTGTTCAAGTATTATCAGAATAATTCGTGGTTCAGGAGGTCCATATACCTCTCATCAAGTGTATAAGTACCACAGCACAAATTATCGGGTGAAAGCGGTACCGGGTGCACACTAAATACCGGGAATCCGATAAGAAAGGATTTTTTGAAATTCTACCCCTAAAGATAGAATTGCATCCGCATGTAATCGATGGAATATCATTTAATAAAATGGAAAATTTAACACAGCAACGCGTGAACCGAGCGGGTCAGCTGTAAAATATAAATTAATGTTATTATTTATTCTGATTTGCCTCAGATTTATTCTGATTATTTTGAAATAGAGAGTAGAGAATATGTTATTTTATTTAGGAGATATTGATGTTGATTAGAAATAATTTATATGGCAAAACAATGTTTGTCCAGATCCGCTAGTTTTGAGATTAAAAAAAATAAACAAAAGAATTACAATACTAATTCTTTATACATTCGGGGAGCGGGATATAAACGTTATCGGAATAAAACATTTTGAAGCATAGTACATATATATATAGCAAATTTTGAGTGTATAAATTGATGAAACGATTTCATAAAATACGAAACTAATGTAATGTATCCATATAAAATAGTTGATAACTTTGAAAAAAAAATTTTTCTTCTTTTTCCCATAAAAATAATAATAATAGGGGTCATTAAATTGACAAAATTCTTCATTTTCTATTTCATTTCATGGTTCATTACATAAACATTCAAATAGATCGGTATTCCCCTCTTCACGGTATGAATTCATAAATATATTGCACATAGTTTATACCTTTATCAGAATCGACAAGAATAGACTCTATAGGTATTATTTGTTTACGAGGAGTAAAATATTATGATATGGTATTGTTGTATGTCTAAGAAAAATTGTTCCGGTGCCAAAAAACTTATCATCAATGCACCAGACATAACAAATTATCATCAAATCATTTAATATTTATTACAGATATTTTCTCTTTATCATATAATAATAAGTTTGTTTCAAAAACATTTTCTTTGTTTTAATTTATTATTGTAAGTATTATAAAATAAAAATAATAAACTGTTGCTTACATAATCAAATCTAACTATTATGTTTTGTAGGTACTCGGCATGTTTTCCACAAAAATTTTCAAATACCAACAAATACCATAATCACAAAATTTCGGTAACATTTTTCTACATGACAAAGGCAAAAAAAGATGTTATGTGTTTGATCTGTATGCGTGTATATATAATTGTTTTTATGTCCTTTTCTAAGTTCCCTCATAACTACTAAACGGCTGAATGATATGTAGTTATATTTGTTTTTGTTGTGCAAATGTGACGTCTGTATCTTTTCAAAAATTGTTCTTCTTAAATCCTTTCAAATAGAGTACCAAAATATAGGGTTTTGAAATTTATAATTAATAAAACCAATAAAGAAATTTGTAGTAAAAGCTCAATTTTGTATATAGAGTTTTTTAATTAATTATTATTAATTCATTTTATGTACGCAGCTAGTTTTTGATCCAAATAAATATTTTGCTAAGAATTTGGAAGAAGTTTTCAATCTGGATATGTAATACTTTCATACAGGTTATATTTTTAAAAGTATAAGCTACTTTCCGACATCTTTTTTAGCCCCACCTCCATGTCAGTTCCCAGTATGAAAATTTCTTGTTCATCTTACTATTTATTTCAACAGATTACTCACAAAACAAACTCTTGTGTGAATTTAATACAGCATTTTCATTTCCGTTGTTGTTAGAACTTCATTTGTCAAATATATTATTTCCATTTTGAAATTTTCCAATCATTAAGTTTTTCATCAACTTTTCCGTATGTGTGTAAGTAAGTAATTAATTATGAGAAATATGTATGAATTGAAGCGTTGATAATAAGATTATTACATCCATTTTTTTTTATAACATAGCATGGATTTTATAAAAATGACAAAAGTTGTTTGATATTTAATATATTTTCATTGAGCTGAATTGCAGTAGATAAATCTAGACAATCAATTTTCGAGCTTTATGTATGAACATTGGAAGCCTTGTGTATAATTTTGTAAAAAAAAACCTTTTTAACCCCTATTTTAAAATGTTTTATAAATATTGACGTTTTCCAAGAGCTTTCCGTATTACTTTGATTTGGTGTCTTTCAGACTATCGATTAAAGTCATTCGGACGATCGTTCATAGCTACCAAACTTCAGATATTTATTAATTTTTGATAAACATAATTGGATGTGTACAGGCATGATACAGGCATATGTGATTATGTTGGAATCAATTATTCTGGAAAATCAATATTTAGGAAAAAAGAAAAATTGGAAAAAGAAAAAAAGCCGAAAGAATGGATTTTTACAGAATATTTTTTTTGATTGACACATCCAATTATGTTTATCAAAAATTAATAAATATCTGAAGTTTGGGAGCTATGAACGATCGTTCGAATGACTTTAATCGATAGTCTGAAATATACATATATATAACCAATTATATATGTATATAACCAAAAATTTATATTCTAAACAAACTAGACTAAGCGTGTAGGTTCAAGCGATTGAACAAACTTCTGTTTATGATATATTTTCGTTCAAAAAGGTAAAAAAGTTAAAAGTGGTTTATTTTGTTGATAAAAAAATTCCACAAAACTTTAACAAATATATCCATGGAAAATAGCAGAATTAACAAAACTGACTTTAACAATAGAATAAATATTTTAAAACCAAGTTATATAGTTCTATTGTATTTTGTATAATCTGCAGAGAACGAGCATTCAATAAAATGTGGATCTAAAATTATTCATCGTTACAAAATACAAGGTGTTTAAGGAAAATGGTAAGATTACCATGTAGATAAAGAAGCAAATTTAATTGTGGAATTAGACTGACATTTCCAAATATATAGTAATTTTAAGCGAAAAGAAAAGTTTTATATTAAGGAATGGCCTCATAAAAGGTTTTTATGAGACCATTTATATTCCTTAATTATTTAAATAAATTGGCAATACGCAAAAAAATATTACCTATTAATCATGAAATTCCACAAAATACAGCTAGAGTTGGTTAAACATAAATAACTAGAAAAAGGGCAAAAACAGGAAATTCTGTCATATAGGTACCATTATCACAGATCTGTGACGATTTGAACCAAATTAATCATCACGTAGTGTTTACATAGATGCAATTAGGCGTATTTTGGAAGCCCAAGATTAAAAAATTGTAGTGTATGCCAATTTTCCAATATAACTAGTTCGTCTAAAGTTTAAAATATTCAAACATTTTGGACGTTTTAATCATATACAAAAATCCGAAACTAAGATAATTAAAAATAGTAAGCTTGTATCGGCACGTATAGCACGACATTGAGACGTATCGGCTTATAACATGACACACTCAGTATAGAACGGATATGCAGATTTTTAAGTTATTATGCAAAAAATCTATAAGAATCTAATAAAATTGTCTTCTTTCATGTATATATACTATATATTCCATACATTGAAAGCTACAATAAAAATGATGGACCTACATAAACTAAACGAATTTCTTGTTAAAAATAGTTTGAATTCAAATCTTAACATTTTGAAATATTTATAAATAAATTGAAATGTCCATAATGAACGAAAATATTTCCCATCAATGGTATACGGAAGTGGAAAAATTGTCACTTTTTTCAAATAGAAAAATGTAGATTGTTAAGCAATAACGTTTCTACTCTTTAATATCGTTTTCGACATCTATTAAAATTTCGATCTCATTTTCTACGAAATTCGCTTTAACTATGAGTGAAAAAAAAAACTAAATAAAAAGGTTATAACAAAAATATATTACCGTTTTTCATATCTTTCCACATATATACACACATTTACTAGGTTATTATTATTTATATTTGTTGAGAAGACATAACCTTTAAATTCGATGTCCAAGTAGTCGAAAAAAAGGGTATTTATTATGTATAATAAACTGCAATACAATACGACCAAAAAAAAACAAGAAGCGTGTACAACAATGTTGTCACACCATTAAATACAAATAAAATCATATGAGAACGTAAAATAAACATTGGGTATGTTATATTTTTGTTTCTCGTTTGTCAAAATATATCAAATGATAAATTTCTAGTTGAGTAAAAATAAAA
The DNA here is from genome assembly GCA_020423425.1 of Chrysopa pallens. NCBI lineage: Eukaryota > Metazoa > Arthropoda > Insecta > Neuroptera > Chrysopidae > Chrysopa > Chrysopa pallens. The sequence continues at coordinate 62,320,064 of CM035592.1, forward strand.
TACATTTGTTTTTGTGATATTTGAGAAATTTTTAATGTATTTATCTTCAAAGTAGTCAGTTCTTTTGCATAAAAATATACATCGTAATTAAAAACTTTAATTTTAAAATAGAAATACATTACATGTGTATGTTTACTTTGATATATTAAAATCTCATTTTTTGGTCAAATTTTCCCCATTTATTGGATCGAAAAAATTAATTGTATTCCAAAAAAAAAACCTTAGTTCAATTACTAGATAATATGAGCGCAAAATTTGAACAAAATAGGTCCATAACTTTTCGAGAAATCGCGTCCACCGACTTCAAAAATGGAATTTTGAGAAAAATGCGTTGAAATTTTTAAGTTGCAATAACATGCAAAGAATAAATTTTGAACTTACATAGAATCATCGATGCCGGCACCATAAAGCAAAGTACCCGCTGCTGAAACAATGTCTAGGGCATCCGTTTGCACTTGTCTGTGACGAATTATTACGGGTCACAATGTATTCCGCTGCTTCCGTATACCAGCAATGCGCTACACCGATGTGCCCTGATAGGCAGAATCTTCGAGGGATCTATCTCTTAGAATTTTACTCGGACTGATTAAAAATTTTGGTAGAATATTTTAAACATATTGTACTATTTAAAAAAACAAAAAAAAATTTTCAAACCCACCTAACCCCTTAAAAAAAATTAAGTTATTCACTTTATTTTGCAAATGCATGACTTGAAATTTTCGATCTCTTATCTGAGAAAAGAGTACATTTTAAGTGATAATAATATTTTATGCTGTAGTTTTATTGATAAAGTTATTACTGTGTATTTATTATATATTATAAATGAACGTATAAATAGGTGTTTAACAATAAAATTTTATTGAAATACACCATTTCTTATTACGACATGTTTTTAAAGAGTATTATGACATAGTAATGACAATTGTAAAAAACATACATTTTGATGAACATATATGTTTCTTTTATATTACGATTAGATGAACTTTGATTCTAATTGAAACGAATTTTAAATTCAAACATTAAATTAATTTTAAAATTTAAATTAAAACTGCACTTTCGTAAAGCATAATTATTCTTTTTGTCATTATAAAATAAAGGCAAAATGTTTCTTCTATTTTCCAAAATAATTACTATGCATGTTAACAAATCGGATAATAAGAGTTGTTCAGTTTAATCTCTTATTTATTGATTGTATTTCATGTACGAAAGTCAGTGATTAATAATTACTGCTATTTTCGAACATAATTAAAAATTTGTTAATCTCTATGGAGTAAGCTTTCAGAAGTTTCCTACAATGTTTTCAATTATTCATATCCTATACTGACCAAACAATTTAAATGTAACATAGTGATAAAATTAAAATTTGAATGACTTTTGGATTTGTTTCGATATCATTTGAAATCATTGGCATCAGTAAAATGAATCATGCAAGAAGACATAGTTGGCATTAGAGAATTGAACATTAGATAAACGTTTTCCTTTTGTCTTTTCAAGTCAATAAAGCCTTTAAAAATGTAATCGAGAATCTGATAAGTAGTAATTTAAAAAGGTCAGATCTTATGCACCACAAATTTAAAACTGTTTTTGTATGGTGGTTCTTAAAATTTATATTAGTTATGGTATACGATTACATGAAGTAATTTATCTCAAAATTATTTTCAAAAGTTTTGAAATTACCGAATCACGTATATACATTACTAAAGTTCTGTGATTACCGATACTACCTTAGAAAATTTGTAATAAATTAAGAACATATTATAATATCTCCCTCTCTTAAATCTTTTAAAACTAAATAAATAATACAATTTGTTGAATTTTTGACTGAATTATTAAAATATTTTATGTTAGTTGTGTATATTCTGAAAGGGCTGCCCCTTTTGGTTCCATGAAAAATGATTATGTGGCCAATCGGTATACACATTTTTGAAATATGTATAGTATTAATGTTTTTATGACACACTTTTGATGAGTAAAGTAATATATATATATATATATTATATATATATATATATATATATATATATATATATATATATATATATATATATATATATATATATTTATATATATATATATATATATATATATATATATATATATATATATATATATATATATATATATATATATATATATATATATATATATATATATATACATGATGATGCAATAGGACCGCATTGAAAAGAAAAGGCCTTAGAGATTTACAAAATAAATCTTCTCTAAAAAGAAATACGATTTTGAAGACGTTGAAAATATGGATTCAATTTGTATAAAGAAATTTTTGGCCTTAACAATTTATTTTTAAACTCAAATGATCTTGTGATTTATTTTGATGACTTAACCGTCTGTGAGTATGTAAAAAATTCGAATTAACAAAAAAGGTCATAAATCGCTAAAGTTATCATATAATTTCATTCATAAGCTTTATTAAAAAATTTCAGCTAAATGGATTATCACTAATTTTAAATACAATTTCTATCTTTAAAAACATATTTTTATAATTCGAAGAAACAATTTTCATCTGGTTGAAGTGTGCTATCCATATCAGAAATTTACTCTGTTGAAGTAGTTTGAATAATAAATGTTACTAAATTAGTGATTACATTTACATGTTTAAATAAATAATAAAACGTGTCTATTGAGTTTAAGCTTTAGCTTTGGTTGCTTCGGTATATATGACAAGTATAGTTATAGTTAGAATAGTGAGTGGACTGGCAGGCAGCCGCCTATCCTCATTACAGATACAATAGATAAATAAATACACTAAGCTCTATAGCCCAGTACTGACATCTATATGTCAGTAGTATTGCATATTCTAAAAGTCTACAAAGTACTTTCTACAAAAATAGAATTGTTTTCTCTTATAAATAATAATTTTGTTCTTATCGTTCTACAGTTTTCATTATATTTGAGTATTTGTAATTTTTAATGAGATATGTATTCACCAAATAGGTATACATCATTTAACACGTTCTAGTTATCACTAAGTCTATTTTACGAGTATAAAGAAGCTTTTCAAAATGTAAGAAGTGAAGTCATTACTACTAGTAGTAGATTTAGATACAAGCAGAGTACCAGGATTCTATTATTGCCAAAAATTGTTTGAAAAGGATCTTGAAGCTTTGGCTTTTTTTTCGTGAATATCTTTTTCTGTACATTTATAAAATTTAATACATCTTTAGACACACAGATTAAGAATTTTTTAGTAGCAGAAATTAAGTAATTCAGATGTCATTAAAAATTATTGAAAGGTGCTATACTCTATATACTCTATAAATCATGGAGACGTTTTACAGAAAGAGTAAGAGAAACAAATATGAATTAAATACACAAGACAAAGTACGATTTATAATTTTATATTTCATTTGCTTGTACCAATCTTGTTTGTTCGAATGTATAAAAATTTCATTAACAATTCATGCAAATGGATGAAATTTATTGTAATTTACTGATGAAAACTTAAGTATGCTCCTGGTCTAAATTTTATAAAAATTAAAAATTTACTTATTAAATTTTATACAATCAAGAATCAACAAAAAAATTCTTTTAATTATTATGATTTAAAATAAAAAGTTCAATGTTTATGAATTTTATTCCAGAACAAGTGTATAAAATTAAATTAAAATTGAGGTATTAAGTTTAGAAATATCTAACGATTAATTATTTAATACGTAATTAACAAATTTACAAAACAAAATAATAATATTTAACTCCCGATTTTTCTATGGTGAGTATATATAAGGCCAAGGAAAACTTGAATGGATCAGTTTATAAAATCTGGCGATAGTATTGTTAACAATAGTTTATTTAAAGGTGTTGTCACGTAATAATATTCATGTTGTAACGCATAATATTCTGCGGTAGTAATAGTCATGTGTGATCGGTTAGTGGCGATCGATTAGAATTGATTAGTGGCGTTGTCTTGAAGAAAAATTAATTCAAGAGAATTATTATTTATTGAAATTTATTTTTTTTGAACATAGAATTTTTTATAAAAATAAGTTTAATTTTCAAATACAAAATTTAAGGAAAAGTTGTTAGTTTAAATTTAATGAATATGCAAAGCCAGTAAGCTGATTAAATTTCTGTCATTATTTTATTTTCCTATATAAATAACATGTGCGTTTTGTTCAAAATGCAATAAAAACTTTTGAAATTTTACTAATACATTGTGTTTTTTTTTTTTATGTTCGATATTACAAGTCTGTTACAGGATTTGCCAGAACTCAGCGAAATTAGCCAATTATATGCACAACAATGTCAAAGTATAACTTCTACCATATGTACACACGCATATTTTTTAGTTTTGAGTTAATCAAGTAAAAATTTTTTATGTATGATGACGGGCTGTTTAAAGCACCGAAAATAATACACAGTAACCAGTAACCATTAGATGCAATTTTGATTCTACCAATTAAGATTAATTTAAATAGCTGTAATGAGGTGTTGAATCACAAGTTAAGTTCGTTTGAAATGTACGTACTAACTGAGTATGTTTAAAAATTCCAGGCCAAGTAAGTATTGTAAATCGTAAAATTTCTTTTGATACTTTTGTAAATAACAGCAAACACTCATTAGATAGATATTATTCTAAAATATTGAATATGCCATTTTCTAGAAAAACTGAAGATAAAACAGATTTTATGTGATATGTATATGCACTATGTTTACATAACATAGTATAGAAAGAACGACGTCGCTTGTATATCAAATACACGGTTGTCGTCAACGTCTGTTGTAACTAACTCTTGCTTGCTCATTCTTGGTAGTAAAGCAAACATTCAGCTCGGAATATTATGCAAATACTATATATGTACATTTCCAAACGTAAATCTACATATCTACTATATGGGAGAAAAAGATATCTTAACATTTAGTATTAGTAAAGTATATGATGACTACCTTTTATAAAATAAATGTAAATGCAACCAGCAATACAATACAGTAAGTACATATTGGTAAAATAGGTATTACATACATGTAGTGTACTGATTGTATGTCTACCGGGCGGTTCAATTTACAAGGGCACATTTTAACATTACTTTTTGGCTTCATCTTGATTTTCATCTATTATTATTCAAAGCTTCTTAATATTATTCGATATCTGAATTTGATTGTAAGTAATTACTAATAGTTATAAATACTTGGCTTCTTACCCTTGGTGAGGGCGGAATCAAATCCAGATTGATCACACTATCGTCGCTTGGATAAGAACAAAGTAATCGAATGCATCCACATCATAAATTCAATTGTATAATATAAATCGATTGTACTTAAAATAAATAAAGATTAAAAATATTGATATAGGAGGCCTTTTTTATACACATATTTGTTTGAACAACGGACGCTAAGCCCCATTATTATTATAATTTTTATTTTTAATATTATTAGTAAATTAGAAACCCTGCTTTAAAGCGCTTTATTATATAACTAGCGGATGTTATGCGGTTCCGCCCGCGTAGTTAACGTTTCCGTTTTCCGGGAATAGTGCATCTTCTCAACGGTGATTTGAAATAACTTTTCAAATCGGTCCAGTAGTTTTAAAGTTTATTCGTTACACACAAAAATACAAATGTTTCCTCTTTATAATGGTAGTATAGATTATAATGTTTAAAGTAATTTAAATAAAAATGCTTTGTTAATTCAAAGATATACGCTTGTAACCATTGTTTTACGCAAGAAAGTCTTATAGTTTGATTTAATACATCAATATTATTTTAATTGTGTTTATCGAAGGATAAAACTGAGTCATTGCAGCACGTGGCCAGATAAACGACCGTGTACAAGACCTGCAATAAATCAAATAATGATAAAATGTTTTTTTTGCATCTTATGTGTTGTGTTTGCCACTTTTTACAAAGATAAAAGTCAGAATACCCGTAGTGATATTTCCCATCCTAAATATTAAATATTCAGTTTCATTATTAAAATTTCCATCTAAACCAGCATATATTTTTGGATGAAACTAAGGATTTATTGTATAACTTGTTTTTTCATAGTTATTTTAATGCTTCTGCCAAAATATGCATATGAGTCTAAAAGAATCATATAGTTTAACATAGAAACAAACACTCTGGATGTATAGAATGGAATAAAAATATAGATTTTGCATGTACCTTAAATTTTGGGTGTGGAGATTGAAACTTTTTAATATATTGTACCTTTTAAACACTCAGATCAAATATTACGACAATGTTTTAAAATTCCTTTAGTGCAATGAAAACATTTCAATAAAGATCTCGTATGAGCCATATTGTATGTGAATTTTATATATAAACAAACTATTTATATATAAAATATATAGAAGATATTCATGTTTGTTGGTTTTGTTTTTCTAGTTTTATTTAACCAGGAAATATACAATTTTATTTTATTAAATAAGTAAATGTGCAGAATATTTGTTTCCCAATCGTATTCATATAACTTAATATACTTTTAAAATTGTATTCTAAAGCTGAGATTAAATGGTTTATTTACTATATTTCTAAACGGGAAAACAATAATCAAAACAAACAAACTAATAGTATGTATTGGATATTGTTTTGTGAAACCAATAACTTTTAGTAGATAAACATTGTGCGAATTTAATAGTATTCAAATGCTCAATCAACACACACAATTAAAAATAATTTTTGTCCTAAATCATATTTTTTTAACTTTATATCCGAGCAAAATGATTCGTACTAAATTTTGTGATTTATAATAGTTTTATGAGATAAAAATACAAAAATTTTCATGACAATATTAAGAAGAAGAAGACTTTTTTGGCTGCTACAGTAATAATTCTATCTATTACATTAGTAAAACTCTGTTCGTCTGTTTGTAATCGAAAATCTTCAGATCATACATTTGAATAATTAGTTTTCAAATGTTCGTAAAAATTCTGATAAAGTTTATATAGAAAGATATAAAACTTGGAAAATTTGTTCGGGAAATTTGGACGAATGTGCACAATCCTTTTTTTTTATTTTGTTCAGTATGCTGTGGATAATGTTTTGAAATAAAAAAATTGCAATTACAAAGAAACTTTTTTGCTGTTTGTTTTTTTCAATTTTCTGGGTGTAAATAATTCGATTGAAGTTTGCTTATTAAAAATATAAAATCACAGATTTTTTTTTGATATTAAGCCTATGCGATGAAATATTGAAAATGGAATTAAAAGCAGCCATTAAGCATTGCTTGGAAGGTGAACCGGCTAAGAACGACAAAATGGCAGAGTCAATGGAAAAAAAGCGATTATTTTCAGAATGTATTTTGAATAACTATGAATAATGAATGAAGAAAAATGTGTATTTATTAAACAAAATAAAAATAAATTATTAAAATATAAATTTGGTTCATTTGAGTGTAAACAAAATTTAACGATTTTCAAAATATTTGATAAGAAATTTCGATGAAACCATAAATAATAGCTGTATATTTACTTCCACAAATGCATACAAATGCATACGGAAAAAAAAACTGTTTCTTACAAAAACGAACACGATTTTTCGACATCGATACATATAGGTCGGAAGTAACAAAATAAAACATTGGGGTTCCTCATTTATTATTTTTTACATAAAAATATTTAAAAATTGATCAAATAGTGATCTGACTTCTAAAAGTCGAATCCCTCGTGGCTAATACAACCACCATTGTCTTTTCTTATCTAGAAAATATAATTATCGAAGGCAAATGGCATTATACTTAAATAGATATTGTTTATACACAAAGCTTCAAGCATAAACAATTTATTCCCCTAATTTTTGCGGCATTTTTTTTTTTATAAAGTTATATTTACGAATAAATACACAAATTGAAATAACATTAAAATGAAATAAACCAAACAGGAAGGGAGCATAGTTAAAAAATTATAATGTGGTTTCATTTTCCATTTATGTATACATAGACAATTTTTATGTTGATTTTCTTTTTGAGAATTATTCTTAATATTTATTTTTTAACATGTTGAGTTTATTTTATTTAAAAAAAAAAATAATAATAATAAAGGGACGAATTGTTCATTCATTTATTTTGTGTGTTTTGTAAGTATATATTTTATATCTTATATAAATATATAAGACACTGTGCAATTAACTCCTCTCTATTATTAGTAATATTTGTGAATTTGGTAATGTCAAATATTAATTTTAAAATTTACTTTAAAAATTAACAATCAACCAACCTTGTTTAATTTCTGTAAACCGGGTATGAGTAATTATAAACGTCTATATTGAACAGGGGTGTACTTGGGCTATGCACTGCTCTAGGTCCACCATTTCTGCTATGTGAAATCGATTATACAGATGCATTTAATAAATTTATCATAATAGTTCTCACCAAACACTAGTTTTGCATATAACAGTAATTTTCTTATTTTTGTCTACCTACTATGGATAATAATATTGATTGCATTAATTGTACGATACTAGAATTCGATTTCAAGTATTTACTCTTTTCAGAGTGGCTAGAAAACATCACAAATATTAAATTTAACACAAAAATATTACAAGCGATGCTCTTGCTCTGTATATGTTTCCTGTTATTTCGGTATTCCCAATTTTGCCAGTTCCAAAAACTGTACCGTCCTTGACATTGGCCTCTCGAGCCAAAGCGTCGAAACACGACCTTTATTCAACTTATACGTCATCAACAAATAAAGTAAATTTATTTTCTACTGACAACTGATTCATTTTTTATAAATGACAATTAGAATTCGGAGCCACAAATTTACCTTAATCATTGCTGTACGTATAATTTCTTATAAAATTCTTATATCTACAATTTTTATAATCAGCTCAATTTATCTAATTGATAATAAATTTTATAATGTGCGTTTTTTTAAATCTAATTATACAGTCTTATTTAATATTTCATAAATGATGTAGCATTCCTAGTCTAGGTTTGATAAAAGAATCACAAGAACAGAACTATAATTCCAAAAAAATACAAAAACTTAATTTAATCTAAACTATCTACAAAATAAAAATATGTATAAAATTCTGAGACTATTGTGGTAAAGTATTTGCTCGTGGTTGGATTTTACGTTCAATTTTACATAAAAACAACAGTTTTTAACTTTTCTTTACTAAACAAAAACTTTTGTTTATCTATTGTAGTTGTTTACCTTATTGCTAACATTGGATAGAAAATTATTGTTTTGATATTGACAATCAAAATAAACATTTTTAGGCTCTTAAAAAAATTGATGTTTATACCAAAATTCTTTAAAAGAACTATAAAATGAGAGTTATACATGCAAAATCTCAATTTTGGCAGTATGAAGTGCATGCCTTTAGGTAATATATTATCTAGGCTTTCAAAATAAATAACAAGAATCGAATTGAATAGGAACTTTCATTTCTTATTTAATCCTAATCAAAATTTTGAATAGGATTGAAATCATTAATTCTTATTCAATCCTACTCAAATTTCAATCAATTTTTTCAATGAAATTTCCAATTTAATTCTATTGATTTCCTATTCATTCCTATTCAATTTCCATAGGAATGAAACGGACTTTTTTATCAGGGTAGTTTAAATAAAGAAATAAAAATCAAAGAAAACTGAGATCACTGTTTATTTCAAACCGAATAGAAGAGCAACAGCTGCCACAACTTTTTCGTTGTTAATTTTGTTCGATCGCCGTGGTTGGATAAAAACATTGTTCTATATTTTGCAACTATACCGTTATGAGTAGTTACGTTTTCGCTTGTAATTGGGTCCATTTCCGGACCTGGAACCCATACACTACCACCGTCTATTGGCGCATATATGAACGAATATAAATTATGAAATCCAGAATGTCAATAATACAGTCTATTTGGTTTCACGGTTGATAAAATAAACTCAGGAGAAATTTCGTTATGTTTCGTATCAACGACCAGTGCTTAATGAATTCAGTTGAAACATGAGTTCATATTGTTCTTCAATTTGCGCAAACACCCTCTTATACATAGACGTATTCACGTAAAATTTACGGTTGTATCAAGGATTCACTCAACCAGGGTGTTTTTTTTTTTTAGAATTTTTCAATATTCTCAATGACGTACTTAACCAGAAAGTGATAGACGAAGCTGCTAATAGTTAAATTTACCACAAATTGTTGTTGTCTGTTGTAATATTCCTCAACACTAAACGAAAGTTCTTTTATATTAAAAACTTCCAAGATATTTTGATCTTTTTATCATGAATGAAAATGTATTACATATACATATATGAAAGATGGGGAAGGGGGAGGATTACTGGATGATTCATTAAGTGATGAATCACTTAGCAAATGAAATTTTTTTTCTTAATAATTTGTTAAGATGATTGAGTGTCTATTCAATACTATCATATATATGTTGTCATCCAAAATTATTTATCAAACAATTACATTTACAAATTTTTGTCTGTCTATGTAACATAGATAGCTATGATCCGTACGCTTCGAGGCACAATTTCTTCTTAATTTTCAGAGTAAATGTTCAAACTGTAGCAATATTACTTTTTCAGATACATCATGACCTTTTTATGCATAACATTCAATTGCGTAATATCATTGATGCTATTGTGTTGCAAGCAAATTTGTATGGGATCAGTTTGATGGCTTCCATTATCAAACATGAAAATCAGGATAATAGGTCAAGAGAATTTTCACAATAAAAGAGCTGTTATAATTGATAAAAACTCTAAATTTAAATTTTGCACGCTCATCAGATATAATCCATACTTATTACAAAATGTTTTTCTTAAAACTTTTGACCTTTTTCAGCTTATAAATTTTTTGTTTAAAACGATTTAAGACGATTCAGAATTTATTAAGATAGAAATCTTTGTTCGAATTTTGTAAAACATGTAGATTTTTTAAATCAAAACATTATTAAATATTCAGGTATTATTGTCAACAAAAATGCACTGGAAACCAATAATAGCTTGAAAATGTCATTTTCCCAATAAACAAATCCCAAAGATAAATGCAGAATGAATTCGTTTCATATTCAACAACATTTTAAACTACGATTTTTTATGTTTAAATGCTTAGTACTATTTAATTGAATAGCAATACACATTTTAAGTAACTTTTACAGACAATACTCCTTATATGAGATTATGCTTGAAATAATTTTATACTTATATTTTATAAATTTAAATATATTTCATAAATTAATTAAATTCACATGTAAGTATTTCGTAGATACTCCGTACATATATAATTAAGTAAATTCTAATGAAGTATTTACAACCTAACAAAGTATAAAAGAACATGATTTATGAATTTGTTAAGAAATTTTAAATTATTAATTAAAAGATATCCAAATGAAATTTTATTTTAGCTATGCCACTGAATACATATCTGTGTGAAACTCACATGATATTAATTATTAATAAATTTCTGGGGACAATTATTCAGCATGCTATTTTTAAAATCATATTTCCATTTATGGAAAGTGTAATACGTTAATATTTTATATAAAAGTACGTAACTTATTACAATGGGTGTCACTTAATATTTTACACTGACACAAACGGCACCGGATTTAAAATCCCGAAGAAAATTTTTTTTAAATAATGATTTAATTATTGAGCATAGATGCCTTTCGTGGGATCTTTAAAAGGCTTCCACGAAATCAAAAACTATGTTATTTAATCAATTAGTTGTTTTACAGAAAATAAAAACTGTTTTCTATATATGGAAACAAAAAACATCACCTTCTATCTGAGGGGACAACTGCATAAGGCTGCATAAAGGAGAAGGGATTCTAAATAGGTAACTAAATTACGTGAATTATGGACGATTCCTTAATGGACAGGTAGACGGCCAAATTTGTTTGTCAATTTTGTTTGTTTTCATCAAACAAAGCGCATACGATCAAACCAATAGATCAAATAAATATTTGCCCTGTAAAATTACTCGCAAAATGTTTGATTGTAAAAAGTGTTTGTTAAATTTTTTGAAAATATGCAAGCTTGTTTGACATGTTTGTCAAACAATGCTGTTATTCATCGTAGTTGTGTACTCCAAGTGATTTCTAGGCGATAAATGAGTCAAACAATAATACGACAAAAACGTCAAATAAGCTGGCACACTTTGAGAAATTTGCACAAAAATTTGATAAATACGTAGGCAAACAAAAATTTGACAAACAATTTGACAGTGTGTAAGGCACTTTAATTATAATAAAATTTAAAAAAAGAATCAATATCCTACGTAACTATGACTATTTCCAATATTTTTAAATTCTTGTAGAAGAAGAACAGTAAAAACACAAATGTGCTCGTTATTATTGGACAAATATAAAAGTGACAAATTATAGCGAACGTATTTATTATAGTTAGCATTATTCATATAACGTTGAGATACAATCGTAATGGCTCTATAATAAGTTTATCAATGCGATATTAAGATCACTAAAAAATCTGCAGGGTTTTGTTCCATAAGGTTTATCCTGTGATTAAAATATCCAGATATTGTATTTGGCTTGAGCCAGGCAGAATTAAGATTTGAGTTAGTACGAGTTTTTGAATTTTTTAGCCCATACGTTATAGTTTTTTTTTATAAACATTTCTTGTGGCAACCTGTAAATGTATATTAAATAGTTGTATAAACGATTCGAATAAATGAAGAAAATACCTTAAGATAGCACAACATAAACTTTATCATCATACACAAACAGAACTTTGTTCTTTTCTTCGTACGCAGAGACTACACATGTATATTATATACTACTTACTTATATATAGGTATATCAAGTACAAAACCGTTGCTTACAAAAAGAGCTACTATTCCATAGTCTCATGGGTAACATCATCGTTTCAGTTAGAATAATACCAACTAAGTAATATAATTAAGTTTTCAAAACATGTTAATTTTACTAAAATGATATATTATATTGAAGTGAAATTGAAAACTTACTTCATTTTATATTTATGAGTAGTAAAGAGAATTATTATTATTATTATTATTTTAGTATATTTATATAATACATATATATTCCATTGAATTTCTCAGTTACTATAATGTGAACTTAGACATACTTACATCTTATAGCTAGCTGGCTTTGGCAGAAGTTCAGTTTATTTATTAAAAACAAATATATATTGCAATTAACTAATTACAATGTTTTTGTAAAAAATAGTTTTGACGCCGTCTTCTATCAGACGAAAAGTATAAATATAATAAAAGTTTAAAAAACACACTTTTTTCATATAGACTAAAAAATAGAAAAATAATTTGAAAAGATAATTTACAAATCGATAGAAGTAAAACGCTTGTAACAAATCAACCTCTAAGAAAATTCGCTTACAAAAATGGACTTAGAACAATATTATGATGTATTATTTACCTGTATTACCGGAACGGATAGACGAAAAATTTAAATATGTCGAGAAAAAATCATTTTATACATTATAATTAATTAAAGTAAACATTTTTTTTTTTGTAAATAGTAAGCTTACTTCATTCCTTTACAGGTTTGTGTTACAATTTTGTTTTCCTAAATATTCCAATTGGTATTCCAAAATGATCGATTGTAAGTATATGAAATGACTAAAGTGCCACTATATCAATCATAAGTAATCAACTAAAAACACAGATTATGGTATTATATATTTAATTAAATGGACGCAAAATCTGGAACAACTCCGATTCAGTTGAAATTTTTTCTTTATTTTTTCCTTTGTATCGATTATGAAAAATATTTTCATAAAATTTAAACAACGACCATAAATCAAAATCACGCGTCTATATACAAAAATTCATCAAAATCAAATAATCGGTTCACAAGAAAGAGCCATGTAAGAGCGTGAATATTGATTACACTCGAGCGTTATACTTCCAAAATGATTGGTGAGATATTTATAAATTTAGACCACCCTGAACGTTTACAAGTATACTTTAAAAAATTTAATAGAAACTCGTTCAGTAGTTTTGGATGTTTGAGCGTTTGTCTGTATGATTTTGAATAACAGGCCGACACACAGGCAGGCAAATATTTGAAATTAGAGAATAACAAGTGAAGATTACAACTAACAGTATGGTTGAATTTCATTGTTTGGGCTATTTTAATTATTTAGCATTCATAAAATACTAAATATTCAGTATATACAGTTATACAAGTGTACATGTATAATAATAATATGTATTGTTATTACCTATGTATGTTCATTAGCCAAATTTGAGCAAAAACTATGGAGAACTTAAACGTTTTACGAAAAAATATTTCAAGTATCAATTGTTCGTTTTAAAAAAAAAACATTTTCTGTATTTGAACTTTTCTTAATTTCTATTTAAAAGTTGGGTCAAGGATCCATTGGATCCAATAAACCGATTTTGCTCATCACAGAATTACAACAAACTTTTATGTTTAGAATACGATTCCAAAATTTCAAGTCTTTTTGTTTTTTAAGTTATCGTGATGACTAAAGGACGGGTGAATAGACTAATTAGGTGTATCTATGAACACCTTTACCAAAATTTTGTTTGTTTGGTCAATATTAGGTAGCGCTACCCAATTTACACTAAAATTAATATGCTCTGACATATTTTATGTGTCGAGTTTAAAATTTAGTTTTTTAGAAAAAAGAATACAATACTTACAACATCAAAATATATTACTCGGAAATAAAATTTATGACCCAATAAACATAAAATACAAGTTAATATTTTTTTATTTCATCGACCGTCAAATCTATTATGATAGCAAAAAACAATCTCATTGAAAATTCAACAATAATGTTCTATAAATCTAAGAGTAATGTAATTAATTACATCAATATGCAAAATACTGTTTAGTAATTATTTTGAACATGTTTTGAAACTGAATGTATAAACAACGCAGAATACAATACAACAAGCATCGCATAGCCTTAAAAAACATTAATATAAATAAATAAACACAACTTAAACATTTCAAATTGCTTGATGCATACTTAAGTTTTTCTTATTTTAACATCACTTCGTTCGTTCGTGTATATAACATTATTGTATATAGTGTTGTTGTTATACAGTCCCTCATTTTACCTATAAACAGTTAGAGAAGAAAAACAGTAATAATCTTTTTCATTTCAGTCATCTATCGTTACATTTCAGTTGGTTGTTTTTCGTTTAAATGTATTTGGCATATGGTTTTTTATTTACAAAATGTATCAGGAGAATACAAAGGATTTTTAAAATAAATGTAAATTAATAACTCAAATCATCAAAGTTGGAATTTGCATTTTGGAAATGCTGATTAAACACTGCTTTAAAAAATTTTCATCAATAATTTGTGTAGAAATTTAATTATAATGTAGATGACTTTATTATTCTTGGGAAGTTCTATTGATAAGACATTGATATAATTTTAATCAGAATTTGTTGAAATAGCGTATTCCATGCCCATTAATCTATAAATTGGACAAAATGACAGTTTGTCATCTGTTGTACATCGAATATTATGCTTTATCGAGTTTCAAAATGACTTTTATATTGTTATTTAATTATCTTCATATTGAAATAAACAAGAATATCTGCCTACTTCATCAGCTTTATATATTTATATAATTAAGATTATAGAGAAACAAGCGAAGATCTATAGGTAATATTGTTATTACTTATATGTGTTTTTGTGACAAATTTTAGCTAACATTGTGGAGAACTCAAACATTATACGAAGAAATATTTCAAACAAAAGTTGTTTTTGCAAAAAAATGAACATTTTTTGTACTTGAACTTTTGTAGTATCTTTTATAGTTTTAAAGTTGGATCAAGGATTTATTGAACCCAATAATCTTAATCCATTTGATCCAACGATCTTACCCCGTCCTTAAACTTACGCAAAACAAAGACGTTTTGTAAATATTTTTTATGTAGACGTTTTCTCCAAAAATGGTTTAAAGAAGAGGCAAATATTTTTATTATTAAATTTGCTAGCTTAGTTTAAGGTAATATGTGCATCAAATGTAACATCCATGATTTTCACTGGCAAATTAATGATTTCCGAAAATGTTACTGGTAATAAGTTTGAGCTCTCCAGTTATATGAAAGTGGTAAAAGCTTGTCTGAAACTCTAGATAATAAATTGTATGCGCCCGTAAAAGTAGGGATATTTTTGTTTATTTAGAAAGATAGCCTATATTGACTATGGCCAGAAGTAGTGCTGACCATACTTTTTCTCTGTATTTCGTGGTGTCGTAATGATGGATGCATCGCTACATTGCATAGAGCTTAAGGACCAAAAACGCTTGTAGATACTCTGGTTATAGGCAACGATGTTCTGGAGGAATTTAAAGTTCAGAAATCATAGACATGTTTTGTTGTTTTGTATACATCTCCGGACCATACAGTACACGCATTTAAATGTAACAAACCAAGTAATATAATGATCCTGCTTACTTTAGTTTGATACTTAATACTACTCATTTTATTCATCCCTTCTGCATAATAATTATTGTATACAAGAAATGCACAAAGATTATAAAACGCACATTTGGTTGGGTAAATATTGTTGTCTGTCTATCTGTCTCTCTAGATGAAGCATATTCTGGGTTGAGAGTAGTAATATAGGCAATATTTCAGCATACATTTACAGAGAAAAAGCACACTTGTGTTGTTAATTGCAGTTTTTAGTGTATCTTACTCTTACATTTTGAATGAATTGAATATCTGCTTATGTTTATGTCTAACTTTTCGTCTTGATGGCAATAAACTGTTTTGATAATGACAGTAACTTAAGTTTCGAATATAAATTATATATTTAAATTTATTATGTTAATTTGTAATATATCTAGTTTTGTTATATTTTCTACGAATATTTTTGTTTATAAAAGAGCTGGTTTTAGCCTCGAATATATTTTCTAACATCAAAGATATTTTTTTAAATGTAATCGACATTGACTAGTTGCCACCAAAATAAAAAAAGCTCAATTTTATTAGATATTTTTCCAAAAAAATAGTTTTCAAAACATGTACTGATTTTAAAATGAAATATGACGCTAGAGTAAAATAAACAATGATAGAAAATATGTAATATTGATAATGAGACATATTTATATGTTTCTGAAGTCGATAAATAAGAAATGTATATTATATTGAAAATCGTCAGTTTTGTTAGAAAGGAGTCGTTTGAGGCTTTCCAGCTAGCCGATCTTTAGCGTTACCAATTACACCACAGCTGGCTTGTTAATCATCAGATTTTTTCCTGAGAAGCCTCCAAATTTTGATTTATTGGTAAGTTTATTGTTATTGAATGTTAAATCATTATTATACACTCGCACACTTAAGAAATCTAAAAAAACACAACTGATCTGTAATTAATTTCTCATACTTTTTTTTTGTAATAAAATAGGTACGTATTTATTGAAAAATTGTAGGAAAAATTTAAAATTAC
The DNA here is from genome assembly GCA_020423425.1 of Chrysopa pallens. Classification (NCBI taxonomy): domain Eukaryota; kingdom Metazoa; phylum Arthropoda; class Insecta; order Neuroptera; family Chrysopidae; genus Chrysopa; species Chrysopa pallens. The sequence continues at coordinate 62,337,400 of CM035592.1, forward strand.
GATTTCAATTCATTTGTCATGCAAACACAAATTAATATTACCCAAGAAAATAGTGGGAAAACATAATATACAGACCATAATAACCCCAAGTGATGAACGTGAGACTTGCATCTTAAGAAATCTCATCTGAGAAAAATACTTTTGACATGTCGATATTTTTAAAAGCATCGTTTATGTAACAAGTAGGTATTATATAATAGATATCGTTAAACAAGGTATGAGAAACTACTTGAATATTCCTTCATCTCATAATGTATAATTCAATAAGGGTTGAAATAGTTTGCTTTTTTGATGAGATATAATAAATACTTTCATTTGATATTCGATGAATTTGAAAGATGATTCTGGCCTATAAGCATATATTATGTGAGTAATTTTCACGCACACACAAACAAAAATTTAATCTGTCATAAAAATCATAAAAATAAATGAAAAATTAATCGTCTCCCTAGAATATTACCAACGTTTTGCCGTTGTTGTAGCAGTATGTTAAGCACAATTTTTAGCTTTAGACTCAGAGAAAGATGTTTTTGGTAGAAGAAGTAAACTTAATTAACAAAAAAAGTCGTAGAAGTATAAAGAGTTGTATATTTTACTTTACTTTATTCTTCAATTCTTTAAACCACTTAATTCATGTAGTCCTTTAAACATCGTTACAGAAAATGATGATCCATTACTACGTTCGGCATTCCTAAAAGAATCAATCTATCACAAAAACTTTTGACCTAGTTTAACGTTAGAGAAATAACGGTGCTCTCTATGTTCTATTAACTATGCTAAGATTCCATAGCCTCCACAGTTATAAAAGATTTAAAGTATTATAATTTATGGCATTTAAAAAATGTATATTTTGTTAAAAATAATTCCACGTTAAAAAATTAGCTCGATTAACCAATTTTTATAACACATTTTTAAAAAATTTCATCAAAAACAATTTTTTTCTTTTTTAATAATTTTTTTTGGAGTTTTAAAAATCAAGAAATTGGTATTTGAATCTACTTGTAGTATTCAATTAGATTTGTACTTAAAAATGAACAAATTTTTCGAATAAAATTGTGAATTTCAAAATGATATTAATGGTATCTTTTATCAAATTGTTAAAGTACAACAAGAAAAACACAATTTATAAAATTTTGTTTTTGATTTTAGTCGAAGAATTTATTGGTTCATAGATATGACAGAAAACTTTAAAAATAATATTTATATAAAACAATTGAACACTACAAGCTGATGACGATTTTTAAAGAGAATTTAAATCATTTATATAAAATTGCGATTCGTATTTACAGATATATATCATTAAAGTACGTTCAGTTACAACAAATTTATATCCGCATCGTGCATAGTACGTGGAAGAAACCTTGTTATCGATTGACGCGCCACTACCTGACTACCTGAAATTCGTAATAAAATATTCACATTCTAGAAAATATAATTATTTGTTCAATTGTTGGTATGTATATTTTATAGCAAATGTCAAAAATTATTGAATAAACACGAAGGATTTCGTAACATTATCTATAAATTCCTTCCCCTCTTAAATATTTTTTATTTTATTCTGTTTTAAGTATTTGAAATGATGTTCGATTGTAGTTATTGGATTGAAAATTATGAGAATGATCGAATATATTGCATAAGTAAATATTTTTAATTACAAATTGTTATTCATTTTAATTTGTTAATAGATTTTGAGACTTTTCATATTTTAAATGATATAGCATTCACAGACATATTATATTAATTGATTGATAAAATTGCAATAACAATAGTTATAGTTAGTTATTTAATATTCAATCATATTCTTAAACAGAGTAAATTATTATTATTATTGTAAACTTTAGTGAATTCTTAAATACCGGAGGATAGTAGTAGTAGAACAAGCGTCTAACGTACCATGAAGATGAGACAGCACAGCAATGGTAATTTAGATGCGTAATTAGTATAAGATCACGTCTGTTTGAACACAGCACGTACAGACAGTAGCTAGCACCACAGGGTACTAATAAAAACTTAACCGTATAGAAGCTATATGGCATCGAACTTTAATATTAGCTAAAACTAACACAAGTGTTGGTGTTCACGATACATACATTTTTTTTATATTCTGTTTAAAACTTGTATATTTTCAACAAATCTAGAAAAACCTTCGACTGATATATTTTAATTTTTCATTCTCATTTGTAAAAAACTGTAAGGCTGATACATACATGTTGTGATCAAAGGAAGAATTCAGACAGATTCTAACCGGTGTTTGGAGCTCGGAATAATTTCCTCTTTTTAATAAGAGGCCTAAAATATGAGTCAAAATTTATCGACGCAGAAAATTAGCAAATTTAAAAATACATTTACTGATGATAAAGACAATTTTTTGTGAGCATAATTTTTCTAATCGAATTAAGATTATTTTTCGAAAGGAAAGGTATTTCGGAGATAATTTTTTTTGTGAAATGAATATTTATTATGCATTTATATCTTAATATAATTATTGACCGAAGTAGGATCTATATTTTGTCTAGACTATATTGTATTTGCCTGTTTTTAACTTATTATTTATGTATGGTATATTTGTTCCACTGTAAATTCCGAATATGTTCCCCGATTTTGATGAAATCGATTTTTCGTTTCTCACATTCAAGTATTTCAATGTTTTATGTGTTAACATTACTATTGATAAAAAAGTATCTGTATTTTAGAGTAAATTTTTTTAGCTTTATGTGAACTTTTTTGATAAAACATATTCTATGATATTTTGTACACAAATAAAATTTTGTCTTACTTTTTCTTTACGCACCATACAAAATAAAACAGCATGCTTTAATTAATATTTTTTACCTTATGTCATAATAAACGACATAAAATTTTGCTTTATTTTTATTTTATGTGATTTTAAACAATGTCATAATTTTAAATACTTTAGAAAATATATTGAAAAGAAGAAAATTTTATAAAGGATAAAAAAAAAGGATGAAATATTGTTTTATTTTTATTTTTACATTTTATTATGGCATTGCTATTTTTTCTGGTATATAGAACAAAGGAAGATGTTAGATAAAATATTAATTTTTTGTTTTTGTATATTATGTTATTATATTATGTATGTGAAGCTAACAAGATCAATATTCAACGGTTTAACAATAGCGTTTTTATAAGACCAATACGAATTTTTTATCATTTTGACTTGTTTGGTATTTATAAAGCAACTTATTTATTACAGATGTTCTGAAGCTGAGTGCATAATTTGCTCACAAATCTAAATGTAATTTGATTGAATTATAAATATATTATTTTTTATAGAATACCACTTAAAACAATATATTCCATCCTTCAAATAATTCCACATATTAGATGTTCTTCATTGTATAAACAACATAAGCCCGGCTCAACATTTGCATTTAGAGAGCTAAAATTTGAACATGTTTCGGAATTTATGAAATGGTGGCCAAATACTTCCATAAATACATGTTTTCCAACTGAATATTATAGAAAAAAGTTCCAAAATAACAAAAAAGGAGTTTTCAGTGTGTTTCAGGAAGTTTTTTAAATAACGAGATCAAACTACAAAATACTATAAGTACAGGTAAATGACTTTTTTCTGGGACATTTTTATCTGAGCTTTTAAAGCTTAAAGTATTAAAAAAATCTCATTTGTTCAATTACTTGTTTTACACGTATTGAATGCATTTTAAAAGCTGAATTATAATGCATTTTAAAAGCTGAGAGAAAGATAATTTCTGTATCGAGAAACTTTCTGCAAAACCGGGTTTCTTATTTGACTTGACAAATATGCAAAATAATCGAAAAGTATTTCAAATCAAAAAAAATTATTTTCAACAAAAATTTTGTCAAGACTGTGGCTTTGCTAACTTCATGTATAAAGGACTATTATTCATGAGAATCTATCATGTTGTACACTGGATTATATTGGGTTACTGACTATCAAGAAAAATAAAACAATAAAAATTTCTGGATGTTGCTGTTGATTGTATTTTTTTATAGAAATACATTGTATGTATTTTAATGAACATGAAAATCGATCATCATTTTATTGTAATTTTTAACATAATATAATTTATTTATTTACCAGGAAAAAAATTCTTTCTTTAATCAGGAACATATTAGCTCTGTTATTTAATTTAATGTTAGTACGCGACATATATAGAATATGCCAAAGTATATTAATTTTACATAAAGTTTTGAACGCTAGATAATATTGGAGTCATCAACAAAATTTTGGTATTGGTGTTCATAGAATCACCAAATTATTCCAGTAATGTATGTACGTCTATTCATCCGCCCATCCGCCATCAAAATAATAACACAAAAACGAAAAGAGATAGATTGCATGCTGATGAATTTCGGTGATGTATTAGAGACATGAAAAGTGAGTTTGTGAATAAGCAAAATTGAATCCAATGGACTCTAACCATAATGGCTTAACTTGCAAAACATAAATGATATAGGAAAAATTCAGTGCCAAAAAATGCTCTTTTTATGAAAACAAACAACTATTGTTAGAAAATTTTGTTTTATTGTTTATATTTGCCACAATTTCATCCAAAATTTATAAATATTATATCGAATTATAATAATAAATACAAATAACAGTACTAATTGTTTAGGTACGTAGTATACAGTATCAATGTTTAAACTATTTATAATGATTAGTTTGCATAAAATACTTTTAAAATGCAGCCCAGGCAGATATAAATAAATTTATAATAATTTGATGATTTTTTTAAAAATTCTTTAAGGCTTGTTTTAAAAACACTTTTAGATTTAGCTCGCTATCGTTTTCCGTTATTAGAATTATCTTGGTGATGGACACACGGAAGAACATAAATGGCTATATGCTAATTAAGTGATTCAATGAAATACTATACCCAAACATTTTAATAGTTTCAATATTTTCTAGCGTTAAAATCTTTATTAGTATAAGAATAATTGATTCAAAGATTACTATAGCGACAAATTTACAGTTCCTAAACATTAAAAAAAAATCTAAATTCCGATCTATATGTAGCGAATGAAAAAACCCATTATAATTTTATTTTTTATCGTAATTAATCATGTACAAAAATAATTATTTAACCACTTTCTTTAAAGGTAACAGAAGCATGTTCGTATTTTTACCGGGTTGACATGAATTTTTATTTATGAAAAAATCAAAATAAAACACGGTTGTTGACATAAATGATCAGACCTTTTTAGGGATCGTAAACAAAAAATTTCATTTATCATCAATTAATAAATAAAAAACCTTTAAAATATTTACCGCTTTTTATGCATAAATTATTTATAAAGATAATTTTGTATATTCTTTTTTATAAATGAAACTGAAACTTTCTATTAATAATATTAAAAAAAAAAAAATGTTGAAAATGTCTTTCATTGAACATTGTGAAATTCATTAATATGGTAATTATGAACAGACAACATGTTGTTAATCATCATAATGTATTAAATATAAAATTATATTGTACTTACAAATCGTATGTATATAAATGGATCCTTACCTGAAACATAGAAAAACATTATTAGCATTAAAAAAATTATTTCTATCATAAACTGAAAGTACCGTTAAAATTATAAACAGAATTTTAACTTTACCAAGTTAGCTGCCCCATTTTACCAAGAAAAACACTGTTAATTAAAACACAATAAAGACTCGGAGTTATGAATTTAAGTAATATTAGCCAGTTTTATTAACCAGTTAAATTATTCTTCAGATATTTATAAGAATTGGCTGAAAATCATGTAAGTATTATACTTATTGTAAGTAAATTAGCCAAAAATGAGCTAAAATTTCACATAATTAAAATCAACGTTTTGCAATGAAAACGACAAATTTTTGTCGGAGTGATTATAGACCGAGTAGTAGTTTTTGTCGTGCCCCCTAATAAACACATATAGATAGTTATATAATATATATATATATATATATATATATATATATATATTTTAATTATACATGTATTTATAACTTGTACCTATATATATTATAAATAGTCCAAACAATGATATTCAATCATATGTCGAGTATCTATCTATTGTATAGCTAGTTGTTATCTTCACTTGTTATTTCCATAGATTATATACAAAAAGAAATATATAATAATAAAATTATTAATTTGTATATATATATATATATATATATATATATATATATATATATATATATATATATATATATATATATATATATATATATATATATATATATATATATATATATATATATATATATTTAAAGAAAAAAAGTAATAAATAACATACTCATAAAAAAGGAAAGAAAATATTCATTGAAAGAGGAAATAACCTTTTTGAGGACAGTGATATACAAATTAAAATACTTTAATGTTACTAATGGATTTTTGCTTTTCTTTTTTGTGTTGTTAAATGTTTCTCTACACGTAAATGAAAAAAAGAAAATACATACACAGAGTGGTTCTGAAATACTGCTACCCAAAATGGAACTACAAAAATTGCACTTTTAAGCTAGTAGAATACCTAAGTTATCTGCAGTGTATATTTACACATGTTTGCTTTAACGTATAACCGTACATAGCACCATAATTTAATTGAAGTTATCAGCTGAAAATTGTAAGGGTGGAATAAATTGCATTATTGCTTTTTTTAGTTACACAAAAACGAATGAAAAAACTTTTATGTACGTTGCTCATACGGTTATCTATCTATTGGATATTTTAAAATCATATCAATATTAAAAATGGCTCTATGTGATTGTATTTTGCATTGAATACCGATTTTTAAAACGGATATCGAAATGACACAGTTTTCTTTTTCTATTATATTATAAAAGTCAAATGTATCAAATTGATGAATAATTTTTGATGTGCACGTAGTTTAGTTCTATAGACCTAAAGGTCCATAGTTCTGAAAATGCACAATTTTGGCGGCATGTATATTACTTCCAGTTGTCATTTTCGAACACCATCTTACTTTTAAATATATACGAACAAACTTATTATCAAAATAAAGGTTATAATGAGTAAAGTGAGGCGTTGATCAGTCACAGTTTCACGATATCACCTGTTGGCCTGTGTCGAAGATATTTTTATATTTAAAGATTTCACATATTCGTACCGGCCAACTGGAGATGGTGATTGTATTCCACTTGTTGAAACCTGATTTTTTTTTTTTAATTGAAGAATGGATATTGAGGGAAAACAAAATTTTACCGAAAATTGTAAAAAAAAGTTAGCTTCGTTGGAAATTGAATTTATTCACCTCTTATTCAAATTGTAACGTCGGGTATCTAAATGCTCACTTAAATTCTTTCATCACGAAGAAGCCATGTGTCCATTTTCTTTATTGTTTATAAAATATACCAGTTATTGTTTTCGGTGAACCATTTGGTAGTCATTATCGTATAAAGAAAGGCGCATATCATCACATAAACCAAACCACCATTATACGAATATAAGCATATATACTACATTCATATACACACATAACCTATTGAAGCGAACACCACATTGACTACTTTTAAAGGGAACACAGAATGGTAAATGTCGATGGTGATGTGATGGCGATCAGTTGAATGGAATGGGTGTTTTGTTGATACCTTTGACTAAACTCCGACGTACATACAAGAGGAAAATAAATAAGGGATTGATGCAGAATTAATTAGATTATTTTTGACAGTTTGATAAAATTTTATGTAAAACTTTTGATGTTGTGTGATGTCTCTCGTTCGTTCATTCGTTATGCTGTATAATGGGTAATCGTTTAGCGATAACATTATAAAATTATTTATTTATTTTATTTTTTTTTTTTTTTTTCATGTATAGGAGGATAAAAAATGAAAGATAATTTTTATAAAATTTAATTTGGATATTTAATAAATTTTCGTTTTATTTTTTCCATTTTATTTTATTTTTAATTTGTATTCATTCTTATTATATTTTATACGAAAACGAATCATTAAAATTAGATAATCTTATAGAAATGAATAACATGGTAGGGTAAAACTTTCAAAGTCACATAATATACTAATCGATTAATACATGCACATAATTTATACAACATGGATAAATAAATTTTTAGGTTCAATTGGGAAATTTTTTAAGTATATGTGGAATATTTAAATCAAGTTAGTTTTATAATTATTTAAGCACAAATAAATTCCTTTCTTTTAATACTGTATGATTGGACACCCCTTCGTCTCATCGAGTTTGATCTGTGGCACTGTATTATGACAAGGTTTTTTTTTACATAAGCTATAATGTGCTTAATCCAATATAATGATAATAATAATAACAATAAATTAATCTCCTTAATCGGTCACCATGGTTTTCTTGTCAGAACTTGTCTCACCCACCGACTATCTGTAAAATTTTTAAGTTTGTTGCGCCATCGTTTCACTGGACGAGCCTTACTTAGGCATCGGCTATATGGAGAATATTGTACGTACAGTCCTTCAGCCATCCCTTATTAGGGCTATTTATCCTTCCTGTTCAATAAGTGATCCCAACACATATCAATTTTTTATTGGTTGGAAATTATGATACGTGTGGTAGGCTTCTTGTTTTAAAATTAAGAATAAAATTCTTACATACACTTGAATAAATATTTTGACAATAGTTTTAGGAAAACACTAGTAAATGCTTACTACTTTTTTAATTTTCTTAAATCAAATTGCAAGGTATATTTTCTTACATTTTTTATATTTTACTTTTTTTACATAAACTGGGTTCGTTTTGATGCTAAGTTTGATTATAAATAATCACAAATTTTCAATATAAAATTATAAAGAAATATAATTATAAAATATCATTCATTGAGAAGTATGTGGTTCCTTCACAATAAATCGATGAAGTTGTATGTCATTTACGGTATACGGTATATACGGTACATAGTAGAAACTTTCTGCTGAATTTTATCCCGTATATACAATATTTATTTTCGTTTATTGTTTATAAACATTTTTTTTCTACATTATATATCATAAATTTTTGTAATTAAATAATTTTATTTATATGTTCAATAATATTTAAAATTTATATTATGCATGCATATACAAATATGAACTCCGGATACTTAATTAATTTAATTATGTTTCATTTTGTTGTGGGAAATATTTTAAAAGCATCAAATTAATAATGTGTACTTTAAAAAATATTTACCAATACAACTATAGTGTCTATTTAAAACAAGCAATACCCGTCGCAGTTTTGTTTGGTTTATAATAAGTAATCTGCAGCTAAATGGCGTATAATTTCAGGTTTAATTGATATAATTTATTTCTATAATATATAGAATAAAATACAGGTGCTTAATAAGTGTACATAAAACCTTATTATTCTTAACGAATATTTACTATAAATATTAGATCTAAGGATTCTACATCCTTATATCTACATTTTTATATCGTATCTCAAACCGTTTGAAAAGTGATGGCAGAAGAAGAAACCAAGGTATATAACAATTTTAAAATGAAAAAAATTGGTCGAGGCAAACTTTAAAAGTCGTTTTGATAATTTAAAGATTGAGTTTGAATCACGTGATAAAAGCAAAAGGGTGAATTTCAATAAGATCAACTGTTCATAATACATCCTCGTATCGGACTCAACGGCTTGGACTGTACCTTGATGGATACCCTGATAGATAAGTATAATAAACCTTCTCTACACGCCTCTGAGGATTTAATTTAAAATCTTCGTACATAGTTATTGTCTATATTTATTGAATAATTGAATTTCTAAAAGTTTTCAATTTGTTGACTCAAATTCTTGAAATTAAAGAACGGTTGAATATGTTTTACTTCGTTTTTTGAATCTATTCATTGGTCTTTTACATTTCAATTCACGTTTAGTATCAATGCATAAATATACAATAATATAAAATTCACGTTTTGTACCAATAAATAAATACACAAATGCATTTCCCGCTATACTTAACAGCTAATACCTAAAATTAATGTTATTTTTTTCATAATACGCCCAATGCTCAACGGATTTATGCATTTTATTTTAAGCACAATGCTTCTACAATAAACTCTTAGAATGTAGAATAATTTATAGATTTAAAAAATATATAGATCAGAAAATGTAAAGTCTGGTCGACTTTACATTTTCTGATCTATATATTTTTTAAATCTATAAATAATTTGAAATACCTAATAAACAAAATATTTTTAATTAAAAAATATATTCTTTAAATATTTCTATTTTATGTATTTTATTATTATTATTATTATTATTATTATTATTATTATTATTATTATTATTATTATTATTATTATTATTATTATTATTTTTTTTTTTTTTAATAAAAACATAACCAACACAAATATTATTTTTAAACGTACATTAACTAATGAAAAATATTTTTATCATAGAAAATTTCATCGACCTTCATATTAAAAATTAATTTTGGATGATCTTGTTTTCGATACTTAACGTAGTAACATATTGTATATATTATTATTATTTCAAGTTTTAACACCTTAAAAATTTCAATTTTAAAGAACATCTATAAACGAATTGTTTTTATATTGTTTGCAATTGTCATCTACTCTTGTAAGATTTGATAACTTTTTAATATGAGAAAAGTCTTTAAAATATCTAAGTTGTAGAATCTTATAACTGCATTTGCTTGTAATTCATAGTAATAATGATAATAGACAATAATACAATCAAGAATCAAGTTTCAATCGAACATACATAATAGTGAGATTGGAAATATTGACTGTATAACAAAACATTTGAAGTAGGTGCCGAGATGTCGAATGATTTTAAACAGATTCAGACCATTAATGATGATATAGAAATTTCAAACAAGTTAATCGTACCGTCTTGAATGTTATTTAAAATTGAGCATGTTATTTAAAATTAAAAAAACTAATGATATTTTTGTCTTTATAAGACTTAATTGTCTTTATTTAGGTAAAACTTTCATTTTAATCTGAAAAAATATCAAACTAAACAGTCCTGACGTCTCGAAGTTAATAAACAAGTTAATTCACTAACAAATTAGTTATCAAAAGTAATTTAAACAATTAAGTATTAATGCTGATGATTCATTCATAAAGTAAAATCATTATTTTTTGTATACATGCAATGTTTTTTTTTTTTTTTTTTATTTTAGAAATATAAATATATTATACAAATATATTGAAATTTTTTAAATTTTAAATTATTATAATTTCGAAATTTAGAAAATATTAATGAAATTTAGAAATATTAGTGAAATATAAAATGAATAATCAATAAGACAAATAGCAAAATATTTTTATTTATAAATTGATTTGATGAGAATATAATATAATATAGTAATAAAATAGTGGAAATTATTATTAAGTTTCCCTCTTCATGAGGTAAGACACTAAAATAAGCAAATTGTTTTCCTCAAAATTTTTTTCTTTCTACTGGTCGCTGTAAAAACAAAGACAAAATAATGTATTCCAGATTTAGTGAAACCATGGATAGTGAAAAATTAATTTGCCTGAGAGTCAAACACATCATGTTGAATGATGAACACACATGAAAGTATAAATTGTATTCATCATATACAAGTCTATCAATTTCATATATATATATTTTTTTTATAATCCTTTAAAAAACAATTTTTTATTTTTATGAAACATTATTTATTAAATTAATTAAATTACATTCAACGTATAATTTTTTAAAATATTGTGTGGCTTTATTAAAATATCATGGCGCGTTTCAATGTGAGTATTATGTAAAAATAAAAACATGATATCACGATGTTATCATTATTTTAAAATAAATATTGAAAATATGCGATGAAAATATATATCAAATATATTTGAAAAAAATATTTTTCAAATATGTATATCTACTCTCTCCAAAACACAAATGGGTGCAATCACCGTTTAGCGTATTTGGCATAATTCACCATTTTGAAAAAATTATATTGAACTTGGTATCCATTTATTTCAGACAGGCGAAAAATTTTATAGAAGCTTCGTTTTAATTAAAACAAAATGAAATTACCGTAAAACTAACCTATCTATGTCAAATATTTGGAAGTGACGTTGGTACAATTTTTAAAACTACAAGCAGTCCAAAAAAAAAAAAACAAATAATGGGTTTCATAATATGTTAAAAAATGGCAAATAGGAATTTAATCAGATTTTGTTGATTTATACTCAATACGCATGAGTTGATTATCCAATTCGAAAATGAAATGGTTTACGAAATTTAGAGCAATGACAGCAACGAGAAACTTTCCAGTTTTTAGCAGATTAAATTAAAGAGCAAGTGATCAAATATTGTACGCAAATGTTTATTTTATTTTGTTTAAAATTAATGAGTAATGGAACGTGGGTTAATTTTGGATTTGCAGTTATTTCACCAAAAAACTTGATTTTTATTTAACGCGTTCTTCTTTCATCTCAAATGTAAACAACTATTACAGCAAATTAAAAATCGACACAGACTTTCTCAAAGTACCAAAGATAACTTGTATAAGTATACTTGTATAACTTGTTATAATCTTATAACATTTGTAATTTATTTTTTTTTGAACGCACAAAAAAAAATTACTTATTCACAGTCTCTCAGAACGTATACTTTTATTATAAACTCATCAACTTTTGCAACTTTAAACAATTCATACAATTACATTGTATGAAGAAGTAAACTGTTTCAAAAGTATCCAGTTCTTAATATATAACAATATTTGTCCCTAGAAAAAAGTCCATATTAACTAATAACAAGGATCAAGGCAAGAAAATATTTGGGAGTTTTAAATTTTCTGACCATCATTGATTTGGAGGAAGGGGGTAAAATCAAGTGAATATTCTACTTTTTTTAAAAATTGTTTAAAAAGAGTTCAAAGTGGAAAAAATGTTTGGAGCATAATATTTTTCACTAAAATGATTTTTCCAATTTTTCGATATTAATTAAAAATAACTGATCTGGAGTTTAAATGTTATGTATATTATGTAAACTTCAAGAAGCTCTAACTTTGCTATTTTTATAAATATCGAAAAAACACAATGCAACTGATTGAATAATCTTTATAAAACAAGGTTCATTAAAGTATTCAGAACACAAAATAAAAATTTTAGTCTTTATTCTATGACGTAGATTTGGCGGGTATGGCTAATTCCATTTGTTTTAGTTTTCATAAAATCTCAAACCAAACTCATCACATCGAAGTATAGATTGATTATTCATCATACAATAATGAATTTGATATGAAGTGGTTTTTGTTTCCAAACCATTTTATATAATATACACTACAAAACTTCCTTGTGATGTACGAATATGCGCACGTAAATTGCTATATCCACTACACCTGCAAGTGAGTTGAGTAAGGAAATGAAATAAAAAATGAATTTTCTACATTATTATAATAAAAAATTATCTGTACCGTTAAGATAATGAATTTAACTTTGTGATTTACTATTAAATTTTTTTCTACTCGGTATCCGGAATAATTTATTTCAACAAAATTGAAATCATTGATTTAACACTACATCCTGCATTTACATACAATATTCCATCAAAATCGGAATTCACGATATATCGGTATTTATGTGAAAAATGCTCATAATCGAATATATTTACTTAGATAGCAACATTTTCAATACTTGTATAATATGAAATTCTCTCTAACAGTAAGCTTACTTTATTCTTTTCACGTTTATTTGTTTCGATTTTAGATATTTCTTTAAAAAACGATATTCTAGAATAATTGATTTTGACACAATTTAAAATTCGAATATAAACCTATACCATGGATGTTCGTATATAATTTCATCAAAATCGGATGAATAGTTCACGATATAACGAAATTTAAGTGAACAAAAGAGGTAAGATTCGAGCGCTATATTCCTAGAACGGTAATTGAATGAAGAGACGTTTCTAAAATAAGACCATCCTGAAAATCACCACCATTGTTTAACACAAACTAAATAAATATATTCTTTCATTAGTTTATGAGCTATGCTTGTTTGTCTGAACGAGTACCATAGATCGCTAGACCGACGGACACTAAACTACAACTGCCCAAAATGTTCCCGATTATCGACATTTATCAAAGAAATGTCGAAATAAAGAAAAAATTTTGAACTCGGTGTAAAAAATTCTATTGAGGAACACAAAAATTCCGAACTCGGAAGTAATATACTCTAGAGCTGAACGAGATTTTGTATTATATTACATCAATATTGAAATAAAAAAAATTACCTGAATAGTTATTGAATTTATTTTAATTTATAGAGAATAAAGTGTACGAGTGTATTATGTATGCATGCAGCAGTATCAATTATTATTCAATATATTGATAACAAAAATAATAAATAATCAAACATTGATTTCAATTTATGAATAAATTCAATGAATACACTCACATACATACTGCAAACATAAAACAAACATATAATAAATATGTAGGTAATCTCACATATTGAAAATTTATTATGGAATATTATGATAATAATATTACGGCCCTCAATACTTAGGGACGTACCTATCCTTTGAAGCAGCAGGTTTAAGGTTGGCATAAAATTTTCAATTTGTAACAAGACAAAATTTTGGGATTGTAAAAATACTAAGCAAAAAATCTGATTAATGGTGCTTTGGTTCATCACTGTTAAAATATTTTTAGAAAATAATCTATATATTTTTTAATATATCGGTGCAAATATTCATCATGTGCTTGGAGGCATATTTCACTACACAGAAACCATAATTTTTTCAATTTTAAGACTAAACACTGATTAGATATGTAACTTGTTATGGTCTTTAGTCTTTACTGTACTTAGCGATTTTTTTATTTTCATTATTGGAACGAAGTTTCTTACGGCAGGCTTGGAGGGGATAGGGATTTTGCTGCGCGACCGAACTGAAAAAAATGTGATAGTAAAAACGTAAGAAAAAATGCGTGAAATAAAACCGTTAAATGAGACGTAACTATAGTAACAATGTCAAGTGAACCAACAAGTGACTTGAATGCAATTGACAGTGATAATAGTGGGAAATTATTAAGTGCAAAAGAATTAAATACGTAAGTATTAGTTTATTCTTTATTAATAAATATATTAATAAATATATATTTATAAATATAAAATATTTTACATTGGTTAAGTAAGGTTTTCTAGGTTATCTTTCTTCTAAATACTTTCTTGTACTTAAATAAAAATTAATCAGCAAAATTTAAGAAAAATCAAGAAAACCTACATAAAATTGAGCACGATTTCTTTTGCAATTTCTGTCGATTCTACATTAGCCGAAGGAACTTCGTTCCTACCTGTTGTCCCACGACACCACATCATTTTTCGTTATAGATAAATAAATGCTACATTATCGATTATTTCATGCCCTTAAATCACAGTACTGTTAGTTGACAAGACAGGAATGTACATTTTCCTGGGCGAGATAAATAAAGAATAAATTACGAACTTTTAATAACAACTAATGGTGTTCATTATTAAAACTCAAAATGTGATTCAGTATAAATATTTGAAATATTTTCAATGATTAGTAATTATAAAATACTCTAAATACGCAGTCCATGCAGTTATAAATATATACTAATACTATGTATTGATATACTAGTACTAATACTATGTTTATAAGCTAAATTTGAGAGTTATCAAATAATATTAATATTTTTTTTTTTTTTGAATCTTTATTGGGTTAAAAATTGGGTCATAGATCTATTTGACCCAATGTATCGATTTTGTTCATTCATAAACTTAAACTTATTTTTTATGTTACTTGCGTTTCAATATTTTATAATTTGTTCAAATTTACTGCGTTTTGTTTATTTAATGTTTTTTTATTTATCAAAAATTTAAAAAGTAAACTTTATTATAAGTGAATCAAATGCGAGAAATATTTAAATTAATTATATTTGAATTAATTTGAAAAATAGCGAATAATGGGGTTTGATTATCTTTTTTGTGTAATTCACTTTTTGTAGTAAAGCATTATAAAACGAACTGTCTTTTTTAAGCGGATCATTTGTGGTAAGAATGAAATGGTTTTTAAATAAACTGTAATTAACAACAATTTGAAAATATATAACTCGTAAATTTATTCCAAAGGATGAAATTTACCTTTTACCTGACATATGTAATTGACTTTACTTAATAATTTCAATTTGAATGGCTATTGAAATTATTTGATTTATATTCAACAATATCATTGATGATGTATACAAAGGCTTTAATATAAATGGAACTCAGAAATGTAATGCATAAATTGATAAACAACAATAATGAATATATTTATATTATAAAGTGAACAAAAGGGGGCTTTATATTTGATTAATACGACCCTGCATAACGCACTTATGTGGTATCTGATAGTGAATATGTACAGTACAGAGATATTATTATTATTGTACAACCATACTCTCTCTATATAAACCCTATACTCGATTCAAATGTATAAGGTTCTTCATATTATACGAATAAATCGTCTAAAGTTTTGTTCACATTAATCAATAAATTTACTAAAGTAGCAAGTAGTTGAGTTACTTGACGTGTGTAAACAACACCAAATTTTTTCCAATACATAGTAAACTTGTTTAGTCAAGTAGTTCAGTTAATTCTATTTTTTGTGTGCAAGTAGAATCGCCACCACTCTTGTATCACAAACATATAACAATAAAATAGTAGTTTTGTTAACTGTAGACGTCATTCAGAAGTAAATAATAAGTATATAAATAATTCGAACACAAAATTTAGAAGATATCTCATACAAACCAAATTTAGGATCTTACACAAATTAAATATTATTAAAAAAAAATTACTAGTATGCGTATTGAATAGAAAGAAAAATATTATATAAAAACATAGTACAGTAGCCTAGAGAACATGCTTTCCAAACAAAAAGTCCTGTGTTCGAAACTGGTTATTATTTTTTTAATGTTTTTTTATAAGAAAGTTTATTTAAATTAAATTAAATTTAGTTTATTTTCTTAAAACTATACAGTGAATTTTCAATGCGCCTAGCAAAGCTAGTCAAAATCGATCAAGGTGTTCGAGAGTCACAGCGGAACAAACAGAGATAGATACAATTCAACTTATGAAATATAAATTGTTCTTTGTGATTTAATTGAAAATCCCGATGGTAATCGAATTAAAACAAGTATATAAATAAATAAGTGTGTACCATATTTGGGTTATTTTTGTAGCTTTAAGACAGCTACTTTAGAAAAGCTAATATTTTGAATTTTTTTAAGGTTTCAAGATACTAATAAAGGCAGAAAAAACTCATGAAATTTAAAAAAAAAAAAACAGAAAGGTCATAGAAAATATGTTGTATAGTAAATAACGAAAAATCAAATTAGAAACGGTAAAAGAAGAAAATAGTTCAATTACTTAATCTATTGTTCCTCCTTGGAATATGGGGAACATAAATCGTACGTATCACACTACCAAAATTATATAATCTTAGGTCTTTTTCTTGAATAAACAGTGGGATTACGGAATATCAATATCAAAATTTAATTGCGCCTTTACCGTTAACTACTACGAGGAACGAATTACCTTGTATCCACCACATACATTACTAGTACTTTAAGCGTTTATATATATTCCAATCATATGTTTGTATATTATATAAATACTATAATACAAATGTATTATTGTTTATATGTAACTAAATACACATATATATGTATATATTACATCTATGATAGAGTTAATGTATATGAATATATCAATAAAAGCTTTCAACAGTATATATGGTAATGATGAAAGGCTAGTATAGGTTATATCAGGAAGGAGAACTTCTATATCCTACTATTTAGGTAGGTATATTGTACAACCATGTCCACTTTCAATAGTTAGTAATAATAATATCATTGATGATATATAAACAAATAATGAAAATCAAGTATTAAAAGTTAGATATGAGCAAAAATTTTATTATATTGATCGATTACAAACTGTTGTTTTAGACAAAAAGAATCAATGTAAGAAACGAACGAGAGGATTGAAAAAAATATTCAATCTCGTTTTGCCTCTATTATTTTAGAATAAAGACTAATCTATGATTAATGAAAAACCAATGAATGACTCATAATAATTGATTTTAGAACAAAAATTTTAACACAAAAATTGTTATTTAGCCTAAGATATCGATTAAATAAATTGTACCAAAAATTTAGTATTTTACTCCATAAGAAAAAATCTTTAAAAAAAATATTTGAGATAGATTAAGCTATTAGCAGTCGAAAAATGTATTAACTAGTTTATAACTTGACAAGATTAATTTAAGATTTTATTTAAAACTTTCTTATCCGTCCGTTTTTTAATTTTATATGACTAAGGAAACAAAGGTATTTTTACTAAATAAACCGGATTCAACAGGTCGCAATAGGAAAAAACTTAGAGAACATAATTTGAAAATAACTCCCAACAGCAGATCCAAGCACTTACTTTAAAATTCTAAACTATGATAAAATTAACAACAGCAGTCGGGAATTTATAGCATTGTGTATCAAAATTACTCGAAGAAATTCATTCAACGAAAATTTCATAAAATTCACATAAAAATTGGAAGAATTTATAAATCATGTCTAGTCGCTCACGTTATTGAAAATAATCATAAGATCGACAAATCTATTCTAAAACTTTTAAATCGTTACCCAACGCGACCGAACTAGATGTATATGAAAGCATCTTAGTTCAAAAACATGTCAAGAATACGATGAACCTATTATTTAAATTGAGGACCTATTTCAAATTCCGATTTAATAAAGATTTCCAAATTAAGATTAAATTATTAGAATTGAAATGAAATTTGAAATTAAAATTATTTAATTTCATCATTCATTTTTAGTTTTGTAAGTTTAATTTTCATTTTGAGTTTTTTGAACTGTCAAAATCAAGTGGTCCAATAGTTCAATATTATCGGACGAACACAAAACGCTGATCGAAGATGATTGGATGACGTAGCAATTTGATAGATAATTGGAAAGTATAAATTGCGAATGTACCAAAGTGCATTTTGTGAAACCGTCACAAAATTAGCAACAGTAACATCTCGAAATACGTATGTATGGAATTAAAAATTTTTGATCTAGAAAATTGGGACTAAAAATCGAAATTTATTAGTTATTAAGGTGAAATAAAAAAGGTTTATTATTTGTTGTTTTTTAATGTTTTTCAGCGGGTTAATGTTTTTTTGAAAAAGTCTCTATTTGTATATTTATTTAATGGATCTATCAAATACAAATTTTATTATCTAGTGGTTTATACTTTGTAATTGTATATATACAAATATTATTTTGTCATATTGTTATGTTTGAATAAAGTATAATAATTAACCAAGCTATTATTACAATAATTACATTATACAGGTATTCTCATATATAATAGATACATACTATGCCCACTATTTATTTGTTGTATAAATAATTCAATTTGTAATCTATATGATGATGTACTTAATATACAAAGCCCATTTATTGATTATAGATACAATAAATTTGACCAGTCTGTCACAATTAAATTTTTTGCTATTAAAATAAAAAAAATAAAAAAAAAACTAACGTGACAAATGATATGTGACTTCAGGTGATATTATTTTTTAGTAAATGCGATGTATACTTGTGGAATAAAAAAATGCACACCTTTCAATATTTTCATTTTTTCACCTATTTAACAACATTAAATACTCGATTATCAAGTTCTGTTGAGTTGTTTATCAGAATTAATTTCATGTATCTATCTAAAACATTCATTTTTAATTGAAAAAACAATAAAATTCACCATTAAATTCGTGTATTTTATAATTTTATGTAAGCGGGGAAGATTTAGATCGTTGTTATTTTGTGGTCGTTGTATTTGCAGATTTTTGCGGGAAACTTCTCAATATAGAATTATTGATAGTAAGCTTTAGTTAGTTTAAAAATCTAAAATAATGATAGTTTTGCACGATACAAGTTGCCACCCTTACTGAGTAGAAATCCAGTTCGAAGGAGTTGTTAAGAGGAACAGTAGTGAAGGACAGAAAATTTATAATACTTAAAAATATAACGATCAATACTAATACATTCAAATATAGTGTTTATAAAAAAATTCTGCATACTTCGATTATAAAGCTAGAAATAAAATCCCAAGAAAACATATAAAATAAATAAATTAGAAAAAAATTTATCTATTCTAAAAAAGAATGAAAATATTTGTTAGAAAAGATTATTCTATTTTACAACATTAAAGCTTCAATCCTCTGCGTTGTTCATTCATGAAGTATTTGAGTACTTCATTGGATTTTGTCATCATACGAACAAATCACTTGAGATCTTCTTATGAATTGCATTATCGTATAGTTACTAAACTCTTGAGTGAAGTTGTATCTTATCCAGAATTATACTGTGTATGTATATGAGGTAAATCGGGGAAAATTGTAAACATTTAATTGCCGAAAAATTAGCGAATACTAAGAAAAGATACAAGAATATTGCTGTAATTTCTAAATGTTTTCAATCACGCCTTCTAAAGTATATAACTCAACTTCTAAAATCCAGTGTTTATTCTTTTCAGAAAAGGGGGCTGTAATTTATACTTAAAAACATATTTTTCATGCATATTTATGATTTTAAAATATTTTGACATTAAAATTGTGTTAAATTAATCAGGCCGATGAAAACATTTTGAATAAAAGCAGTTTATTAGACTAATTGTCTTATTTCATAATTATTCAAAAACAATCCTTCGGATATATCTTTTAATTTTTAAGTAAGTTAGTTAGCAGACCTAAAAACAGCTTTGGTATAATATATTTATCCAGAGTAATAATATGAAGTGGCCAAATTGGCGATTTTTTCTAGTTTATTATAGCCGTAAACAAGAGAAAATACAATGTTTATAAAAAGTAGGATAAAATATATAAAAATTGATCACAACTCCCCTATTAAATATGATGATTCCACCATTAATTTTAGTTTTCCCGTTAGTTATTTTATCACCCCAAGCCGTTAAATACTCATTTCAACTCATATAATATATTTTATAACACATATTATATATATAAAGTTCAATTCTATTTCAAACTTTAGGTATATTCTAAATTAACATTTAATCGAATATTATTTTTAACAACAAACTATATATTTTTATCGAATCCCAAAAAATGAAATACAAATATTATAATTTAAAAAATTTTATTTATTTTCCATCGACCACGTTATGAACGGGAGTGCTAAAAGAAACCAATAAGCAAAAAACTATTTAGTTTAGTTAAATAGATATTTAAGTTGATTCATGATCGATAAACTGTTAAATAAAAATTATATCGATGGAACCATAAGAAAATTGAGCTCTGTATTGGAACGATGGTATTTTTTCCCTATCTATGAATTGTTTTTTCTATTAATTGGTTTAAAATATTCTACGTTTATTCATGATTCATAATAATAACAATATTTAATTAAAAAAAAAATTAAATATAAAAGCAAACGTTATACCAAAAACGTGTTTATCTAAATATGGTGGGAGCCAAAGAAGAGTAAAAATAATAGTTTTATAACGGAACCATATTATTTTTATATTCAGTTCAATCGAACGCTGATAAATTTTACAAGAAAGGTGTGATTACATACATAGATACTATGACAGGTGGAGAACTAGTAAAAATAAAATGTTTCGATTTTTCGTTAATATATTTTAATTTTTGAAAATTGCTTCAAAATCACTTGTTTTGACGAAATAACAATAGTGATAATTAATTTTATCAAAAGTGTCCGATCGAATATCTGACGTTGACCGAAACAGAAGCCGATTTTTCGCCATTATTCAACCAAAGCCAAAACTGAATGTTTGAATTTAGTATAACATTCTTTAATACGACTAAAAACCTCATCTAATTTCGATATTCGTAAAATTTATGTTATTTTGTGTTTATTGAAATACATTCAAAAATAACCTGAAAATTAACTCATTGAGTAGATTTTTAATAAAATAAAAATAATAAAATAAAAATAAATAAATGTAATTTAATTAACTTAATTAACTTTAGTGACCGAAGGTGACCGTAGCTAACGCTGAATGTTCGTTTGGACGCTGATTATTGTTACTGTGAATACAAGCAAATCTTTTGCTTTTCGCGTGCGATAGTCAGATTCTACAACTTAGATATTTTTAACAACTGTTGTTTTATTAAAACACCATGTGTATTTTTCATAAGAAATGTATTTAATTATCGAAAGATTTTGTCATAAACGAAGCATTTTCTAAGCTTGCATCAACAAAATAACAAGTGTTTAACAAGTGTTGTCATAAATAGAATCAATACTTATACGCATTCGTTTCAATATTTAATTTGTCTAGATGCATAGCTATGGTATGAACTGTGGAAGACAAGAAAAACTTGAGGCAAAAATCTCAAACATCATATCATCATCATCGTAATAATTATGCTCGTTATTCATAAGTCAATTTTTATAAATTGAACATAATTCATATTGCAGATAGTTCTTTTTAGACATACACTGCAGTTTATTATGTTTGAAAACTAAACTTTTATAATCTACTTGGAATAAACATCTTTTTTGTGAAAATTTTAAAGAATCTAAAAGTTGACATAATTAAATGATTTATTTATTTAATTCCAAAAACCTTAAAACTTATTATAGATGAGACTTTTGGACACATAAGACATCAAACCGAATAGGAATAGGGTACCTGACTGGTTGTAAATTTGCTATATTTCCCATCCAAATGTGAAACTAGACTCAATACAATCCTAAAAAATGAAAATCCAATTAAAATTGATTAAAAAACAAAGAAGTTATAAGCTATCAAAGATAACTTTGTTTATTTTCTATCTCTTTCTTATAAACGATATTTATGTAATTTATATGGAGATTGTTGACACCATACGTATTTTCCTCTTCGTTTAATTCGTAATTTTCGAATGCTTATTTTTAAAGATTTAAAAAAACAACATCAAATACATGTTCGCGAAGTAAAGACGCTTCACGACCGGTCATCTATTGTCAATTTCCACAGGAATCACTGCTTATAAATACTCTGATAACAGCCCTTAGAGGAAAGAATCGTCAATTTCGATTCGCATTGAGGTTCATTTAAAGTTAAATATTTAGTATGAATTTTTGAATTGAAGATATGTATTCGGGAAAGACAATTTTCGTGAAATATTTCGAAGAACAAGTAGATTTTCTGAATTTGAACTATCAAGTGGTTTTAAATTGAAGCTTATATTCAATTTCAATTGAATTTATTTAAATTATGTTTTGTGGACGGAAGTGGTTTTAAATATAATAAAAATACACAAATTGTCTATTTTCTTGGAGATGTAATTTAAAAAATATCATTTGATATAATTGTACTAGACTTTATGAATGTCTGACTAATTAAAAGGTCTTTTAACCGTTTTATAAACAAATCGGTTTTGATTACGGTTTCGGAATCGGTACCCGCTTTTAATAAAATGGTCTTGGTTTTGGTCTGACAAAAAACAGAAAAACCGATTAAAATAGTTTTAGTTTTGGATTTACTAAATTAAAACATTCTAATCGCAAACTGTGCCGTGTTTATTATGTATGATGTGTATTTATGAGAAATGAGCTTTTGTCTTTTTTGTTATATGGTGGATCTTTTGTGTAAAGAACTGTGAGTATAATAATAAGTAAACATCAGTAGTTTGGCAAGGCTTTTTAACCTGTTGTGTTCAGACCTCTTTATATAAGCATTGTATAAATTATTAAATAGCCAAAACTATTCATAAGACTGTTGTAATAAATTAGTAAAACGAATGCTCGATATTAGCGACAAAATATGGCGAGTTCTTCCAATTCTCGTTTATACTTTCCATGCAGAAAGTTTTGTAGGTGATACAATTTGGACCTGTGATTATGAAGTTTGGCTAAATTGACAAAAAAACCGGTCGTTGAAATAATATATTCGGTAATGGTTTTTATATTTTAATTGAACACGGTTACAATTTTCGGTACGGTTTCTCAAATTAAACGATTTAAACCGAAGTTTTAAATGGTTTTGGTATCAGTTTGGTTAGAATACCTGATTTTAAGTAGTCAGTTATACAATTTTGAATCTTTGGGGCGAAGTTTTACTAAATTTTTGATAGAAAATTCATATTTTTATTTCTTATAAGAAATAGTAACTTGAGACTGAAAGACTAAATGTTTCAACCTAAAGAAAAGGGAAATTTGAAATAATAACAACTAAGTATATGAAATAACAAGAGGAATGAAGATTGGTCTAGAGACCAACTAAAACTATCACATTCTTGCATATATACTAAGTCTCATAACTTTTCAAGGTAAAATGATTACTTCGGTTATGATGAAAAAAAGTCAGAAAGATAGTCGGGTATTATCTATTAAAATATTTTGTAACTAGCGAAACTTTAAGCACAATTACTATAATAATATATCCTTGTTTAATTATTTGTTTATACGTTTTTTATTTCTGAATTTTATTTAGTCATATTATGCTTTTTATCCATTATATTTGTTCTGTTTATCCTTCGGTAGTTATTTGTCCTACATAAAATAACTATAATAATGATATTATACTATGTCATTCATTATACAATGTATTTTTTTTATAATAGTTATTATAATCCATTCAGGGTAAACAATTTATCCATTTTATAATTTTATTTTGCTGTCATTTAATATTTTTTCTTAATTAAACATAATGATTTATAAAAAAAATTGTTTATTTAATAGAATTTTTTAGACTAAAACAATAATAATTTTTTTTTAAGAAAAAATGCTTTATCGGAGCTTCTTTTTGATATCTTGTCGTTGCCAACAGTAACGAATAAGTTTACTGATATTGTGCATTTGATACTCATCGTTTCAGCAAAATTCACTGGTGGCGACGAGTTAACAAAAAAATATTAGTAAATAGAGGCCTAGTAAGGTCTTTATTTTTGTAAAAAATTATAAAATTTTTTAAAAACGGCATTTAGCTTCATTTACACCGTTATTAAAATCAGTAAATTTGAATAATTAATTATTTATTTTACTCCTCTTGATATTATAATGCTGTGAGTAAAATAATAAAATAAGAAATGTAATATCTTTAATAAATATATCTTACTGTGGATAAATTATCTTTTAAAACCAATATTTAGAATAAATATTCTACTTTGCCTTGGAAATTCTCAAAAAAATTTTTCCTATCATGAAACCCAGAAAAATTTTAATCAAATTCAAAATTGACGTGTATTCATCCACTTTTTGTTATTCTAATAAGAAGATGATTGAATTTTTAATGAAAAAATCAGTTTTCATCATTAAATAAATGAAAAACCTGTTAAGTTTAGCATAATTCACTTACAGAAATATGTTTATAGGCGTATTTATAAATAATAAGATATCCTAGAAATACAAAGTGACATTCTAGAAGGAATATATAATATTTGAATAATTATAATTATTAAAATACAGCAATAATTATTTCCATATTAAGTAAATCTACAGTAGCATCTAATCGCCTACTTAGTTCTATAACGAAAGATATCATTGAAATTACAAAATAGATAATTGATTTGAAATGTCAATTAAATACTATCATTATTTATTATGCATGCATCTTCATTATGCCTGGATGCTACAATTTTCTATCTGTTTATGACATATTTATATCTTAAATGAATATTTAATTACGTGAATAAAATACTTTTCGTACGAAATATGTTTATTGTATCATTAGTATAAAATAAACATATTTCTTATGTTTCATAATCATTATGTATTTCTTAATATGGCTAATCAAATGCATGCATTCAGTAAATAAATATAAGCATAAAAGTATATTAAAAAAAAATATATAAATAAAATACATAAATTGTCTTATTTCATATGCCAATGTCTAAAGTTTGTAACGTTAGAAAATATCGGAGGCACATGTAAAATAGAAAATATTGAATGAAATATTAGTTTGAATGTTCATAAAATTACTAATAAATCATTGGTTAAGATGCCTGAATGTCATCTTAACCATCAAAAACGGAAACACATAGACAGTTGAAATTTTTGATAACGGATTCTAAAAATTAAATATAAAGTCGAGAAAAATTAATTACGAAAGTGATCTTTTCTTAAAAACAAATAACTTTTGTTTTAAACATTTTCTTATAAAGTGTTAATATTCGACTACAGATTCAGCTACAGTGAACATATACGGTACGTTTTTATAATCACTTTCCATAGGAAAATAGGGGAATTTAATAAAACACTCATAAACAAAAAATTAACTTTGATAACTGTAATTATATTTTTAAGAAATTTAATATTGCGGCTTTAATATTTGATACTGACAAAAAATAAATAAATAAACAAGTGAAGATAACATCTAAGAGTTAGTTGTTTAGAAACTCGACATGTGATTGAATATCATCGCTTATACTCTTTTAAGATTCAGAAAATACTATAAATATGGAGCCTTTACATTTATAAATACAATGAAATTGTGACGTATCTTAATAATTACGAAAAATTGTTATAACTTGTTTGTTTCAAAGAAATAAATATTTTTTGTATTTGAAGTTTTCTTTTATCTTATACATTTGGGTCATGGATCTATTTAACCAAATGGACCGATTTTGCTCATTCACGAATTTAAACTCACTTTTTATATTTAGAAGATGTCTGCAAAATTTTAGCTTACTTATCTTTTTGTTTTTGAGTTTTCGTGATGACAGACATATGGCCGGGCAGGTGTACGGACGGATAACTAGAAATGGGTGTATCTTTTTCTACTGGGTGTTTTTTTGAGCATCTATGTCAAAATTGTGCTAGTTTCTTCAATATTAGGTAGCGTTACAAACTTAAGACTAAAATTAAAATACTCTTACATTATATATATATATATATATAATGTAAGAGGATATATATATATATATATATATATATATATATATATATATATATATATATATATATATATATATATATATATATATATATATATATGTGTCGAGTATACTAAATAAATGTACATGGACCAACTATTTATTAAAATATGATTTTTCAAACGGATACAAATTACAGTTTTTAAAGTATGTAGTTAATATAAATTCGTTTTTACAAATGCATGTTACATAGTTATTTTCAAACTAAACCCCTTTTAGAAATATATCCAGCTACTTTTCATCTCAATCCTTCGGTAACCTATTAACAAAGTCTCCTTCTATTAACACTAAATAACATCTAAACTTATAATCAAGAACATGTCATTTGTAGAAAAGTACAAATTTTTGATACATAAAGCACAGAAATTTGATATGTTTTAGTGAGTATTGTAAAATTTGTTGCTTCATATAAAATTATTCAATCTATTTGTTAAATTTATTCATATGAATAATTAATCAAAACATTATGACAAATAATTGAATAAATCACCACCAATCAAATACGCGAACTGATGAATATTTGGTTTTAATTAAAAAATGTTATACTTTGTAAATGACATTCAATATATCAAAATTTGTTTAAATATGACTATTTGGGTATGATTTAAACAAAATACGTATTATTTAATCGTTTAAATTATTAAAAACTTAACAATATTAACAATATAAGTATTTTACTCTATATATACAAAAAAATTTAAAAATTTACAACTCAGGTAATTTTCAATTCATTTCATGGTTCTTACTTTTATATCTGTCCGTTTACTAAACAGTGGCCACCTTACGTAACGTGGCGTAATATTACGCCATAAAGTCATTGAAGAAGCAAAATATTGCCAACTTATTTGAAGTTCATAAAAATACAGACAATAAGATTTCGGTCATTTAACTAACCTATTGCTTGAGTTAATTCAATGGCAAATGTTAATGAAATAACAGGTAATGTCAAAGGGACAATAATTAATTGCAATAATTTTTAATAACTACAACAATGCATTTGGTTACTGCGTTACTGACCATCTTGTTATAGCACAAGCTGGGTAGTAGCGTTTTCAACAAATTACGCTGTGAAATATGAAGGGAAAAATTTATATACAATTTTATGTTTTTAAATTTTTCTTCAATCTTTTTCGGTTTAGGAGTTCGTTTAGAAGTAGTGCACCGATTTTGCTCATTCACGATGCACTGACATATAAAGTCTAGAATGGACATGCAAAAATGGAATAAATAGGTGATATTTTATACTGAAATTTTGTTGAATTATTTATTTTGTTGATCATCTGGATTATATCAAAAATGGATATTTTTGCTGGTAGCTTGATATTAGACAATGTTAAATAATTGTAATGTACACAGTTATTTACTGATTTCTTTATGAAAAGTTACTTTGATGCAAATCGTCTCGTATGTAGTGAAAAGAAACTTTGATATGAATACGTCTAAAGAAATATTTCTGTAAGTGAATAAAAGCCTAATAGGTTTTTCCTCTAGTAAATGGTAAAAGATCCGATATTTTTATTTTTTCGTGAATAATTTCCATCTTATTAGAATAAAAAAAAAGTGGATGAATCTTCACCTGAAATGAGTACCTTTACCCAAATACAGAACGTTAAAAATTTTTGAGTTATTACAAATAAATTAAATGTTAAAGGAAATATAGAGTTTTCACAACAATTTTTTTCCTGAATAGCTGAAATCTCTTAGCTATAGGCAAATTACGTTAATATGATGATATGAAATGTATGAGGAATAATATAAAACAAGATTCTTATTTTGTCGTAAAACAATGATAAACAAAAAAAAAAAAAGAAATTGATAAAAATTTCATATATTCAGTAAAAGTAGCTGATATTAGAATTGAGCCTAGATTCAGTTAGGAAAACGACGAATGCATTTAATAAATATGTATTCGGAGGAAGCCTTCAGGTCACTTAAAACATCTATTTATTTCTATTACATAAAAGTTTTATAAACAGTACAGAAACCATGGCATATATTTATATAACGTTATGTTATATATAATACAGAACGAACATACTATTCTGCCTACAACGAAGAAAATAATCAAAAACCAAAAGCACAGCTATAGAAGATAGACTGTATCTGCTTCTATTAAGTATAAAGTATGTTTTAAATATGGAGAATAAAGGATGATTTAAAAAAACAATTAATGATACCAAATGTATCAGATAACTATCAAATTCAAAAATACACCCACTGAAGTAACTTAATAAATGATCTCAACCGATAAACACAGTTGAGCATATCAGACAGATTCAGTACTTGGATAGTTCACAGCCTAGGAATGCTGTGTTCTGTTATTTTAAGAATATACCCACTGTAGTCACTGTATGACCTGAGTAGTTGAAAATTGACTTAAAATAAATAAAAATACAATATATATAACATTTTCTAAGTTGTAATTTTTAAGTTTAAAATGTATTTTATTGATTTTATTAATGGAAGAATAATTTTATGGTTTTGAAGCTATAAACATTTAATTCATGGTAATTCAGATATTTTAGAATTTATGAATGTATTTATGTATGTATACAAAAATTTGTTATACCTGTAAATCTCCCTACAATATTAATTTAAACGAAAAAAATTGTAAAATACGCCATAAAATTAATGTAGTTTTTAAATAAACATTTTTAATAAAACGTGGAAGATTCAGGTCGTCGCGTTTTTAAGTTTATTAAATTCAAGGAAGAAATATACTGAAATTTCAGCCTCATTGGTAATTCAGTGGCTTCGTAATTTGGTTAAAAAAATAGGTTGGAAACATTCAATTTTGTTTAAAAATGGAGAATCGACGTGAGTGAGGTTTACTAGTCAACGGAAGTAGCAGTTTCTAGAATTGATTAACCGGACAAAGTAATGACTATGATATCCATATTTTGCCTCTTGTTTGTCGGTATCTATTTATCTATAAGTTTATTATATTTTACGTTCAGGAAATTTTTTGTATACTTTGGGCCATAAAGCGTTTTGTAATAACTAATTTTCATTTGCAAAAACTCAATTACGATTAAGCCTATTCTAGCTTAGTTAGGATTGTTTACGGAGTTAAAATTTCAAAATATTTTAAAGTATGGATGGTGCCTGATATTGAATTATATTGTTATATTTCACACCAATATGTAAAAAATAACTCAATACCATAACAAAACTTGAAAATTAAATTAAAAGTGATTCAAAAACAAAAAAATTATAAGCTACCAAATATTATATATCCAACTCTCTCTTGAAAATGATGTATAACATGTAATTTATATCTAGATAGGAACAGTTGACGTCATCAGTTCATTTTTGTTTAATTAGGAATTTGTAATGTACATATATAAAGCCTGTTTTTAAAGTATGGTAAAACAATCCATGTTCAGATCCATTGAATTAATTAAAAGAATTTTGTCAACATCCCTATTTTGTTTAACAATTGCAATTCAATATGTTTGTAATAAATTTGTAAAAAACTAAAAAAATTATGTCTAAAAGTTCTTGAAACATATGGTTTACCTGGAATATATGACGTTCCCGTTTTTATGCAGAAAAAACAGTTTTTGTAGACTTGAAGCAACAGTGTGCTTGCTTTATTTGTACAATATTATGTTGTAATTTTATATATAAAATGTGCACATCGCTGTATATATACTATGAAAATGTGGTTTTTAAAGTTGCCTAAGGACTATAAACTCTCGACTCTCAATAATCATGAATATATGTACATATTTGTGTTGTATGTATACCGGGAGGCTTACGAAACAAAGAAAAACTACGCATTTAGTATTGTTATAGGCTAGTTTAAAATGGTGACGCTTAAAAAAAATACTTACAGGGTGGCTACGGGGAACTGTGACTTAATAATTTCAAACGTCACCCTATACGATACCTCATTTTCTAGAATATTATACTCTAAAATCGATGATGCCATTACAGTTGAAATTAATTCAAAGAGGTTATGATATAAAGTTTATAATAATTATTGTCTTTAAGGTAGTTCTTTCTCCAAAGTCTAGCGAGAAGTATATTAGTTTAGTATCTACATACAACGTATGTATAACACACATGATGACCATTTTTTTTACAACGTATTGTATTTATAACTTATACTACAGTATATACACACATACACTGAAACCCTATACCAAATACATAAATGGAAAAACTCATGTCAATTCATCCTATTTTTAGTTATTCAGAACATATTCTTCTAACACATACTAATTTTTATAAAACCGATATTATTAACAAACATTTTATCACGCCTCTCCTGTGCTTTGTGTACAAAATAAGCGAGTTTTAATTGCAATTATCTCACTTTGGATACGGTAAATCGACTTGAAACTAATTAAAAGCGTGTGTGTTATGCATTTAACTACCTATATTCAAAGTTTGAAAGATTTCTAAGCAATTTGCGTGCATGACTCTACCACAAGTTTTTATATTAATTCCAATTATGTAATCAGCAAACTTTTAATATTATAATTGATCAAACCACCGCTGACTTGATTCATATTCAATGTAGTCAAATGGGGTTATTACTGCCTTTACTTACTTAACGGCTACAGAGCCGGTTGTCGGCAAGCAAGAAGTATTGTCTAAAAATTGATTGGCCATTTATAGTGAATGTAAACATTTATAGTGAATGTAAACAATTATCCATGAAATTAATTGTATTTAAATTGGGTTATTTTATAACCAATTTCAAATTTGATGACAGTTTTCAACGTGATTTTAACGAAACTTTGAAGATGCTTCTGGGCTACGATGTAGATATTTTTTCCAAAACAGGATCGCTGTTTTAAATTATAATAAAAAATATTTAAGTGTTACTTTTTATAACGTTATCAGTTAAAAAAATATTCAACCGGGCTTTTAAAAAAGACCACCCTATATAGTACATATACAATTTACTCATGATATCTATGTCATAAAAAAATATGAAAGTTTTACGATATTTATAATATATAGTTAGCTACGTTTATATTATAATATAACCTAAAGCTCACGTTTGCGGGCGTTTATTTGAATAATGGTGCCATACGAAGCAAATCAAGAGACACTAACATTCTCGTATAGAAGTAATTTTAAATTTTAAGGTTATGAAAAGTGGAACCTATTTAATGGAGTTAAATGCATTAAGGTGTGAAAACTATTTTAAATATTTTATTTTTAGCGGATATTAAATTTATTTTGCTAAATAAACTATGCAGATCGTATTAAATCATGTTTTAACTTAATTTTATTAAAATTTGAAATTAAAAAAATTAATTTTAAAAAATTTATCGCTTTTTTTTTGAACCCCGATCACAGGAAAGTTCTTAAGAGCATGATGAAAGCTAAACATTCTGATACGATTCGACATTTGAATACATAGATTTAGATTTAACAATCCCCAATCCCCCATTAATGTGATCATCTATTCCAATCCGCAAAATGTTTTTTATAGTTTTCAGAACATGTTTATTAGAGAATACTTATTGAATTAAACTTATAGATTTTTTAATTTAAAAGAGTGAAATTTCATTTAGAAAATATTTCTGTATTTCTGTCAATGAAGAAAATATCGTTTTAAGCCTACGGAATTGTTTTATCATAGTTTTTATTATAAATAAAATGTTTATTGTAACTTCTATAAAGTTATTATTGGTTATTTTGCATGATTTCATAAAAAGTAGCAATGTTCGTAAATTATATTAATACTGTCTCCAATAGTTCGTAAATAATATTTTTCTAACTACTGACGAATGATGATTATAAATTTCCTCCGGCAATATTGCTAAGAAAGCAATATTATGCTCTCGTTAGTTTAAATTTTTATACAAATGACATTTCAAATATTTCAAAACTTAATTAATATTCGTTTCAGATTTAAACTATTGTTTACTACACTATAAGCACAAGGTAAACAATTCAATTGTTATATTTCGACACAAAAGCACAAAAGTTCATTGATGTGAGCTAAAAAAGGTTATTTGAACGAATTCCAAAATTTGTTTGAATGGCCAGAGAATAAGAATTCCGGCTAATTTTCAATTAAAAAAATTGGTAAGTATATATAATACTTAATCTTAGAATATATAATCTTTCCAAAATTAATTCTTTGGTGAAAATTTCCAAAAATACAAATTATTTGTATGGAAACTAGGAAGATGCGATTTTTGGCATTCAATATGAAATAATCAGCGACCTAATTTTTTTTTCAATTTCTACAAAAAATTTTCAAATTATATGGAAACTTGGAAGAAGCGTTTGTTTTCTGCAAACTTTATGAAACGATAAGCGAACACAATAACGCAATAATATTTTAAACCCGCCAGCCAATGAGATTATCTTCCAATTTCCAAATTTTGTTGGTCAGGTAAAATTAAAAATTTTTTTTTTTTGAAATCAAGACAATACGGTTGTTGCGATTGTATAGAAATAAGTGTAGAAATAAAACTAACTATGTTTTGTATATTCTTATATATTTAAATGAGCAATTATTGTAAATATATATATATATATATATATATATATATATATATATATATATATACATATATATATATATATATATATATATATATATATATTTACATTCATATATATATATATATATATATTTACATTCATATATATATATATATATATATATATATATATATATATATATATATATATATATATATATATATATATATATATATATATATATATATATATATATATAATTGGAATCTCGGAATCGGCTCCAACGATTTTCATGAAATTTAGTATATAGGGAGTTTCGGGGGCGATAAATCGATCTAGCTAGGAATCACTTTTAAAAAAAGTCATTTTATTTTCGTTTTATCTATAATTATTTATAATGTAATGATATGTTTGTTTAATATTTAAAGTCATTGAAGTGGCTAAGTGTTAGCGTGCTGGACTCGTCTTCCGCCTCGACGTAATATAATTTCCAAAAAACACAATTTATAAAAAATAAATAAAAATACCGAGCAAGGCTCGGTCATCCAGGTACTTTTTATTAAAACTGTATACAAAGAGTGTTCATAAAAATCATTAATATTTACTAATTTAAAAAGCTTTTTCAAAATTTATTAATTAACCAAAAAATTAAAATGAAATCCAACCACACAAATCATCGAACTGAAATCATACTTTTAAATAAATATTAATAATAAAAGATAATTTTTATACAGTCAATGATAAATAAAAATCTGACTGACAAAAAGAAAAATTACTAATTAATATATGATTGAAATACACTACTCCTTTTATTTTGTATTAATATGAAAAGCTTTAAATTATCTATGAGCTTTTTCACCTTATACATAGAGAATATGATACTACTAGTAAAAGCTTTGTAGCTTTGTATAATAAAATCACAATTCTATATGAAGCAGATTGAATGAATTAGTATTGTGAATGTTATTATATTGAATAGATTCGGCGTAACATTTTCAATTCATAATTGACTAAAACGAATGACTTTTGAATTCACATATATATACGAATGAGCGTACATTAGTTACTGGATAGATAGATACTGCATATAAACATTCATTTATATTATTCGATTTTTTGTCCGATGTCCAATGCTTTTGCTTATCTGACCCAGAAATTGTAGACATAGATTGTGATAAATTGCAAAGACATTCCTTAGAGCCAAATAATACACCAAAATATTATAACACTAAACGTTTAGCCAAACAATATATCAGACACGTTAATTAAACAAAATCGTTCTTTAACAATTATGTAAACACTGTATATTTATACAGAATATTTCAATAAAAAGTTATAAAGTTTTCGGTGAGTAATATAAATTCATAATATCAATTCCAGTTTATAGAAGTAAACTGAAATATTGCTCATGCCATCACCATTCTGCCATCAATATAGACATGATTAACGTAATTTAATAATTTAATTAATTAATATAAAAATCTTAATCAATATTTTTAAATGTTATGGTTTTAATTTGTACATTATAATTATATCCTATATTTTACGCTGTTGACTAGATTTCTTACGATAAAATAATATAATATATAATGTAATTAATGCGTATAAATAAATTAAATTTGTAAAAAAAAAATATGAAATCTTCCTTCAAATATTCGTTATGTATTCTAAAATAATTCAACCATAAGTTAAAGCTTAAATAAATTGAATATATTATTTCTGTTTGAAGTCCAATTCAAGTTTATATGCTGAGACAAAAGCTTTATATAAATGATTTTAAATATTGATAATTTCTCAAAACAAAAAAAAAGTCTCGAATATTTAATAAATCTGAATTGGAACATTTTTATATTTTTATATAACTATAATCGCCAATTGAAATAATGAGTTCTTTCCATATACTTTTTCCGCCAATTATATCTCCCATACAGACTCAACGAATTCGAAGCATTTAAGTTTCTCAATAAAGAAATTTGACAAACTGGTTAAGTTTCTTAGAGTTAGTAAGAGTAAATTTCTAAATTTAAACACAAAGAGACGTATATAGTTGCATGTGGTTGTTGCATTGTTTCAATAATTATTATTCTTGATTATAATATAAACAAAAAAGAAATAGAAAATTGCTTGGAAAAATAAACTATGTTATTTAAGATTGTTCAAAGGGTTTTCCATTTAAAACAAATATATTTAGTTGTCGTGCTTGCTCTAGTAGAGAAATCACAGAACATAAAATAAATGGAATATGTGAATTTATATATGAATAGAGAAAACGGCATTTATTAAATGACAGTCGTACATATAATAGTGTAGCAAATGTCCGTATTAGATACGTGTCTAATATTAGTCGGTTCCTTTTCATCAAATATAATCTATAACTATTAAATAATACATTCACTAATACGTGTTGTATAATAGTAGAAAACAGAAAAAAAAGGATTTAGAAAAAAAAGAAAACTTGTGGGGTGCTTTGGAATTGTTTATCTTCAGTCAAATTTAGTTTTACAGTTATATAAAAAAAAAAAAAAACATTAATCTTGTAAATCTCTCTTTTTTTCTAACGAAGGAGTAAATCTAATAAGATGGATGCATTACACAGTTTTTGTCTTAAACTTTGAGTAGTTCTATTAGGTTGTTTGTTATATTTAACAATTTAATATTTTCCATGAGTTTTTGTCTTCGTTTAATTTTCTATATTTTGTATTTGATATTAGATAAATATATTCAATATGGATAATCTTTTCTATTTCCAATGGAAACATGAAAATGGTTGTTAAGAGCTATCCGAAATAAAAGTTGCATGTGAAACCGTTTCATATTTTTATCAATATTAACATAAATGGAATTATTTTCTATTGAAATTAAATTATTAAATTACCATGATGAAAGCTGTTATCGTATGCATCATAATTAAATCACTAAACCAAGATATAATATTGGTGCTAGTAAATTCAGTATTTTAAATGTAATTTTGGAATAATTTTCATTTAACAAAGTTATAAATGTCATCATTCTTTTTCGGTAGTAATTTAAATTCCTTGATGGAAGACTTTGAAGTTTGACATTCTGAAAGTAGGAATTATTATTCGAATGGTAAGATTTATATAGCATGACAGTATATGATACTTTAAAAAACATTTAAGAGAGAAAATTAGCTGAATATTTGTAGTTTTTTTTTTTTTTTTTTGTAAAAGATAATTTAATAAAACATGCATTATAAGGAAAAAAATAGAAAATAACTTTTACTTTGGAATCTTTTCTTATTCAAATTTTAAATATAGAAATAAATTATGAATTAATATTTTTATATTCTAAAGGGCTAACAATGTGGTTATTAACAAAAATTTGTTAAATGATGTAAATATTTTGAGAAGCCTTAAATTATATTGCATTGATGGCTCAGCATAAAAGTTTGACGTTTTCTCTCTTTGTCAGTTAGATCCAATTAATTTGATTCTTTTTTGCAGAGATTCCCTGATTGGTATCAAAAAAATGCACTATTTACGTGCAGCTCAATACATAAATATACATAATATATTGAAATATCTATGAAATAATCAATGCTGCTCTAGGATAGTTATTCATATATTATACATACAAACTGTTCATTGATTGAACCATTTATTATAAATGTGCATACAGATATATTGAATTAATTATTATTTTGAATATGTTTATTTTTTGAACGCAAATTGAATTGGGTCAGTTAAATAAATTATGTTCAAACTCTTGTTCTTAAAATATATTATTCAAATATATGGGTGAATAATTGACATTGCTAGAAATATTTATTTTGCTTTATGTCTAGAATTGGAATGTAAAAAGGAATTGTAATTTGTTTCTTAACGTACACAGTGATTTTATGTTACAAGTACATTACTTGTTCCTTGAGTGCGAAAAACTGCTAAAAAAACAGTTCTTAAAACAAATATCTGAGTTTTTAGACCAACAAACATGAATAAGGCGAGAGTATATTAAATTTAAAAATAAAAACTTTATTTGTATAAGTGATCGTAAAATTAATTAATTAGTCAATTTTCGAATTTCCTTCGGCCCACCTGGTATCTATTATCTAGCGAAAATTGATAACGAGCAGAAAATTTGACATTGTAGCTTAGATCATAGAAGTGTTTTTCGGTAAATTAACGGAAAAAACGATTCTTTTCTTGCATGGACCCCATATTTTTAATTATAAAGGATAGAAGAAAACATTAAATACGAAAAATAAATAATAAACATTTCATATGAACTAGGTACTTGGAATATTTTAAACAGTGATACTCAACCATATGTCGGGTGTTTAAACAATTCTCACAATTAGTTATGTTTTTCACTATTTTATATTTCTCAAAAAAAAGTTATAGGAATGCTTGTTAATTTTCTCGAATCCATCTGAAATCATTTGTGTGTAGATATTGTGCTGCATGTGGAAACGGTTTGGCCATTTTTCGTATATGTGATTGAAAATAAAAATTTGCTCGCTTCACTTTTAAAAATGGCTCTAGCGGTTTTGAATCCGCTTGTACTTCATAACGACATGTGATTTCAAACAGAAATAAACATGTTAAATTTTATGTGTCTGAACTTACTATAATTTCCTCAATGCTAAAACTGATACACAACTTATTATTCTGTATGACAAAAGTCATTGTCGAAATTCATAAAAAATATTTGGGAAACACTGAAGTTAAATTATTTTACTAAATTTTCATTCAGGCGTAAACTAACCATACCATTTTTATATCTCATTTCATGATAAAAAAATAAACTTTCTAACAGAAAAATAAAAAACAAACGCATAAGCATTATAAGAAATGAAAATAACTATTAAAAAATTATATTATTCCAATACAAATTAACTTCATATTCATTTGAATATTTTTAATGATCTAGCAAAAAAAAAAAAAAAAAACACTAATTAACTCCATCCATTTCTAAGGATTTCAATAATATTTTTGCATAAAATAACTGCTTCGAAACTCAAAAAAATTCTTTATTCTATTATATATATTTTTTTCATACCAAATACCATAATTACAAATAATTATGATTTCATAAGAATATACTCAATAATTTGAAAACATTAAAATCAACAATGAAAGTATAATGAATATAATAATATTCATATTATAACGATGAATGAAATTATTAAAAAGTTCAGCCTATTACAATAAATAAGCCTATTAAAAAATAACCCCTTCCTATTATACTTAAAATCTTTATAGAAAAGCATATTACAACAACATATATATATAGTAATAGAAAGATATAATTCGTATAATAACTTTATTTTATATAATAATTATATAAAAGATGAATTTAACAGTAGGAAAAATATCAAATGATAATAGAAGAAAATATTTTAAATTTTCATATAATTATTATTGAAATATTTGTGTTAATTACGTTCGTTCATATAAAAAGAGTCAACCATATATATTCATTCCAAAATACCATGTTATATGGAAACACCAAACACCATTAACCTCAAATAAAGAATCGCATACGTTTAAATGGTTTTGTATTTGGTGTATTCTTTTCAATTCATTTTATTTTATTTTATTCAGAAATATAATTATTTTATTTTAATAAAATTACTAATTAAGTTACAAAAAACTAAAAAAGTGTAAAAATGAGTTTTGGATTGAATTAAAATAATAGAAATTGGTTATTTGGATTTTCGTAACAAATATTATTAAATTGACAATGAAGATTATTATTTTAAAAGAGTTTTAAGTATATATTTTATTTAATTATATCATAATTATTAAAAAAATTAACTTGAAAAAGCGTGAATAGTTTATTTTGTATGCAAAAAATTAATATTATTTGAAATTAGACACTTAGTTTCTTGTACCAAGTATCTTACACATATTTGTAATTAATGCTGAGTAAAATAAATAGCCGGTGAAAATTTATAATTATCAGTTTTTTGACAATTCTAGGGGTGGTTGTATTGGGGTTGCAACTATCCTTTAGTTACTTTTTAAACACCCGAGAGAAGATTTTCGTGGTGCCATTTTAAATTTTTGTATCGTACTGTTACTTTTTGAGGTGGAAAACTACCTTTATTTCCACAGTGTGGTAGAGGTTAGTATTAATGAATGTTTTAGGTTTGTGTACAAAATTTTAAAATCGAATAATTCTTTTAATTTATATTGTTAAATAAAACTTTGACTAAGGATAAATATTTTTTGAGAAAAAACTGATGAAGTTGCATTTTACGACGGTACAAATTTTTGGTGAAATTTTTATTTTGGTTTTACTTTAATAGATGTTTCACTTCTAATACTATCAATTTGGGTATGGCCACACAGCTTTATGAAAACCTAACATCTTCTTAATATCATTTTATTTATCTTCGTTCAATAATATTTTCGTATTTTTAAGAGCACATTTCCATAGTGAGGTTTTAGTTCTTTTAAGGTTATTTTTATTCATTTTAGACCACATCTAAACATATTTAACACAAATGCTATATTAAACTATTTGTAACCCTTATTGATCGATCCTATGATAACAAAGAACAAAAATAATTTGAGTTATTGCAATATGACAAATAAATGATTGACCAATTAATTAATTGTGTACGTGTGTTGTGTAATACAAAATATAATAATTTATATATAATAATAAATGATACAATTTAATTTTAACCTATGATTTAATATTTGTCATTATTTCATGGGTGACGTTTCTATAATTTGTGGTTGTTAATTACAGTACCAACCAATGTACCTACCACATTGAGTATGGCTTAGCTCTAACTAAATTAGTGCAATAATAATAATCAAATGACACAATTAAATAAATCTACTCTATGAAAATATGGTTTATGTAAGCATACAATTTTATTTTAATATTAAGCGAGTTTATATCTGACACAGAATAACTCTTTTTTAATACCCGTCGCAAAAACGACGAGATAAGTTTGATGAGTCTTTGTCTGCGTGTATGTGTGTGTGTGCGTCGGTCTGTGGTATCGAATCTTCCAAATGGATGTACTAGTATTTTTTTTGTATCAGGTGAATAAGGTGGGAGTGTTTCTAGCTTTCTTTTATGAAAATCAGTTCAAGGTAGCGGCCACCACCAAATGGCGGCCACCACCAATTTTACATTTTTTTCATAACTCCATCAATGAAGGTATCAAATGAAATGACTTGACTAGTACATTTCTATAGACTACAACAAATTTGGAATCCAAGATGTACCGAGGGTTTTTAAAAATTTTAATTTATAATTGTTGTACCCAACATGTATGCAACCTTTAATGGTATATTTAATGAATTCTAATGATTGGAAATAGTTCAATTGTATAAATAGTTGACACTGATAGGTTTTAACTTGTTTATTTATAGTATAAGAAATTATTATATTACAATTATTCAAAGCACCTAGAATC
Source organism: Chrysopa pallens (assembly GCA_020423425.1). Lineage (NCBI taxonomy): Eukaryota > Metazoa > Arthropoda > Insecta > Neuroptera > Chrysopidae > Chrysopa > Chrysopa pallens. The sequence continues at coordinate 62,378,116 of CM035592.1, forward strand.
TGTCAAACTTATGAACTATAAATTAAATATGAACAAATCAAAATTATGACTTGTCCAAAAGAGTTGAAATATTTAGGGGGAAACAATAAATCGCACACTAATCGTGGCAAAAATTCATTTAAAGAAAGATTATATTGTTAAAATTAATTTAAAAAAAAATGATAGTTTGGCGTAGATTCACGCATTGGCCTACAGAGGAACAAAAAGACCTTATTCTGCTTTAATTTAAGATAGATTTTAGTCATATCTTTCTAAACAGCCTAGTTTATGCAAAACTATGTTAAAGCGAAGTAACTGATTTGACCTATTATGGATCATTTTTGGCAATTCTATTAACTATATAGTGTGGTACCTTTTGAAAAGCTTGTTGAATGCGGAAACCAATGAAACAGCTCGAAGGTTATTGTATCTTATGGGTATACTGTCTATATCTATGATATTGTTAGAACGTTCTGTATTGTTCTGGAATTCTCGTAATCAGAGAGGATATTATAATTGACGTGATTTTGGAACGTTCGAATTTCTTGAAGATTTGGAACAATTTGAGTGGTTTTGCACTCTATGAGGTCCACCGGTATCTTTTAAAGGGTGTTCACAAGTACATTAAGTTCTCGGGATCATAAAGACACCATAATAAAACCATCATCATCGATTTTAGAATATAGGATTATTTTATAAACGCTAATTCAACTAAACAAATTTTAACGTGAAAAAGTATTTTTGATTACAAACTTTTGTAGTATTAGAAGTTTAAGAGCAATTAACATGTTTTTTCTAGAATTTTTTAAACATAAAACTTAAAGGCGTGATTATCCAAATATGGCGGAAGCGTAAGGGAATGAATAAAATTCCGTTTTTCAACACTACCACATTACGTTTGTATTTAATAGCAAGATTTGAAAAAGCATTAATGATACACTCTGTAGATAAATATTTTGGTAAAGTATTTGCAAAACAAACAAAAATCAAATCAAAACAAAGACGTACAGTAACATAAAGTAAATGAATTGAATATCAATAGGTTCACCTATCTACAATTATCATTACAAACAGAGATCACACAAAAGGTAAATAAATGGAGTGTAGTATGTTGAAAGGGTTTATATACTCTTTTGACCTTTTATTATTAAAGACTTCATATTGAATGGTGTATAATAATAACAATAGCTACCACCAACATACAATATGCTTTGGTATGTTTCTATCTTTTGATTTTGATTCTGTTTTTTTAAAAACAAAAATAGCTGATTTCATGGTATTTTGAATTAAAACCGCAAATACTTGTTATTGCTGTTGTATCTTTTTTCAATGAATAATAAATATTTATTTAGATCAATATATTATAATTTAGATTTAAAACATTATTTCTGTTCTAAGTAAAGAAGTTTATCCATTACGAACGTTTGGAGAAAATTTTTTTATATAAAACAACTGGTCTACGGTGATCCGAAAAGTTCATACGAAAAACTTCCTAGCGAGAATAAAAATACAATAATGTTTTTGTTACGAATTTAGGTATTATTTGTATTTTTTTTTTAGTTTTTTATCGTCAACAAAAGATTATCAAAAAATTGACGATGTTCCAGAAAAGTATTTCAGATTATATTGCGTTATCATGCAACGAATGAAAATGGTTCGTAAAATGGTTCAGTATGTGTGACATAACGTAAAACAACTCACATTCATAAGCACAACTCACATCCTTCTTAAAACGTTGGATTTCAGTTTCCTTAAAACGTGAAAATATGTCAGAATTGGTCTTCATAAAATCGGCATTATTATACGAACTTTACAGAAAAAGAAGAATTTCATTTAAATAAAGAATTCACCTGTTTATTTAAAAAAGCATTCTCGAAAAAAAAACATTTTGTTAGTATATTTTGAAAAATACATTCTACTCTAAAAAAGTAGACTTCTACGTAAACATAAAAATAATTTATGTCAATCAATGTTATTTTTTTAAAAACATTTTGATAATAACAGGTATTTTGAAAGGTATATTTCATGGCTGTCGAATGAAAATATTATTTTGCCAAAAATCATAACGAAGATTCTTTTTTTTATATCATGCCTTTGATGTACTCTACCAAAATTTTTATACGATTAAATTACTGAAAATATGAAACTTGTTGGGACAATAAGCTTGTTTTTATGTCATGTATATTTCATACTTATGTGAGCAATCGAAAAATTTAATTATTATTAAATATACTAATCTTTTAAATATGAAGCATTTAAAAGGGATGTTAAAGAGATAGAATATGAATTCATTTCATGTAATAACACAAATAACTTTTTTAATTAAACTAATATAACAAATTTAAAACTTTTAAAAACAATAAATACACACCGTACTAAAAGCATTTTCATGTGGTTGAATGTAAAATTAAATAAATTAATACGTTTTTATATATATACCTTAATACATATATCTACCTCCTAAATTTATATACATATTTAAAGCTTTATCCATCTTTCGAAATGTGCGTAATTTTCAGTGTTTATGTTCTGTGTCAAAGACTCATCTAGATATGGCTAAAAATAAATCTTTATATTTTCTAAATATATATTTTTTTTAAATATATTTGTAAATATCTTTCAACCGACAATAAAAGGAAGTGGTCCTGAAATTGACGAAGAAGGCGGCGCAAAATTAATTTTTGGTGATCATCAAAAAGAAATTTTTGGTAGTTATATATCTTATATTATATTGTAGAAAGCTTTACTTTGTGAATGGAACTCCATACAAAAGGTTTTGAAGAAACAAAACTTCAGATTTTTTCTATGATAAGCTCATTTTATTAATAAGATCTTTGACATGTTTGATAAATCTTACCAACTGTACTTTCTCGTAACATCATTGCTTACCTGAAACAAAAAATTCAATTTATTAATTGATGGTTCAAATGGGAATAATATGTGAAGATATGAAAATAGATTAAATATTCTAATGTAAAATGCCGTTAATATATAATCTCTAGAAATATTACAATGTGTTTACTTTTTACAACAGAACTGGGTATTTGACTGATACTGAATTGGCTATTTGATACATACAAATGTTAATTTAAACTTCGTATTGAATAAGTAATTAAATTTCATAACAATAAATATACATCACATTTAATAAATATGATGATTATTTAGAACAATGCCAGATATAACAATAACTGTATATAATAATTATTACAATAATACTTATTACAATTACCATAATATGTAATATTTTAATCACATATCTAATACATATTGTCTTTTAAAAGTGTGGACTCGAAAGCAAATGATTAACTATAACTTATCTGTGTATAAAAAATGTATTACACATATAAATTATAGTAAATCACCTTCATTTTTCCGTTCAGGAGTTATATGATAACATTTAAAAATTAATTTTAAAATGACTATATGAAAATTTGGTATGTAGATACCATGCATGCTCGAACATCTCAATCGTAATTTCAAATTACACTACCATGAAAACTGGAATCATAAAATTTTATTATCATGGGATCTTAAAAAAATTTTTATAATCATCGGATTTAACTGACTCAGTGGCAAAATTAGTAAACCTTCATACATTCTACTACTTAGACTGGAGGTTGTGGGCTCGAATCCAGGTAATGGAAGTTTGATCACTTATAATATTAAAAAAGGGGCGGTAGTTGGAGACAATGTCAATAGGTGGAGACAACATAATCACAATATAATTGTCACCTTATGCTAGAATGCATCTTTGCCTTCAACGGACGGTGTTTTTAAAAGAGGGTACAGAGGACCAAAAGGTCTATGTACAAGCGACGCGGTTACGGTTCAACTGTTAATATACTTTAATCATCGGATCTATCTATGTCTCCTTATTTATAGACAATTTTAATACCCAAAAGTAGCTCTCGAAAATTACTTCGAAAGATTCCATTACTTTCATCGATAGATATTTTTACGAGAATATTGATGGATATATTAACATTAAAATTAAGGGTTAATTAAATACCTTTGGGGGCTAAAGTTCATAAAATCCTTTTTTGACGTTCTCTGTATTATAACAGTGAAATGTATAACTTGAATAATAATAATAATAGCAGATTTTCTTACTTGTACCTACTTGTACTCACTTGTAAAAAATCCTTAAGTACGTGTATTTTTAATTGTATTAAAGAGCAGAAATACTAAACTTCAAATAAGTTTAATTTTTTTTTCATATGAACTTTCAGATACCTTTTTACGGACGAAATTCAAAAACCTTTAAAGTTTCATCCCCTATTTCACACTTTTTGGGTATGAATTTCGAAACATTTTCTCTTAAATATTATCTACACAATAAAATTAATAGAAAATGAATAAATATATTATTTTACTTTTGAAACCCCATTTTTATAAAATAATAAGCAAAACTTTTAACTTCACTTTAAACATTTTTTAAAAATTACGAGTGTACTTTTGACTGATAAACTACTTGATGCTACTAGCTACTTGATAATGACTTTATTAAGTCGAAAGTGCACTCGTAATTTTTAAAAAGATTTTAAAATGAAAATTATTTTATAAAATTAATATCCTATGAAACTATCGTTTTAGTGGTTTAGGCTGATTGCTGATGAGTCAGTCGGGAAATTGAAATATGTATGTATATATATATATAGATTCCCTTATTCTATTATGTATGATAGACAATGCTATAGTTAGCATAAATGCTATAACAATCATGGCTTGCTTTTGTTGAGTGAGTGATGTAATGTAACGCATTTATGCGTAATGCTGATATAGCAACATAATTTCTAATACATGTCAGTATATAATAATATCACTCACTCGGCACTCACTATAGAACTAACTATAGCAGCCTATCTATCTACGTTTAAAACCATTTACCACTAATGTAGTTTGGTATCTAAACCGCATATAGTGTTATTTACATTTGAATTATGTGTAATAATCAAATAAAGTTTTGGTATAATAATAATATAGCCATTCTATTTCTAACTTCATTAATTAATTATATAGTATTGTCCCAGAAAAATTTTGTTTTGTTTCGTTGTGTTGTTAAAGCAAGATAATTCATTTACCTATTAGCTATGAAGGAAACAATAACAAGTAAAAATAATAAGTAACTGGTGTTAATTATTTAGAAACTCGACATAAGGTTCAGTATCAATGCTTTTCAACAAATTTTAAATATCAGCTTTCATAAAATAGCCTAATTATGCAGTTCATACATTCACAAACTTTTATATAGAAATTATATTGATAATTTATGTGCTTACAAGCTTAAGTTGAACTGAAATTGTGGTTTACGAAACTCTAAACGAGTCTAAACGGTATACGAAAAAACGTTTTTTGTTAAAGAAAAGGAACATTTTTTGGTTTTGTATTTCTTTTCTATCCTTTATGGTTTAAAACTTGGATCATGGGCCTATTGGATCCAATAGATCGATTTTGCTTTTTTACGAATAAAAAGTCATTTTTTATATCTGAAATATGCCACAATTTAACTAAGCTATCTCTTTTCGTTTTTGAGTTATCTTGATGCGGCATAGAGAGACGAGCGGTCAATTAGAAATGGACTGATTAGTTTGTTTTATGTATACCTATATCAAAATATTGTTTATGGTTTTAATATTATCTAGCTTATTTATCTAGCTTAGTTGAATAATGGTGATTTGTTTCTCCAAAAAACGATATCGCAATTAATAAATAATATATTCTGATCTCCCGTTGCATGGGTTTAACGTTCATTGAACTTACCTACATGGTTATTAAGTTTCGCAAGTTATTTACAAGCTTTTCATTCTTCTATACAAGTGTTATTGTGTGTGTAATTAAATATTACAATAAAAATTTAAATCATTTTGTCAGTGTTTGGTTGAATTAAAAATTTGTTTCAATTTTAGTGTTAAAATATTTTAAAAATACTGGTTTTTGGGACAATTGGAAAAAAATATAATATATTCATATACATACTAAGTAAAGTGTAAATAGAAATATTGTTATTTAGACTAATGGTTGCTGGACCAACTATTGCCTATGCCACATTTTTGTAATAAAATTATTACCATTAATTTGTACTTTTATACAGAAATTTATTGATAGTGTGGCACCAAATATGGTGATGCAATACAAAAGGGTAAGAAACACTGATTAAGATTGGTCCTTGAACAAAGGCGAGAGTTGTAATATATTCATGTAAAATATATTTTAAATTTTTAGTTGAATTATGAGAAAAAAAAATTTAATTCATTTTGTGTAGTTCACACTAAACCAACAAAAACAACAAAAATCAACACATCTGATCATTAGCAAGTGATTAAAATAAATTGGCGAGAATACAACTCTGTGTGTCGTTCTTGAACCGTATATGTTTCACCATAAGTTCATAATATTTCAGAAAATTTTCCAAAAAATACAACTGGATTATGAACTCTGATAAAAGATGTGATATAAAGTTGTATGAGAATGATTATTATACGAATATACAAACTTTCCTAAAACACCTTCCTCTTTCCATTCTCATCACAATATATGGCATTGATAGGTAATAAGCAAAATGACATATACGTGCCATTATTATTAGCATTTATAATTGATGAGCTGTTTTCGAACATCAAAATAGCATTAATCGATCATTAGAAAAAATAAAAGAATTTAAATTCACTTATATTAAAATTTAGCATGATGCTATCAACGCATACGGTTAAAAGCTTTTATTTAACATCCTCCATTACTTCATCTGATATTAAATTTTGACCAGTTCTAATTGGCTAGTTATCCACTTTTTTCAAATAACCTTAAAATGTTTGAATGGTAATACTAATTGAAACTTTTTTAAAAACATAATGGTGAAAAAGTATACACATTCTAAAAAAAAAATTTTTAAGACCACCTCAAAAACAAGTGTGCTATTCTCAAATGTACAGAAAATTAAATTACACTTTAAATATATCAAGTATATTTTTTATGAAAAAAATGTCTATCATTTTTTGTGCAAACTCATCGGGCATCAAATTTTATTGCATGACTTTAGAGATGTTCGAACACGTGGGATCAGCCTTAGAATTACTTTAACGTGACGCTAAGAGCCAGTGGACGAAGGACAATTAATTGATATATTTTCTCATTTAGACTTTTAGTCGTATTAAACTTTTATATTAAACAGCAAACACAATTTTTAGTAAATTAAGGCTTTGCTGGTTAATTAAATGATCACTAAATTTATTAAAGATTATATATGTACACCGAAGGATACATGAATGAACCACTTACAATTACATTACAAAAATATAAAATGAATTTCAACAGCTTCTCCGCAACTAATGACTTATTTTCAAAACAAAATATCAACATTCTTGACCTGTAGTGAGATTTAGTATAAATTGAATGTATTGTTTGATATTCCCAATGTAACTGAAATCAATAACTCGGTAAATTAAATTATGTGAATCTTAAATTCTAACCAACTGTAACATTTTCCAAACAGAAATGATGCTATTATTCATTCAAATCACATAAAAAAGGTGATGAGTGTATATTGTGCTCTCAACAATCTCCAAATCATCCTATTTGAGTGTTTAATAGCTCAAATGAAAGGTATCGGGCACTGAGTATCCTTTAACTAAACCTCTATTTTTATTAGAAATGAAGATATTTGGATACAAAACTATCACAACGATTGGAGTAAGAACCGCCACAAAAGAACTTAAAAAAGGAAAAAGATATAATCCAATGCTTAATACTCTATCTGAACACTAATACCTTTCATTTTAAAAGTATACAAATTGGCTGAATGAAACAGCCGGGTGGACTCGGAACAGTTTTCATCATTGTCAATGCAGATTTCACTTATAAAGGTGATAATTTGTTGGAAATGAATTTTTTTATAGGCTCTCCTAAAATAATAATCCACTTTCTGTTATTCGATCTGTCATTATAGATAATCATTGAATGATAGATGATGACTAAATAAAAAACATTCATATTATTAAATATGATAAAGAGTTGATTATTTAAAAACATTTTTTTTATTCGACATTGCGGGTATGATTTGATAAATGAAATTCAATGTTTAATGAAATTAGAGATGTCGTCATTTTCATCAATACGTAAAGTAGGATAGGTAGTACACATCAACGATTTGATTGGGAGTCCAAGCTCTAATAACAGGAACAAAATACGTTAAAAAACACTAAAATAATTAAAACGTTACATTAACTAAGAGGTAAAGGTAATTAATATTTATCGTTGGAGTGGGTTAAAGGTTTTCTATTCATTAAAATTATTTGTGCAACTATTATAAACACTATTTTCTTTTTCCGATAAAAACTTAATTGTAAGAGTAGAATTTCAAAAATAATAATTACATCCGATTATATATTACTATAGGCACCATGGAGCAAAATCTTTTTATTCGTTTCTATGGTTACAAAATACTACTGCATTAATCAAATGATATATATGTCTGTGGATGGTATATGCTTTTACATAGAAAATTTCTAAAAATAAACAAATTTAAATAACTAATTATTTATGTTTGAAATTTAAAAAAATTACTTCGAATTAAAGCCATTATTTCGATTACTTGCTATATAATTTATATGCAAACAATTGAACAAATAATTATATTTTCTAGAACGTGAATGTTTAATTACAAAATTGACATACTCGTGGCGTATCAATCGATTAAAAAGTGTCTTCCATGTTCTATGCACAGTACGAATGTATATAATTAAATGTATGATTTGGGTGGAGCCTATTACACCATTCTTATCCAAGCGACGACAGTCTGATCAATTAATCTCTTCGTTAATTATAATTGACCAAACTGCGCTGCCTGAATTTCCTTGTCCACCTAGTCGGTACATAGTTTTCAGTATGAATTATTTGAAGATTCACTGCGCAATTAATACTTTTTTGGGTTTTCAGAAGTAGAAAAGGATAGAGTGGTTAAACTATTTCTACAAGTGCATTTAGAAATGATTGCTTCGACGAGTACTATCAATATGAAATAACGGTTTTTTATCATTTTTATAGCGTATTTCGGATGACTATGGGAACTTGGATTACTTTAATATGTAAAGGCACGAAGCTACATATGTATGCTTTAGGTATTGTAAGCATTATTTTATTTGTATGCTGGTGGTGTTGGATAATTTGTTGTTTGGTGTTGTTTTTGATGTTATGACAAATGACACACGTGAATAAATGAATATTCATATAATGATCATCATCAGAGTCATCCTTATTCATCAACATTATTATCCAAATGAGATGACAAAGGTAGGTAATATTTAAAATCAGTCAGTCAGCCATTCATATTATGTAATGGGATTTACGTATGGTGAATTCCGTTAACGTATATTATGTCTATTTAATCAGTTTAGTGTCCGAGCCACTTAAGGCATTTCTGCGCTTTAATGTTTGATAACTTATATTTGATTTTGAATTTATTTCTACAAATTTAACTTATTGGAACATACAAATGCAAATGGGATTAGAATGAAATACCATGGCATAATATAATAAATACATGTTTACTAGAGTAGTAAAAAATAAAAGAAAATTTATACTTCTTTGCGCTTCCACTATAATATAATGCATACATCTTTTATTTTTTATAATCGATATATATAGTGTATGTCAGAGTATATTAGTTTATTAGCCTATTAATGTTGGCAATGCTAGAAAACATTAACCGTAAAAGCAAAATTTTGGTATAGGGGTCATGAAATCACCAAGTTAGTTCGCCTTTGTCCGTGAGTCCGTCCGACCATCTATCATCCTGATAAATCAAAAAAACGAAATAACACATAGATGATACTAGTTTTATTGCAGTCACGTTTTTTCAGTTAATACTAACCTTTAAAAGACAGCTGTTAAAATTTCATGATATAGTTTGTGAGTTATTGTGCTAAGAGTGACGCTACTTTTTTTATTTTCAAAACAATAGATCAAAAACAATTTCGTGTTTTAATTTTATACTACTTCTTGATGGGAAAAAATACCGTTTAAGCGAAGCAATGGCTTGAAAAGTATTATGGGGAGTCCGCTCCATCAGAAACAATAATAAGACGTTGGTTTGCTGACGTCAAACGTGGTCGTAGAGACACCCATGATGCAGAACGCAGTCGGGTGGAATGATTGCGTTGCTCTTGATGGAGATTACATTGATGAATAAAGCTAATTTTGAACCAAAAAAACTGTGTTTTCTTTGTTAGGCCCGGGACTTTTCAGTCCATGTTTTATGTATTTATAAGTATATAGACTAGTATAAACTCCTTCATAAGATTTTCTCACCAATTAGACATGAACACACTATGCATTTATTAGGAAAAGTATTTCTCAAGTGACTGTAGATAGGATACTCCAGCACAATATGGAAGATTGTTTCAAACTTTTTGAACTTGCAGATTGTATATAGTTTGTTTGGATCCATTGTATAGCAGTTAATATAAAAATAAATCATTCGATTATTTTCAGTACGACATTGCTACTCAAAATGATATTTTCTGAATGTTGTGGTGTAGCTTGATCTCTCGAGACAAGTGCTGTACAATTGCTCATAATATTATATGGGATTATTTGCAACCTGATTAATGTAACGGTTGATAATTATCGCGTTTTAGCTCCTAATAAGTTTTTCGTAAGATACGAGAGATAAATACCTTTTAAGTTGAGATAACCAGTTGTATATCAAAATATTACTAGGAGCATATTCGAGTTAATCTCTTATCATTCATATCTAGCAGCTTACGAAATAATCTCTTAATCGCTGTTACCATCAATCTATACGTTTTAAATTATTTTCGTAGGACATAACCAGGAATGCAAAAGTTTAAAAAATAGAGATATTTAAAATATGTTACTTGGGTTTTCTCTATAATATCCGTGTAGTTCAAGCGTCAAATTGAGAATGAGTAAAATCGGTCAATTTGATCTTATGAAACTGTACATTGTACAATCGTTCAAATGTTGAGCTGGCGATAGTTATCACCGAAAAAACGTGTTTCCTTTTTTAATCGGAATAAATTTTGTTAGCGTAAATCAGACAACAGGCAAGATCACAGTAGTTTTGTAAATTACGAAAAAACTTCTGGTAATTATTTCCTTATTTATCATAGTCCTCAATTAGACATGAACTTTAACTAGTCATTTTATAAATGGCCATACTTCGAGTTTGTTTCCTTTAAAATGTGTTAATAGACGGTTTGGTTGGTAAGTGAATATGTGATTCATTCATCATCGATGATGATGATGATACATACGTTTACCTTTTCAATTATTAACTCGAGATACACATATACACATCAAATATTATTATTCAATATTATATACATAATATACATACAAAACACCATATTGACTCTATATAATATGTGGGAGATCATATTATATGTATTTAAATATTTCCATTTAAATATTGTGTTATGCGTAATGTTTATTATACTAATATACAGACAAGGTGTATGGAGTTGTCACCCTCCAATATTATCGTTTTATTTGTATACTCGTTGAATAAAAAACGACCTGAATCTTCTACACTTACGTAAAATTATAAAATACACTAATTTTATGGTGTATTTTATTATTTTTTTTTTAATTTAAGAAAATGAATGTTTTAGATATATAAATAAAATTAATTCTGATAAACAACTCAAAACAAGGCAACCAAGCATTTAAAGTTTTTAAATAGGTAAAAAAATGAAAATAGGTAAAAGTGTCGCATTTTTTGATTCCAAAACTCTACATCTTCCATAAATATGATGGTATTAGTAAAGTATTTAGATTTTTAGTGGAGTTGATCCTAAACACATTAAATCATTAAAAAATAGCATTCTTCAAATTTATATATGAGTTAATTATAAAAATTCTGCAAGTGGGCCGTTTTCCAACAACACCATCACCATCTATGTAAAATCTATGATCGCATACATGTTGTTGATATGTATTAAACATTGTGAGTATTGGAAAAACAGCAATGACTACTAATCCATATCTCTTATATCTCTGGATTAAATTAAAAACGAATTTGTGTCAACTTTAAATTTGAGTTTATTTACATTAAGAAATACTTTTTACAATGAGAGTAGCTATACGACAGACGAATTATTAAAAGAATAATCATAGGATTTAAAAAAGTCTATATTAGGCACTTGAAGTGTATTTTATCAAGTTTTGAGGAAATTCTTTTCTGTGTATTTTTAATTAACATAAGTGCATGGGAAAGTAATAAATACAGTGTAGCCAATCAGATTACGAAAAAATATTTTCAACAAAAGTTGAAAATAAACATTCTTTTTAATTGAATCATTTATTGTTTAAGAGTTGGGTAATGGATCCATCAGTTCTGAATTTGTGCATTTAAACTAACTGTTATGTATAAAATCCTCAAAATCTCCAGCTCACTATCTCATTATTTTTTTTCAAGTAATTCCGACAGCGGATGGACTTATAAGGATTTAATCTATGATAATATTTTGTTTGTGACAAACTTCATATACTCAATATATCAAAAAAAAAATCAATATATTGTATCTACGTCGAGTATAAAAAGTATTTGTACGCACTGTATAACGGATGCTTATTTCCAAAATTTCAAAATTTGTATTTTCTGTTGAAAATTGAATTATATTTACCATCATCCTATATCCTGAATATCGCACACATATGCGAAAATATGAAGAGTTTGTTTGAAATTTTATATTATGATAAATTATGATTTTTATTAATATTGGAATATATTAATATATTTGAGTGATAAATTAAACATGTTTTGTGTTGAATAAAATACTTATGTGACTGTCATTCATATTTGATTAATTTATTTTTCGAGGGAAAATGTGTTTCACAGTTATTTCAAACTAGAAACCGCTCTAATTATTGAACAATGGTGAATAATTTTATAGCAAGTGGACTAGGTGCGATCCTTGAGGTCCAACCGACTAAATGCTTAGTGGAAAATATAATAAACTGTATAATTTATGAATTGAAAGAAATCCAGCTTCTTTGCTTTTTATACTCGACATAATAGAATTTGTCACAGTATATTATTATACTCGACATATGTAGAATATGTCAGGGTATATTATTTTTAATCTAAATTGTGTACACAAAGAAAATTTTGGTATAGGTGTTCATAGAATCACCTCATTACTCCATTTCCGTTTTTGCGTCCGCTTGCTGTCATCAAAATAAGTCCCGAAAAGAAAAGAGATAGCGAGCTGAAATTTTGGTTGTGTATTCAATAGAACCGAAATTAAATCCAGTTTGAATGAGCAAAATCGATCTCTTGTGTCCAATGGATTTACGACTAAACTTGTAAACCATAAAAATTCAAAGACAAAATATTTTTATCAACATTTTTTGTTTGTAACAGTTTTTTCGTAAAATGTTTGGATTAGCCATAATTTTAGTTCCAATTCAGGTAATAAACACATATTTTTATTACATATGGATTTATAAATGTGTAGAATGCATGATTAAAAAATAGATTAAACATTCATACCTTACCATATGGCTAAAAAATTTACTATGTTAGTTGCAATCTTTACGTTTAATTAAAATTTTTTGACTAAGCTGATTTGCAACTTTAAGAAAATGGTATTACATCAATATCGCTTATGTTCTCGAAATAATCGAATATCTACCATCGTTTACAAAAATTGACTAAGAATTTGTATTAATCACTCACTGGGGCCTTGAAATGAAAGTATGTCAAAACTAAGAACTTAAGTAATTCAGCCTGTAATAAAAACGTGAGTATGTAAGTAATTAGGCGAATAATAAAAAGTTAAAATATACTGTCCAAAAGTCGTTACCAAAAATATTGTTTATGTAGATTATGGGCATCTCCTACCAGCTTGCAAAAATTGTGAGGGATTCAATTTTCTACAAAATATTTTATCCAAATTTCACAGACATGAATACAAAGTTTTCGCTAATCATGGTTATGCTACTCACTGCTTTCTATGCTGATCGATAAAAGGGAGGAGGGTTCAATTTTCTCTGAAATAGTTCAGAAAATAATATGAGTGGCACTGGTCACAACATTTCATTCAGTATTCACAATCAGGCACTGGTTTTATTAGTACGATAACGCAGATTATACTAGTAATATAATATTTGATAAACTATTGGATGGGGCATATTATTATTAAACATTATAAAAAATAAAATCATTATAAAGAAGAAAACAAGTCCATGCTTAATTTGACACGTAATACTGATGCGTCAATCATTTTATTATTTATAAAATATACACAATAGCGTCTGTATTGTTTGGGTTTATCCAAAATACTTGCTGAATAGCTTGAATATTACAATTTTAAAATAATGCTTACCAAGTACACACTTTTTATTTCCAATTAAAACAGCCATATTAAAACAAAATATTAGTGTGATTCTTCGCCAACATTTATTTAAACCATTTCTACCTGCATATAATATTGGTTCATTGACGATGGGTTCATATTTATCTATCGGGATTTATAATATTTGGTAGTCTCGCAATAAAACTAAGCTCTATAATAAAGTATATTATTAAATGTGCAGGTACACTGACTGAATGACTAGAGACTACTGATACTACTGCTGATTATATACCTTTTTACCTCTGTATCTATCTGAGTATCTGAGTCAAAAGTTGTTAGTGAAGTCATTGAAGGGGAAATCATTGTGCTTACTCGACTGATATCAAAAGCTAATCGTAAACATTCAATATCCATATAAAACTAAACTCTGTTATAAACCACCAGACCCTTTTATCAAATGTTATATATATTTTATATGTATCAGTTTGATTTCGCATGGTTTTCGATCTGTTTATTTTATATTTATGTTTAGTCAAGAAAATGATATCAACTGTGTTTGATTCTATTAAAAAAAAAAATTGAGATATACTCAGTTGAAAAAATATTGTTATTCTTATTTTCAGTATTTTTGTTGTTGTTGTAAATTTAATAGTTTGGAAAAGTGTATGTCTCACCTTTATAGTGAGAGAAAAAAGTTGCTCTTTGTACTTTCTCCGCTTAGCTTTAATTTTGACATTTTATGAAACTTTAATACAAACAAAAAATTGCCTACTATCTACAAAATAAGAATTGAAATTTCAATTTTCAAATACACGACTTGCGTCAAATATATTCCTTTTTTTGACGGGTGACAGGATTATCAAAGATGCTTACTAAAAAATGCTTACTAAACAATTATAATCATTGTTAAAAAACATATTTATTGAAATAAATTTGTAATTTATGTGCAATAGTAGTTATTTCATGGGCAAAAATACATATCTGTTTAAGAAGCGCAGGCCCTGGATTTCAAATTAGAAAATGGAATAATAATTGCGGTTGTGTGGTTATTTGAGGCATATAGCTAGCAATATAAATTTTTTGGCAATCTTTTTGAAATCCTATGGTTATAATAAAATAATACTAATAAAAAACATATCTACTATCGAATTAACTAAAGTTTTTCAATTTCTTCCAATACGAAAAATGCAACACTGTCAAAGTGTAATCCAGCTGAAAAATTTTGGTGTTGTACGAATAAGTTAATAAATGACCAATTTGAAATGGTACGAATTATTTTAATGGTACGAAAAACGTTACCAATCACACGGTTCAATATACGTTGTGACCTATTTGAAATAAGCCTAGATTTGATTCTATGAACTTTGTTTGAAATTGAAATCAACTAACACCATAAAAATATAATCTGTTAAGATAAAGCTTGCATGGACAAAAAATGTAAATTATCAAATTTTCGCTATTGTATAGAGGTTTTTTAAAAAAGGCTACTTTAGAGGAACCCGTCCGCATATTAAGACGGGCCTGGCGCTTGCGACGTCACATGGCACAGTGTGAATTTTTGTAACATATGCAAATAAAATGGTCTTTATAAACTGTCAACATAAGGCCACGCAGCGTTACACGACAAACGCTAGGCATAGTGCCCATAACACAGTTACACGCCTCAATATACTCCTTGCGTAAAATGAGTAAAACAATTATTAAATTTTTTTTCCGATGATTTTTGAAGGTTAAAGGAAACATAATAATTAAAGATTATTAATCATATTGAGGCTAAAAAAAGGAAAGAATAATAAAATGTATAAAAATGAAAAATTACTACACTTTAATAAATAATAATGACACAATATTTTAAAACAATTAACGATATATTTTTATACATAAAAATGAGAGTAAAAGTTAAACAATAAATTTTACCGTATGTAAAAATATATATAAAGATTCAACAGTATTTTAGTTTATTTTTGAAAATGAGGAAGTTTTTAAACTACACCTTTTATTATTGATCTATAAACATTACAAATTTTTATTATTTTAATATTAACCGCGAAATAAACGAAACATCTTCGATCTAATTAATGGTTTTCTTTTTCGTAAGCTCAGAAATCAAATTTTTCGCTTATTTTCACAATTGTAAGAATATTCATAAATGGCATTCGCAGTTTATACATTTTATCGAGACAGTTGTAAAAATGCTTTTCAAATATCTAATTAGTCGTGTGTTCAAAAAATCCATGTTCTAAATTATCTTAGCTATTGCTGATGAATACTTAATAATTTTTTTGTCAATAAATACTTGTGGAAATAATTATTTGACTCTTAGTACATGATTTTACACATTGTATAATACAGAATAATAAATTATTTTATAATACATTGATAAAAATATTTGTTATAAGATTAGAGTGTTGTTGCTTCAAGAAAAGCTATTATCTATACATAGATTTTTACTTGGTTCATAAATTTATAGGTTCAAAAAATATTTATTATTATTATAAATCATTAATAATATTTCCTAAAATTTTCTTTTTATATACAATAAGCTGAAACCTGTAGAAAATTGAATAATAAAAGTCTGCATTATTGAATCAAAATCCATTCTGCACAACAAATATTACAACGCCGTAGATGATGTCTTATCTAGATAGTAAAATTATATTGTTTAATTTCATGTACGTGTTTGATACTAGTCAAGCTAGCAGAAAAAATTCAATTTAAAAATGCTGTAAATTACATGCTTTTTATGTGCTGCAAAATTAAATTAGATGATAAAATTTTTAATTAAGAAAATTGAGTCAATATGATGCGGTGATGCCGTGAAATTACGCTGGTAGGGCAATGTGAAAAAAAACAAGAATAAATTGCTTTTTGTTATTGCTGTTATGGCGTACCTTTAATAAATCAATTTAATCAAAAAAATTTGTCCAACATGAATTATTGAAGAAAAGTGTCAGGCTTGTATGCTGCAAGGACTATTTTGGTAATTTTGATTAAACTGATGATGGCATTCCATAAAAGCATGTATAAAAAAATTTAGTACTTACACTATATAATTATAGTTTTTATTTCAGAATTGCTCTACCCGCGTGGTATCACGACAGCAGTATGTCTTTATGACTGAATTTTCTTAATAAAAAATTGATCAACTCATTTAATTTTGCAACTCCTAAAATGTAATTTTGAGGCTTTATAAAGTCAATTTTGAATTCTTTTTTCTATTATACCAAGATGTCACTGCCAGTCTTTTTTATTTTAACAGTGATTCAGGGTAGTGAATCAGTTTAGTGATGTTTTTGATAATGTTGATTAGATTGATTTATTGAATTGCATACCATAAAATAACCTAATTCTTGTACATTAGCTATTAACTTGTATTAACAGTTACTTGTATTAACAGTTACTCCAACTGCGTGATATCACACATAATGACTAAATTTTTCGAATTAAAAATTTGAGCCTTTAATTTAATTTTGCAGCATCTAAAAAGCACCTAATTATCAGAATCGAATATGTAATTTAAATTGAATTTTAAATACTTTGCTCTGTTAGTATGTTAGCTTGTCGGGGATGATTAAGATACATCGAACAAAAAACTAAGAACTCAAATTATACATAAAGAGATGTATTAATATATTTATATATACAATACATAATAATTCTTCCTAAAAATCGTTTTTCTCATGAGCCTAGTATTTTCTGTGGTTTCGACAACATGAAAATGCTTTTATTAGATGTTTTAAGGGAACTTATCATTTAATATCGTATCATATCGTATAATCTTTATCATTATTTTCATTATCAGCATCTTATAAATATACAATCTTATAAATATAATAATAATAAAAGTAACAATATGTCATTATTTAATTTTGTTTTATTTATTCTTTATATATAGAAGGGTTTCGAGAATAGTACATTATTTTCCTATATCAGACTGTGACATCTTTAGACCGACTATCCGTACCGTGCGTTGTACGTGGAAGGGATCTTTTAATCGACTTATGCGCCATGAGTTTCTAAAATTTATAATAAAATATTAACATTCTAGAAAATATAATAATGCTTATGCTAAGATCTCCAACGCCAGGGTATTTGTTAGCATGAATATTTAATAGCAAATATTCATGCTAACAAATATTCATTCAACAAAATTTATTGAATTAATACAAAAGTGATATTTAATTGTAGATATAGGGATGAAAAGTGTAAGACTGATCGAAGAAATCGCATTAGTAACTATTTTTAATAGTAAATATAAAAAATTATTTATTTGAATTTGTTAATTTTGAGAAATTCCCAATGTTAAATCATAAATCATTAATTATATGTTTTTTTATGGATAAAATAGTGTTTTGGATAAAAGTACGTATAGTACGTAATAGTACGTTTTTAAGTACCCAGATTAAGTTTTAACAATATTTTATTTATTACCCCTGCCCCTCCCACTATTTGATTTATCCAAGAAAAATATTTCAATTAAGTTGTTTAATCAACTTATTAGAGCTTTAACTATTTAAAACAAAATGGAAAAAGTGGGACACTCGGTTGATCGATTTTGTCGCAATGCTCAATTTCTTGTCTTCAGCATAATTGAAGCTTAAACATAAAATTTGTTGATTGAAGCTCTTATGGTTCGAAAGATATCTTGGTCACTGGTAGATCAACAGACATATTCATTTTTAAAATCTATTTTTTGGTACTCAAAACGTGTGTTTCAGTAAAAACTGGACATAGAAAATTTTATTGTCCAGAAAACATTACTACCTTTTACCAATGTATGTTAAGAAAAAGTAAAAAATTACGTGATTTCCAAGCCCCTGTCCCACCAGATTTTCAAGATTATGATGACAAACTGCTTATTCCTTTAAATATTATAATGATTATAGTATTACTATTATATTGTTCATCATAAATTGTTGTAATCTAAAATGTCATAGTTAAAATATAAAATACAATAAAAGTAATATGAAATAAAAATAAAAATGAAATATCTAGAAACTTGTAGTAGTTGGTCCATTAAGTATTCGTGATTTTCTTCGTATATAATAGCACTATACATTTTAACATAAGTATATTATGTTCTTTTTTTTTTTTTAATGGAATCATCAACACAAAAAAATAATGGTTACATGGCTTTACAGATTATTCTCCAACTATTACATGAAAAGTTCAGATGTATGTAGACGTGTGATTGCTCGATTTTTATTATTATTTCAAGAATGACCTAGTTTTTACTTCAGATCCAGAGATCTAAAAGTAGTAATTGTTGCTAAAATGTAAACATTAGTTTATTAAAAGTCAATATATAACAATATTAATGCAGGACGGACAGTGTCATTTTGGATTTTCAAGTTATCCTAGATAATTCCTATTCATTACGGTGGAATTTCAAAAATTTATAAAAACTTCCATTAAAGTACACCAAATTTCTGCATTATTCTCCCTAATAAAAACAAAAATGATATTAAAACATTTATTAAATAATTGAGGAATTTCACGTTATTAAGGCGAAGAGAAAAATCAATAACATAGTTTTGTAAATAATATTTCCTAGCATATCATTTTGGAAAAAAGACAAAATAGGGAGCTTGAACAGGTTAAATAGACAAGAATAAAATAAGAGAAGGTAACAAACAACAGACTTAATTTTTTAAATACTTGATAAATGGTTAAGTATCAATGTTAGAACTAATTTAAACCATTAGCATTCATAAATTACACTAAATACGTAGGCCATATGGTAGTTTGTTATACAATCGTATGCTTTATAATTATGTAAGTGTTTAAAAGCTGGACTTATCTTAGACTTGTGACAAATTTATCTGTTTTCTAAAAATATTTCAAACAAAATTTGTTTATTTTTAAGATATTCTTTTATGGTTTAAGCATTAAATGACGGATCTGTTGGACCCAATTGCAGATTTTCATCAATAACGAACTTTTATGTCTAGAGTACACCACCAATTTTGCTACGCAGTATCGGTTTTGTTTTTTTAATTTTCATGACAACGGACAGGTGGACTAACGGACCAATGGACAGAAGAAAATGTACTTACTTAGGTAATTCTATAAACATCCATACCAAAATTTTGATAGTGTTTTTAATGTTGACTGGTATAAAAATTGTTTCTAATGGCCAGAGCAATAAAATTATAATTATAAAATAAGAATTGTCAATTCTTTGTAAAACGTAAACTACAAAACACTTTATACAAGACTGTAGTAAATAAATAAGTTAATAAAATGTCGATTATTTTATCTGTATATATATGATAAAATATTTACAACTTTCAAAATATCAGCAGAAAATCACGTTACTTTGATTTGGTATGTAAAAACCTCATAATAAACAAGGGTTGATTTCATATAGATACAAGACAACTATTTACTATTTTAACAGACTCATTGAATGTACATTTATACCAAAAAAGGGATCGACTCTAGTTAATCTACCTATTTAAACACCTTTGAATTTATAGGGACGTTTTATAAATATGTGGATCATTTGTATCTGTATAATTAAAATAAAACAAAGAAAGGATAAAAAGGGTAGTTAAATTTTTCCAAGTCAAAATAATATTTACAATGTTTGTTTGGTAATGTTTTTGTTTGTGTATAAGGGGGTAAATAAGGAAGACATATAAATATATATATATATATATATATATATATATATATAAAATATATATATATATAAATATATATATACATAAACTGAAAGCTTAAGTGATGTTAGCTCATGATTTTTGAGTATCAAAAAGGCTATATACAAATATAACATCTCAAGAGAATACATAAATTTATTTTACCAAAAAAGATTTGCATAAATTTATTTTTGAAAAGAGGTGAATTGTTTTGTTTGTGATATAATGCTACAGTGAATAGTAATTTTTTTTAAATGTGTCTTAAATACAAATTATTTCAAAATTTATTGTTGATGTAATTTGTGTAAAATATTTTTCGACTATGAAAATATTAAGTTAAACGAAAGATATTGATAAAACCTTCACATAAGACTTGAACAATACATTAAATCAAACTGAAGCCAAACGGTGATCTATAATTTGGATATCCTGAATCTATTTAAAAATGTTCTTTGATTTGAACTATAGGTTTCTATTTTTTAAAGTCAATAAAACGAAGTCTTTGCCATATATTTAAAAATGAAGATTGTATAATTTTCAAAAAAAAAAAAAAATAATAATCTCTTTTTAAAATGTTGGGTAACAATGAAAGTTATATAACTTCTGTTAAATCATTGGGAAACCCAAAATCAAATACTTTGTTACTCCTGAAGAAATGCTAAAAATTACATATTATACTCATTGGGTTATTCTATTAGGGTTAATCTGTAGATTCTTATCTGTAATAAAAATACTAGAAAAAAAATCGATTATACAGAAATCCAGAACATTTTTTCTAGCCTATTGAATACATTAAAAAATATTTTTTCAACACCAGTATTTAAAAAAAAAACTACTTTCGTATATGCTTTTAGATTCCATCGTAAGGAGGATATTAAAACCAAAACCAAATAAATAAAAGATATATAAAATATGAAATTCATAAATATTTGAGATTGTTGCAAAACTTTTATTCGAATAGCACGCACATGTCATTTCGAAATGCAATAAAGATGCCTATATACATTATTTCTAAATGTACCAACACTATGTTTCTACATTTCGATAGACAATATAAGATAGTACGTACACAGGTCGATTCTTTTAGCTTGCATTATGATTGTATCAACGATTTTTTTAATTTCAATAAATGGATGGATATTATTTATGGATGTTAAACCCAAACAGTTTTAATGTAATATATAATTAAAAGAAAGTTGAATATAATGAATGCTTAATTACAATATCTCATTTCACAGATATATTAATAGTTTTAACAGTTCTTTTGTAACCGATCCTGCCTTGCAAGTCAAATAAATAACATCATTGTTTATTTCCATTGGTAAGTATAATATTGATTTAATAATTACGTAAAATAAATTTCGATGTTTTTGGACTTCAGAAAACATTCAGAACCTCATATCTTGGAAATGATTATTAAAACTGTAATTAATATTGTCTGATTTATACATTGTATACATTGATGATTCGTAAAACTAATTCAAAGCAACGATATTTTTATAAATTTTCATTCCGCATATTTTTATTTATTGTTTTACTAGCTATGATTTCCATAAATTAAAGGAGTCAAATTTTATAATAATTTGTATACATTTAAAATACAATTTTGCAACTCTGGTTAACATATTTAGAATTTGAAAAGCGGCTTGCATTTAGGACAATTCGGATTAATCTATATCTAAACGGATATTATAAAGAAGAATTATTTTTTATGTATTTTTGTATGTAACAAATCAACTTAAAACCTGCTGGACCGATTTGAAAAATTCTTTCCCCATCAGGAATCTACTTTACTAAAAAACTTAAGTTAACTATGTAGGTAAAAGAGGAACCAGTCGTATTCTTGTATTTAACGAATAAACTAAAAAACGGGACCGATTTGAAAAATTCTATCACAGTTCGGAAGCTATATTACTCTATCTCCGGGTGCCATAAAAAACTTTTATTCCTGTATTCCCACGGGAAGGAGAATTAAGAGGTTGAAAACCCGTGACGTTTGCATATATTTCATATTAAAAGCAGAAAGACATTTATTTTACTAAAACAATAATTAAATTCAAATTTTTAATTTAATTATTTTTATGATATTATAAAAATCTTTGAAGTCTGAAACATCGCCATGTTTTAGAGTTTGTAAAAACACTATTGAAAAGGAACACTTTACATATTTGTCAGTTATCATTCTAATTTGTTCGAAAAGTAAAGATTAAGAATAACCACAACTACAGTAAATATTGCTAAATTAAATATTGAGCTATTTTATGAAATAATAATTGAAATCAGAATAGATGAATAGAAATATACAGACTGATAGAAACACCACAAATAATGTAGAATCAGTAATTTACGATTATGAAAGATTTTACTAAATAAAACTTGTTTGAAAGTTGACAGCATATGCACTTGACACCATGCCATAATGTCTTACAAGAATAATAATGTTACATACAGATCATCTATATTATAAAATCTCGACATAGAATTTTATACATATAATATGCTAGACGTAGGCAAGACATTGAAGTCAGAAGAAAATGGATATAATAATGTAACTTGGTGCATTCGTAACTATCTTTGAAATCATTACTTATTTATAGGCATTGAAGGTGTTGAAATCTTTTTATCCGTTACTAGTTAGATATTACATGCATACAAACATATTTATGTACTTGCAGCTACTTCTAAGTATAATACATTTAACAACATAGGAGAAAGAAAGGTTTCCCTTTTTATATAGAAAGAAAAAACAAAAGTTCATATTCTTGTATACACATATGCTTATGTATTAGACACAGATGTGTAATATTTACTTTTTTAATAATAAAATAATATATTATATATTCAAGCTAATTTCACACAATATAAAAATACATATAAAATTAATATTAAAATAAATTTTCTTTGTTATTATTATTGCAGTATTGGGACCTGGCATGGAGGTGGAGCTTAAAATTATGTCGGAAAGTAGAAAATATAAACTTTTAAAAATATAACTTATAAGGAAGTAGTGCAAATAAATGAAATATAATTCGATGACATATTATCTTGAACGGGTAAAAACCGAAATCAAAAAATATTTTTGATGCTGAACTAATTTTGTCAGTCAAACATTCAAGTAAGTGTAGAAGTGGCGGTAAGTGATAAAAATGAAGAAATACAATGATGTTTACAAATAGAAAAATTAACTAAATAATTTGTTTGTGCAAAACGAGATTAGGAGAAAAATTAAAATACTATTTTAATTTTATCGGTAAGTTTAAAATTTCTAATCTCTAAATGCTTCTATTATGGTATATCCAAATAAATAAATTAACAAATATCCAAAAGTTACATAAGTAATACAATTAATTTTTATGTTATATATTTGAAGTTAATGAGGGTATATAAAGATTCAACCCAACAATTAACTTTATTGTTGTTTATCGTCATTTATTTTTATGAAATTTCAATAAGAATAACAATTTTTTTTAATTTAATTTTGGATATACGGAGCAAGTTAATTTTACTCATGTAAAATATCTACGATATCTAGACGATCTAAGCCTTAAACGTAATGCATAACCTACGCAAAATCACATGATTACCTAAAGTTTCTCAATCAAAGTAGAAAATTTTCTATCAATGAGTTAAAAAGTATAAAAATTATGTTAAAATTAAAATCAAAGATTACATAGTTATCAAAAAGTTATCAAATAAAGATTTGAGATTGTGGTAATCATATGGTAGTGATATTTAAAAGCCATCGGCTTAAATATTTGCAATAATATTAGTAAGGTTTTGGAATTCAAGAGTTTAAAATAAAAGTCAATTTGACTTTTCATTTTTGTAAATTTTTAAAAATCTATTTTTCAATTAAAAGTTGTTTTATAGAAATAGAAAATAATGGAAAAACTTTAAAATAAACAATTTTATTTTGTTTTTTCTTTAAAATAGTTTTTAACATTTTCAATGTCTGGAAAACGGATGTACATTATGATGTTTTAATAAATAACGAGTAATATGATATTTTATGCAGATGCATCAATATATACTTAACGGTGAAAAATTATTTTCCAACTTTAGTTTGCAAAACTGGCACCATTTTTGCTATTTTGAAACTTTGTCACTGAATCCAAAAAATTTCTAGTAGGGAAAAATTATAAAAATTATTATTATTTTTATATACACGAAACGGTTTTTATAATATGTTAATTTACCAGAAATTTAATTTACCGACCACTATTAAAAAAAAAAAAAATTAATTAATTGTTGTTTAAATAATATTAAAGTTTAAAAAGTGATTATTCTACCATGATTGATAGTCCATGGAATAATCTATATGTTTAAACTATTGGTTTTCTTGGTACATTAAGCCTCATTTCAAATACAAATTGACTTAAGTTATTTGATATTTTTTATTACCATTCATACAAAATCTCAAATTATTTTTCTAACGTTATAACTTAATTTTGATGAATTTTCTATATCGAAAGTTCGAAATTAATTCAATTCAAAATATAAATACACCTGAGACAGTTGACTTAGGAATCTTTACAAAAAATACGATATGGGTAATAAAACAAAAACAAATAAACAAAAATATTTAAAATATTTAAAATATTTAAAATATTTAAAATATTTAAAATATTTAAAATATTTAAAATATTTAAAATATTTATTTTTTGATTCGATTCTATAACGAGCTTTGGTGTTTTTATATATTAGGTTTTTTATCGACAATTTTTCTTTAAATATTTAATATAACAATTAATATTTACACAAATTTTCTTGTTGCCTTTTCCGAGGAAAGAAAAAAATCTTCCATATCAAGTGTTATGTAAAATAATTTGCAATCTTGAAACGTTCAGTTATATAATATAAAACAAAACTTCAGTGTCAATTTAGACCTAAAAAACCAAACAGATTTGATTTTTTCTGTTTACTTTTAGATTGTAGAATAATATAACTATATCAAATATTTTGTATGCATAAAATGTATTGGTTTCAAAGATGTTACTTACAACTTCGAATAAAAAAAATATTACAAGCAATATCACGTACGTTTTTCAGTATTAGAAACTTGATCGATTTTCAAAATGAATCGAATCAGAGGGTAAGTTATGTATAGAGTATAAAACGCATCATATATTTATTTATGTAAGTTGAACTTATGTTACAAGCTTGTACAAGAAAAGAAAAAAGAAAATGATATAAGAACGTCAAGCAACCTGCGTATATAGATAATAGAGTCGCGTAACAAAAGTAGTAATGCTTGTGCTTATCAAACAAGCATAAGTGCTTGTTTGATGACCAGGCTAAATATTTTTATAATCCATAACTCGATGGCAATATTCTAAGCTTAGTTCACTTCTGTCACCGTAGGCTACTAGCAGTATGTCGTCCGGCAGAAGTAATAAAAGCTTACAATATTGCCGCCTGAATATGCATTCCGAAAAAAATTAGCCTGGCCATCTCTTCCATACGGACATCTTCCCCGTACTTATTCTGTAAAGGAAATTGCATTAGCTATAAAATCTTCAAATCTATCATGTATTAAGGGATAAAGTACTCAACTAGCATGTGGTGTTTTTTCACATAAATATAGGTTTCGTGGTTAAAACTTCGCGTTTCTTAAATTGCTCTGATATGCACAAAGAGCACTTAATAAATATAAAATAAAAGGTTTGATATCGAATTTTGTACTAGATATAGTATAAGACTTAAGTTATGCATTAATAAAAAACTAACTTAATTCGAACAATATGTAATAGTTTATCAACATAAATTTTTTAGAAAGGCTGTATTTGAAGACTATCAAAAAAAGCTGTCCGTTTTAGATTGTACGTTAAGGCAAAATACATCAGAAGAAAAATTACATTGAAAACAAAATATGTAAGTAAACCTTATTCGGTTGAAAAACTTAATCGTTTTCCTCAATATTGCAGATTTCGAAAATATTGCAGGATACAAATAGTGACCACTTGCTTACTTTATTCGATTGAGGTTTTACTACAGAAAATATTACCAACGATGTTTTTGATGGATTTTCCACTAATCACTTTCCACAGATATAAAATGGCTAATATTAACTTCAGAATCTTTTTTTAGTGATTTATGAACCTGCAGTAAGTTTTAAGAAAATATCAAATTATTAGTCAAAACTTTACTGCTAGAATGGGTAATTTACGCTTATTTAATTAACAAAATAATAATCTTATGGCATTTTAACCTTAAAATTAACAAAAAGGGAAGCATTTTGTTTACACATAGAGGTAAAAACTATATTTACAACAAACCTAATGTTAGTTATAAATGAATTCAATATATTCAATATAACGATGTCGTTTAAATTCTTGTTTTGAAACGAAACGATTCAAACGCACTGTGAAACTGATGGCTAGTTTTTTTCGTATTTTTCGTATATATTTTGTACCCGAAGATCGAAAAACCTCATTTATTCCAAACAAATCACCCAAATGCGGTATGGTCTTTCACAAACATTATAATTTATAACACATTCGATTTATAATTCACTTTTGCTTCAGATAAAAGCTAGTTAATTCTAGCTTTAGTATACTCAAATAGTTTACGATTAGAAAATGAGCCTTTCCAGCCAGTGCTTCATTATTTTATAAATCATACGATCTGATTTTATATCCGTTTCAAAATATCAGGTTAAATTTTTAAAAGCTATAATTAATTGCAAATCCTACACCTTGGTTTTTCATTGATATTTCTAAAGCTTGTGATAAGCAAATATGAAATGTGCTTTTTATTCATCTATAAAATTAAGCAAGAATGATAAAATACAAATTCTGATTAAAAGGTTTTTCTAGGAATAAAAGATTTTTTATTCCTTGATTGCATTTTGAACGAACAGGTCCACACTAACACTAATAAATCTTTGAGTGTGAATAATACGTTAATTGGGAAAACGAAAGGAAATTTGTATATTTGGGTTAATCGTCCATCATTTTCTGCATCATAATTTTCTTAAAAAAATCATATTATAACATCTAAACTGAGTTTTTTCCCGTGTGTGTATTTTTTCCATTTAATGAGAATTTTCGTACAACGAATGTTCATGTATGTTTTAAACATTTCATTTCATTTGATATTGGGTAACCAAGTAAATTCAATGCGTTTTCTATTTCGTTGAACATATTATTATGTTCGATTCTATTTTATACTTATTCAGTATGACATAATTCAATATACAAAAGTCTACTTATTTTTTTAGAAATAAAATATGTATGATTTAAGATTAGAACATAAATTTTACATTCAACCTGAATAGCTTAAACAAGTGGTCTAGATGAAATCCGTCCACGACGAACTTTCCAATGAGGAAAATAAAATAACAATAATCTGTTTTGTCTTACGAATCTGGATATTCTTAAAGCTTTTTTTTACTTGCAATGTATGTGTAATAGGCCACCTGGCAACTCAATTTTGAAGTAGATTTAAGGTACAGATTAAGCTGTAATTTTGTATGCACGTTCAGTTTAGATGACAATGTATGATTATCTATGTGACATGATTCTAAATCCAACATGGCGGTACATCTAAGATGGCAGACTCGTTATTTTTAACGCACTCCTACTATTTGGGTATCAAATGAAAGGATTTGCCTAGAATGACGTTACTCTAAATCCAATAATTTCTAAAACTTGAAACTTAATTTTGAAGCAGATATCTTCAACTATAAACTAAATTTTATGAAACGCATCATAATATTCATTTTTACACTGGATTTTTAGTCCAGTGATTATAAACAGTACAAAATATTATTATAAACAAGTTTTTATTTAAATGCGAAAAAAAGAAAAAAATAAACGTTTACTTTAAAACTTTGACAATATACTAATAACGTCATTACGTAAGTTATATGATTTAAAAGTAAATTTAACTTTTTTATAATACAAATTGTGTAATAAATTGGTAGTAAAGGTTTTAAATAAAAACTATATTTTTTATGTTTTGCGCATTAAAATTAAAACTTGTTTTTAAAAAGATTTTTAAGTTCTTATTTTTTTAGGGTTTCATACTTTAAAATACGACTTTTGTTGGAAAGTCTTTCAGTTTTAAGTTAATTTCGTAAGTTAATACGCCAAATAAAATTTCCATGTAAGACGAAAAAAACGAACACTCATACATAAACAGCGTTATATTTGAGTTCTAATGACATTGAAACGTAAAGGTATGTCAAAATTTCGGATTCAGTTTAGGTTATATAAAAGTCTACCAAAGTCTGTGTCCTTCTTAAAAATATAGTCTTAATGATGACTTTAAGAAAACTCAATTGACAAGGGTGGTCATATTAAAATTTTAAACACATTTGCAAAGATTTGGGAAAAATGAAAGCTGCATATTACAAATTGATTTGATTAGAAGTTAAAATATAAAAATTTTAAGCGATTAAGTTAGCCATTCATTGATTATCGAAGAAAGGCAATTTTATAAAGTATGTAACAACGGTATTTGAAGCTATGGTCAAATTAGCTACGGTAGGTATAATTGACGTATATTATTCTGAACTGATTGATATTTTGTCGTATGGTCTTATTAGAGTAATTAGGAAACTGGTGAGTCATTAATGACTACGCAAATCTTAATCTTGGACGGCTATCGGAATTTTAATATTTTATGATTATTAAAGCATCATGAACTACATGAAATACTTACAATATGTACAACGAAAATTTTCTGATTCTGCTGAATTACACAATTTGCAAACACTAAACAATATATTCTAAATACCACTAACTGCAAAATATATACAGTATTAAAACTATCAAAATTTTTAGAACGACTGTATTTCCTTATTTCTTTAGCATTAGAAATACAAGTAATACAAAACAGTTCGAAACTGGAGTAAATATAGTATACTTGCCACTTAAAAAAATTAAGTATGCAGTCTATTCTAAACACCAGCATAATTGGTGTATTCCTAAATATATCACACAGGAATGCATTAAATATTTTGTATAAATAAGATATATTAATATGATATCACGATATACCATTTACAAGAAAACAAGTGATATTGCATTGTATATTATATTGGAATCACATGGTATTGTCATCACGTTCAAGATTACGATTATTAAGAATTTATGTTGCAACAGACGCATCTAGCCTAGCAATTATATACATGGTGGATAGTAACCCTACAAAACCAAAATAAAAGGGAAAACTATAACGATGGTTGTTGAAAATCATGTCGACTGATCGTTTTCCAACCAACTAATAAATACTATGTCCTTGTTATAAATGTATTCGAAATATTTGAAGATTGTCTTACGCCCATCTTTGTAAAACAGGTCCATCATGAGCACCAAATTCAATACATATGTATCTTTTTCTTCATAAATGTAGATTTTGATGATTAGTCTAAATAATACCTCTAAATTATACGTCTAGTTATTTGATATTGACGTCAATTTCTTAAAACTTTTCTGAGAATAAAACTTAGCTAACGAGTGTGAATATTATAGTCGACCATGACTAATTACAATTTTGAATTCATTTTGTACCTAAATAATAAGAATAAAGCTTATTCTTATAATAAAGCTAAGGCAACAAGCTAATGCTAAAATTTCGGATTTAACAAGTTAATTAAATATAGTAAAATTTAATTTCTAAGTTTACGTGAGCGCTGGAAATGAGCGGTTCCAAAGAGAAGAACAGGTTTAAAGTTAATATTTATTGGAAGAACGACCATGGTACACTGAATTTGCCGCACAAATTATCCAAATGATGATTATATATAGAAATTAAATAAAAATATCAAATATTTAATTGAGAAACTTCTATTGAATGGGAATATTTAACAATTTTTTTTTGCTACGATTATACTTTGATATTTTTTGAAAAAATCTGTAAATAGCATCTTTCGCTGATCCAATTTAGAAGGTCCAAAAATTATGATACAGAACATTTCTTAATCTACTGTTTTATTTTAAAATTAAATCGAGAAAATTTATGGTTTAAGGTTCGTGAAAATACAGTAAATAACAATGAAGTAAATTATTAAAAAAGATTTTAATTGAAATATATCAAAAATTATTTCCACTGACCGAAGTTTAACCATTCAAAATTTTACATTCAAAGTGTTTATTGAAATAAAATTATTATTTAAAATACAATGAATTAATTCAATTATTCTTACCAACTATTAGAATTCACTTGAAACTCTTACCTGTAAAAAGAAAAAAAAATATTTACAATTTCATGCTCACTTTGAGTTTAAATTTGATATATGAGGTATATCGTAAATTTTGTTTTATTTTTGATAGTAATTATGTGAACGCTATTAAAAAGCACCCCGTGATCGTATTTTTGCAATTTTAATTTACTTTGCAAGCTGAAATTATTTATTTCATTTCACATTAGACTATATAATTTTTAGGATTATATTTTCCTTTCTTTCATCAACTATTAAATAATTGTTATTTCGCGGCATAAAAGTTTCATAATTTAATGTAGATGGTAATGCAATCTTGTACTGTTATCGGAGTTACAGTCAAAATAAAATTTAACACATGTTTAAAATTAGTTGTTTGGAAGTAAACAGTTAGAAAATGGAAGTAAATATGGATGATTTTCATTTGAACATATTTTATATATACACAAGTGCACAAGATATATTCATTTGTAGTTAAATGTTTGTGTCATCTAATATAAATAGTAACCACATATGTACTTTTTATTGAAACTATATAATGTCAACCCTACGTCAAATTTTAGTTTTAATGTTTCGGAAATATTGCATTCTTTGTTTTCACGACCACATAGAAAATTTAAAGTCTGTTTTTTTTAGATATTGTATAATTTAAAAACAACAACAGTAGGTTATTTGAGTATATAAACAAAGAGAATATAAAAAAGAATGATATTCAGTTTTGACCATGCAATAGTAGTCCATTTAAATAGTGCAAATCATCATTTTTATAGTATAACTATCATAATTAAAAATTGATGTTAAGTTTCAAGTTTTCAAACTAATGTAAAAGCTAAGGTTCTAAAACATAGAAATGGAAAGAATTGATCAAAATGTAATAAACACTAACAGGCACCGCCTATGCCTAATGATGACAAAAACGATTCAACTTAGTAAATATATGTTGTAACAGAACTGAAAGCCTGTAATTCAAGCAGAAACATTTAGAAATCTTCATTATCTACTAAAACGATAATATTATGATTATTATTTTTAAATGTCAGATCAGTAAAACATTTCAATTATTTTTTTTTAAGTTTTGATTCAATAATTCAAATTTTGTTATATTTTATTGAGCTTTAATACTACTGATGAAATGATTTAGTTAAGGATTTGGAATACAGTTATTAGATGAAGTACATACAAAATTTTAAATGAAAACTATTAAATTATAGAATTTGAAAAATAATATTCCCCAGCTAAATAAACCCTTTTTAGCTGGTTTAATATTAAAACCGAAGGTAAAAGTTCATTTATCATTAAAAATGATATAAACATTATAATAATTGTAATGAAAATCGACTGCTTATTATATGAAAATAAATAAATCTACGTAAATCGACACCTCAAATACGAAGCACTTCGCAAATGACTCAACAAATAAAGACTGATTGCCCTATCAATTTTAAAGTAATGGAAAATCGTGACCAAGGCTCAGAAAAAATTTTTACAAATATATATAGACGAATTTTCAATGAAATGTTTTTTACTATACTCACAAAGCTCGATCAATCGTTCTCGTTTATTCTATTGATTGTTTTAAAACGAATAAAAAAATTAACTAAAAGTCCTATTTAAATTACTTTTCAAATTAAATCAAAACTAACTTATCCTATCGCTATTTATAAAGTACTCTCAGTTTTTAATGGATATTTATAGGAACTGAATAGGTTAAAATGCTATTTCGGGAAATATAAACACTTACTGTAAGAATCGATAGGATCAGAGTAAAAAATAATATTCACTGACTAATGAAAGGTTCATAATAAAATATTTCAATATTCATGCAATTTTTTTTTCATATTTCGAAAATGAGAATTTATTTTACTATGACAACTCATGACAAATAATCAGATTCAAACAAAAGAACATAGCACCTTTCACCTTTTTCCATTTTTTAAAAACGGATTTATATGACACATTTACATCACACTTACATATAATATGTAAAATTTAAGATATGCAGACGACACATCAGAAAGAAAAAGATTCGTGATTATTATTAGAAATTTTATATTTTAGTATAGGTACGTATATATAGAGAATAAATATGTGATAGATTGAGATTATCAAAGTTCTTTGTATAAAGCTAGTATTAGGTAGATAGATGGATTATTATTATACGATTACAGTGAGTTTGTAAACTAATGAGTTTTTACATATCATATTCAGTTTTTGTATTGTTACAAAAATTATGATAGACTTATCAGTTGGTAATAATTTGGTAAACTTTTTTCTCAAGCGAAATTAATTGGTTTGAAAATTTATTTTACGCTTTGGAAAAAAATATTAAAAATTCAAAAGTTTTCTCAATATAATTTGCAATCAACGAAAAAAATAACGAAAAACAGGAAAACTGTATTATTGTATTCGAGCTAATTTTCAGTTCACTTTACATGTTTTACGTTTCACTTTACTATCACTTTACGAGTGTGAGTTATCTTGATGATGGACAGGCCAGCAGGCATATAGATTAGTTACGTGATCCTATGAATACCCATATCATAAATTTTCTATTGGCCTCAATAATATTGGGACTGGATTTTGCTATCATTGTGCAGTGAAATCAGGGCAAGTACGAACAGAATTCTGCCATCTTTTAGTTTCATAAATTTTATATCATAATAATAATAAATAACACTACTATTTAAAGTTATAGAGCTACATGTTGAATTTTCTATAAAATGACGAAAATATTGTAATAATATAGCTCGTGTTTTGCTATCAACAAAATGGTGAATATAAATAGTGAGGCTACAGTGTTCCAACAGAAATATTAAAAAATATTTAAAAAATGTTGTTTTGAAATTTGTTACCATTTGAGATAGTAATACAGATATCTGTTAACTGATATAATACTTAATCAATAACTTTTTAGTTAGTGGTAATAATCCATTTTTAGATGCTCATAATTTTAATTGTGCTAGAAAACTTTTATGTATTTGTTCCAGTTCCAATACAATTAACTGACACAAGAACTACAATGTACATGTTTAATAAAATTTATTTCACATTCAAGAACTTAATTCATGTTTATTTTGAATACTAGCGCCACACATTGACAATTAGCCACGTGTCCATCGATTAAATTTCGCACTTTCGTATATTATACACAATACCCATAAGAATTTATGATGATTAACTTTTCCAGATAAGAGACGAATTATCTTCATAAAATAAGAATTAATTTTACCTTTTCGTTTATTTCGAGATCTCTGCACAATCTTTATGCATTTTTATGTGTATCTATTATGGTCGAAGTGTCACAACTGTCTGCAATGGACTTTTCTAATAGAAAACAGTATGGTATTACCATATTATAGAGAAGTATATCTTGGTATTAGTATTTAGTTGTATGTACCTTATATATATATATTTACACAGTATCATAAAATCCCTCTAGGATATTCTTTTCATCATCTACTTTTTCATTCAAACAATTCTTTTGTAATGTTCATTTCTATTGTGGACCATCCACCATATAAATACAAATATATATACATATATATATATATATATATATACACTTTATAATAATAATAATATGTATAAAGTGTTTGAGAAAAGTGTACAAGTGTATTATACTTTAATCTACATTAATGTGTGATAAAAACCTAACTGAGGTTTTTATATAAAGAAATAGGATTTTGGGTGATACAGTTTTTTTGTATGTATTGAAAGTCATTGAAAACATCTGAAATATTAGCTTATATAATGATAATGTAATGGACATTATTGAAAGCTCTGATTGAAGTTATTTATAGTACTATAATAACAGAGTCTCTAAGAACATCGATCTTACATCAAGATAAACCAATTAAATTCATAAATATTTCTAATTGAGAGATTGTTTAAGTCGATAACAAATTGTGTCACAGGTTCAGAAAAGATATAATTCAACGGATCATTTTATATGTTTTCTGTAAAACGTCAAAAATACTGTTTTTGGAAAGATCGACTTTCACCCAATTAAACACAAATGACATCATTTTTATTAAATATTTTTAGAATAAACTTGGCCTCTAAGTTACAAAGTTCACTTGATTAACAAAACATTGGCTAGTTTGGGAATACGATCTGGAATATTTACGATAAATCAACTTTCATATGAAGTTTTGAGAGATACTTCAGAAACTATTCGCCTCGATCGTTAAAGGAATATTATTTTCAAATTCTATGTAAAAATAACCTTCTGAATCCTATTTCATGTTCATTCTGGCATAAACATTTTCATTTTCTAAGATCATTTAAAAAAATTCAATGAAAACATCTGTTTATAGATCTATTTGAGTAACTTCTAAAATAAAGTGTAATTTCTAGCTATCTCAGATCGTCTAATGGATTAAGGTTACAAGTGTTTTAAAAAAAATTAATAAAATAGGATCGGATTAAATCGTAAAGAATCGTTGGAAATTTAGATAGATTGAAATTTCAGTATACCTCGATAACCGATAAGTAGATTAATGAATTTCTAAGCGAGCACAACAAGAGATAACATGAAGGCAAAATGTTAAGGTTGATAAATGTACTCTGGGGACTTAAATGCGAATTTCCAGTGAAAACTCTAAAACGAAACTTTGACTAAAATACTTCCTTTACTATTTGGATGAATGAAAACATTAGTAATAATAAAATACAGAAAGATTTTCTTGAACAACATATATCTAGAAAATTGACAAATAAATATTCATATTTCGAAAATTACCATTACCCATATAATATTCTACAATTTTTATTTCTTCTTAATTTTCACTCCGAATATAATACTCAGTCACATTGTAATTAGCGTATTATGATTGTTATTATTAAAAAAATAGTTTCTACCATTTTAACCAGTTGATTAAAAAAACAGAAAAGAAAATAATAAAGACATCATACAACGTAGTTATTTGTCCTAAATACAACAAGCTCTTTCTTCTCATATTATCTATTTATACCCGCAGCAGCGCTTGTAATAGGATATGTTATTGTTGTACATATTTTATGAATAAAGTTGATACTCGATGGTAATCATGAATCAAATTCGAAAACTTCAGAAACTTTATATCTTAAATTCTTCAATATATCAGATTCAGTGATATGTAAAAAATTTATTTGAGAATTTTAAGGGAAAGATATATATTTAGAATAAAAGCTTATCCTTGTGTAAATATTTTAGTTTTATTGTGAAAATATTATAGTTATGTTTGATATTTATCAATTTTTAACTTTATCTGTTTGTTGTTAAAAAATTGTGAGTAATAATTGCCTTAATTATTTAAAATTGATTTATATTAGATCATTTATTAAGATAATTGTATACAAAGCTCATAGTACATTATATTAATTATTGCAATGATATTTTCTTTTATTTAAATTTAAATCACCGGGATCCACAATTTGACCCATAAAAAATTTGAAAGTTAATTTTTAAAATTTTCGTCACATTTTAATGTAATTCATTCTGATGTTCCTTCAAAAACATCTTTTGAATGAAATTTTAAATGATTAAATCGGTACGGATATTATATAAATATAGAAAATAACCATTTTTGGATAAAAAGTTAAATTACTAAGATTATCCATCTTTAAGGGCATTTGGAGTAGAAATCTGAGTGAATTTAACACTATTTATAATTTATTTATTTATTTTTTTGGAAAAGATGCAAACTAACAAACGTAGAGCTTTAGTTGTTCGAAGCATACTATGGAACGAGTATATTGAAAATTATATAAAAAAGAAAATATATTTATTTATGTATGTGTTTGTTATTGTGGTGAATGTAATAAAATAAATGATACGAGAGAAATGATAACTTATATTTGTATACGTTCTATATATTGTGTTATTGTGGAGTAGACCTACAGACCAGGCAACAACATTGATTCATAGTATACAGCGACACGACGAGCCAATATTTATATACATACAGAAAGCTGATGCGAATCAAAACATAAATTACTTAACAAAACTGAAAACTGTGTGAATATCATAGTATGATTATTAAATAAAACTATTCAAAATACTAAAAGTTAAATACCGATCCATTAGTTGGCAGGACTTGTTTTAATTTTTCATTTATTTCCAATATCACTTTAACATTAAGAGACAAATTGTTAAGCTGTTAACATCTCTAAAATAGTAGATTCTTCAGCAAAATTGGCTACCTTCGAAAACAATTATTTTGATTAAAATGAGTTTTTTCATATACTTTGTGAAGGGAAAAAGGGAATACGAAAATTTTTATATTTTTTACTTCCCATAGAGAAATAAAGCATACAATTTTTGAAAGTGGTAATTGCTTGCAAAGTATTAGATGAAATAAAAAGTTCTCATAATAATGACGGTAAGAAAATAAATATTTCCATGAAACAAGATGGAGTATCGTAGAAGGGAGAACATATTTTTAAGTTTAAAATAACTTTTTGCTAAGAGAACAACTCCTTAGTTATAAATATAAGCTTAACTACAAGTGGGATCACTTATTTAAATGGAATGTCAAGCATTTAACTATAAAGCCTACGTTTCATGGCGTTAAAATTTAGAGATAATAAATAGTTATTTATGTGCAGGAAATCGATTGTTTTTTTTTCCATATTTCTAATTAATCATCGCTTTTGGGTGTTCAAAGTACATATTTAAATAAAAATCATTCCTATAAACATTTATACATTTATATAGAAACTCGTAGTACAAAAATGATAAATTATATTATTCAGAAATCGCATGTGCCAGAATGTATTCTGATATATTATTATTATGGTTGATTTTAATAGAATAAAAACTATCAGAGCTA
Source organism: Chrysopa pallens (assembly GCA_020423425.1). Taxonomy (NCBI): domain Eukaryota; kingdom Metazoa; phylum Arthropoda; class Insecta; order Neuroptera; family Chrysopidae; genus Chrysopa; species Chrysopa pallens. The sequence continues at coordinate 62,416,034 of CM035592.1, forward strand.
AATAAAATATTATGAAACAAATATTTTTATTATTTTGAGTGTATTTCGTCTAGTTTTGAATTGATATCATATTTATAAATTACAATGTTTTTCTTTTCTGTAATGTGTAAAGTATTCAATTGAAATTGTTAATCATGTATCATGACTATTTATATAGATACAAAAAGTATTTTAAGAATCATTTAAATAACTGCTGTGTACAACCAAGCTGATTTTATTAATGGCGTTGGAAACGATTTACCAATATATAATATTTTAAGAGCGGATAAATTAATGAATTTCCAATGGAGTTAAGTGTTCTATGGAGATATTAGATTATTTAAGAACAGTCTTAAAAATTTGGAAAAATGTTGGTGCTAATAATTCCAAAAAAATCTCTTCAATTTTCAAATTGAATTATAGTCTTAATTACATACATTAAACGGATTTGGCCTACATAATGTCATTATTATAACTGATTAAAACGCCATCTATGGCAAAATAAATATTAATTACCTTTTGAATTCAAATTTAGTTCAATATTTATTTTCTTCAATACGTATATAATTATATTAATAATCAAGTAAAATTAAATTTTATTGTAAATTTATAGTTTCAATTTACGTAGCAATATCAAAATGGGAATCCTTTTCATTATAACTGCTAATTGAACACAACACATAGACAATGGTGATATCAAAACAAATAAGAGAAGCCACAAACTTGGCAACCAACGTTATACAAATGAATACTAATGTTATCATATGAATATTTGAATTCAATTAAAAATCATTCACACATAATAAGTTACATAATAAGTTGCTAAGAGAATTATGTAGACTAATAAATGGTCTGAAATTGAAACATAAATTCTTCCATTTATTGTTAAAATGTAGGTGACAATCGGCAGTGATAGAATTGACGCGTGAGCTGGCAAAAATTTCAAAATCCAAATAATCAAGGATCGGTAAATTTTCAAAATCTAATCTAAGAGTGGCAAATTTCCGAATAAATTGTATTCGAATAAAACTATTTTAAATTTGCTATGAATTTAATCAACATGCCTGAAATATTTTGAAATTTTTGACATCAATGTTAGATATTCAGAACCATTTTGGATTTACCTCGTAGCTGAGTTGGTAAGCCTGGTAGCCGTCGTTATATATTTGATTGATTGATAAGAGTGAATACATGTAATAAAGCTGAATTATTAAATTTGTATTAATTTCAAAAATTCATTTTCAATGATATTAAAATCATATTTTAACATTAATAAAATATGGTGGGAGCGCAAATAAATTATATAGTAAAACCAATAACTAGAAAAGTATTATATTCTCTGCATTTATTTGCTCTTCCACCATATTTGTTTACTGATTATTTTCAATCAATTTATTGATTTGCACAATATTTTGCAGTAAAAAGATCAAACCGATACCTTATATTTAACAGCTGCTTGGTTATGAATTGTCAAGTCAATAATTAGCATATGAAAATAATGATGATATAAAATCTTCATTCGAATGCAAATCAAGTCAAATCAAGTCAGTTGATTTTATATTTTACCTCAAAGATTCATCATTATAAATAAAAGTAAATTTTTCTTAGATTTCGTATTACACGTATATTATTATTACACGTTAAGCTATTCATTAACCATTTCGTTTTTCATTAGCCATTTAAATTTGGTTAAATTAATTTTTAAGGATTATTACTGTTATAGTTGTTGTTGATTTTTCTAGAAAATCGATATTTGTACATACATCAATTCAAAATCCAGTGCACTGATTAAAATTATATGATAATGATACAGAAATTTAGTTTTTTTCCTTAATTAAAATTTCAACTCAATCGCTGAAACCTTTTTAGAAATTTATATATTAATACGTGAAGCAAAAATTTCGTACCCATTTTTACGAAAATTGATGAGTACTACAAATCCTATTAGTATCATTTCCCTTGAAACCAAAATCTAAATTTGAAATTTAAAATAAAAATTTATTTATCTTCTCTTCAAATAATATATAAAGAGTGCACATCGCAATCATTCGTGCTTCATCTATATATTAACACGAGAACAAAACTTTTTACCAATTTTTACGAAAATTGGGCGGATGAAATTATGTATACAAAACAACTGGAGAGTGGACCCCGGACTGACGTAACGTAATGACATGCATAGACCAATCAATGAAGTTAACCAGATTTAACAGCAGTCACAATCTGTATTTGGATGGGTGACCACCTAGCAGTACTATGAACTGTTGTTGTATAAAAAAAAAAATAATCCCCTTTAGTTAATGGCTGTATAGCTGAAAGTAGCTGAAACCAAAAATAAAAAAACTGGAGAGTGTTAATATTTTTTTTTTTTTAATTGTGCATAAAAATACATTAAATCCATAAAAATAACATTTTACACACCATGACACACATATTTAAAAGGTATGGCTTATATTACACACCCAACTATACACACGCCTATACATATTATAAATGTCCATTATACTGTTTTGATTTAAGGCAGTAAGATTCACTTTTGAATGAACGGCTGCTGAAAACGGGATTATAGTATAACTTATTACAAAGGTAAAGACGTCCATGTATCTCGTGGATGTTATTTGTTCATGGTTTGATTATGTATATTACATTTTACTGTATAATGCAATGTTACACAAATTTCACTGTATTTTTTTGTACGTACTACGAAAACGTAGTTCCACAATGGACTGTCTCTACAAGCGTAGCATATATATATATATATATATATATATATATATATATGATAATCAAACGTTGTGTGTTTGTTTTTCTACTCTTCATTTATTTGTTCAACAGATAAACATCTCGCCTCCACGATTTGGTTTGATTGATTAATTTCATTTATATATAAAATATATATTTTTTTCCTTCTATATATATAAATTGTATTATGGTAGCCGCCATTTTTATTATTGTATACAATAACTCATATACATATTTTTGCTGTGCACATCATTTCATTGATCAGAAACATATATATAATAAATTGTAATTTGTGATTAATTACACAACATGTATAATAGATATGTTTGTAGATATTTATAAATTGTTCGTATGTATTTGTATCTATATGTTTGTATAACAGGGTACATTTTTTTAAAAATATTTATATTATAAATATGTTTGTTTGTTTGATTATAATAATAATAGAAATAACGTATGTATATATACGGTTTTGTTTTTGTTTTTTCTTGTTAAATTATTGCAAATACTAATTATTCGGTATTTTATAATATTTTATGTTTACTTCCATAGTGTTAATTTTAGAATAAAGTGGATAATAATGAACTGTAAAAAAATTTTATCGCAAGGCGAATATACAAAAATATACTAGAAATGTTTTTATTTATAATATGTATTTTTAATACAAATACGTTTGATAAATGTTGATATTATAGATAGCCTATAGCTCGCTTCGAGTTATGATAATTAAAATAAGTTAGTTTCTGTTAATTTTAATGCCATAAAACCAAAAATTCACCGTAAAAAATAATGCAAATTTATTAAATATAATTAAAACACATGAATTTGTATCAAAATATCATCTCATATATTTCTTTATTATATAAATATTTCTCCTGATACTTCTTACGTTCAATTGTGGTAAATATTTGCTTTAAATATACATTATCATCATAATTATTTGCTAAAAAATTTATGATTACAAAATACAATATCTTCAAGACTTAATTTAAAATTATAGTATTTTGGTTTCATCAGTTCTGGATGTCACATTTGGGTATATTTTTTTGAAAAAGATAATTTTCCATTGTTACCTTACCCTTTTCATAATATTTTAGTTTATTTAGTTTACTTTTTTTCGATTATGTCGATAAAAATTGTATACATCAAATCCGAACCATTAAAACCTTTGATTAATAGCTGAATGTTAATACATGTAAACAGCTTAAAATTTACTTTTTAAATTAGAATTGTTAAAAATATTATGCATCACAAAAAGTAGAGTGTCTAAGTTTTAAAGTGATACCTCAATGATTAATTTATATTCAGCATTAGGGGAGCTAGAAGGATGAATAAGAATTCCTTATGAAAAGTAATATAAATTAGCCACAAATATCATTAGTTTAAATCATTGAAATATTTATTTTGAATACATTATATAAGAGGTAAACTTCAGAATTTGATTTTTGGTTATTAAACCGTCATAATCAGTATCATTTTATGTTAAAGTAAACAAGCAAGAGTTCTGTTATGTATATTTTAACTATATTTCATATAATATAAAATGATCTATAATGAAAGAATTAGAATCTATGTTATATACGTAAGAAAAATATTTACAGAATCAATGGAAGTAACTCGATGTGTTAGACAGATAAATAAACACAAATTTTTTACAAATTTTGTAAAATAATCATTTATCATTACTAATTATTGTATATATATATATATATATATATATATATATATATATATATATATATATATATATATATATATATATATATATATATATATATATATATATATATACATATATAATTACCGTCACATATCGTACTTTTATTAATTATATGTAACACATTCTAGATTTAAGGATATTTAAGGATGTTTTTGTTGCCATAAAAATACTTTGAAAAAATTTTTATCAGAATAATAAAAAAATAATTAGGAAAATCGTCTATAAAAAAGAAAATAATTAAGATTAAAGTATCATATCCTTAAATCTGGAATGTGTCAGGAATAATAAAAAATAATTATAATTACGGAGTTATATAAATTATACAGCTGGAAGTTCAAATAAAAATTAAGTAATAGCCATAAAAATGTATTAAAGTAATAGAAATAATTTGTCTTTCAAGGGTTATAACTGAGAAATTGCGTTAACAGTCAATTATGCTTAAATCCAATAAATATCAGTTTATCTTTCGAAGATTTTATTTGAAAAAAAAAATTAATTATTTGGAATTTGATCTGGAATGATTAGAAGAAATTGAGAAAATTGATTGTTTTTGTACAGGAAAAAGTGTAAAAACAAACAAATATTTGTCTATGCAACCTAGAAAAATGCGTTTGTATCCGATGTCAAATCATTTAATCAAAGTAAAAATTTGTTTTTCAAAGTTGTTTCTTCGAAAATTGCCATAGCACAGCGTGACTGGATCTGCTAGTAAATAATAAAATATTGAATGGTGGGTTAAACAAAGTTTTTAAAATAATTCTTTTGTAACTAACTATACGGGAACTGTGTTAATTTTTATTCGTAATTGTAACACATCCGAATTAAATATTGTTTTTACAAATATTTTTCTTTATTTATAATCCCTCATATACACAGTTTTGGAAAATGATGTTAGGAGAAAATTGGGATTTATTTTGAACTTTGACCTTCATCAATAACCTGCAGATACTTAAAAATGTTATTCTTGTTCTTGAAAACAATTTTATTTTAATATAGAAATTGTCACAAATTTGATGATAAAAGAATCTTAAGTAGCTGACTTTTTAAAATAAAAGAAAATATGTCATATAGTAAAATATATTAAAATCTTCAGTATTTATTTATTATAAAACATTTTTGTAAATTTTGTGTGAAATTTTCCACACTAATAGTTTAGAGAAGGACAGGAAAAAGCCAATATTTTTTTTAAATTATGCATAAAAAATACATTAAATCAATAAAAAACACTATGACACACACATTTATAAGGGGTGTGGTTTATATTACACACACTACTATACTCACGCGTGTTTAACTTAATAAATTTTGTTTAAAGCCACGCATATATACTGTTTTGTTTAAAGGTAGTGAGAGTCATTTTTGGGAGATTACTGTCGAATTTCACCCGCTGTAACGGAAGTTTTTTTAATTAAGGACAAAGTTTTGAAAAATAAATATATTATACAAAAATAGTAGACATTTCAAATATGTCGAAAGATTATGATGATATGTCAAAATATCACACAATATAAAATATAAAAATTAAATATTATATTTTTATAATTCATAATCTAGACAGGAGACTACTGTTTACAAATTTTTTGTTTGTTTGCGAAAATATTTATTCAAATAATTAATATAGGTAGATGACAAGACCATTATTTAATGTAATAAATATATTTGTATAAAAAAATGTATAAATGAAAATATAATTAATGGTATTTTATACCATATTATCCGTACCGTGCATAACTTTTTAAAGATTGATGCACCACGAGTATCTAAAAGTTGAAATATTCAAATTCTAGAAAATTATATTTTTTCAACTATTTAAACATACATTTTATAGCAAAAAAATTATTGAATGCTTTAAAAAAATGACATTTAATTGAATTTATTGGATTGAAAGTTGTAAGAATGATCGAATAAATTGCATTAGTAATTAATATTAATTGCCAATATAAATAAAATTAATTATTCATTACAATTTTTAAATAAAACTTTTGAAATAATAATGTTACATTATACACCATTCATTCACAGATATATATCAGTTGTTCGATACAGGAGTTTTTTCTAACCATAGAAACGAATGAAAACATTTTGACGCACGGTGCCTATAAAGATATGGCTTACACATAATTTGAAAAATTTATTTCAAAGAATTATTCAGCATAATCGAAGTTTCAGCTGAATACAAGACATACTTGATGATAGTATAAATTTCGATTTTTTTCCCAATTCAAATTTTCCTAGATCAAATTATTTTGTATTTTATAAATACGTATTTCGGCTACAAATTATTCATCATCAGTATGAATTAGCTAGTTGTAATGATTCTCTAAGGAGATGTTGCTCGTTGCTAATTTGGTGACGGTTGTGCAAAGAGTAACATCTCCTTAGAGAATCACTAGCTAATTCATACTAATAGTGACTACTTTGTAGTCGAAATATGTATTTATAAAATACAAAATAATTTGATCTAGGAAATTGGGGAAAAATCGCAATTTATTCGAAAAATCCAAGAGTTCTCATTAATAATTATAAAATTGATGATAGTCCTTTCACGGTTTTAAATTCGATTACTATTAATTAGGTAATACTATTATTTTAAGTATATGTAATGAAAATGGGATAAGCTGATTGAAAAAAATTTCTTTTATTTACTTGAACTCTATTTTACATATTAAATTTAAAAATATGAAAATCAGTGTCATTCTAAATAAGGGAATAAAAACACGCAAACAATACAATTGAAGAGGTAAATCATAGCTCGCAAACCTTAAAAACTCAAGTTGCACTGCAATACTTCAACCATGAACGGCTTGTAATCGTTAGCTGTGCAAGTACACATAAATCGTAGTTATTCATAATTTCAACCGCCGGAATCCCTGGTCCACATAAAACCGGTTACATAATATCATTACATTTCAACGTGACTTTTGAATGCATCATTATTTTAATACTTTTATTTTTAGCACACCCATCCTCCCTATATATTTTTTATTAACTTTCTTATAAAGGAGAATATCGAAAGCGCCCCGATCAAAAAAATCAAGACTAGAAATTACCTCACGTTTTTATGTGTTTCAAAATCGCCGAAGTTTTCGAGAGTTTTTACAAAATATGTATTTGTATTTGTGTGTGTAAACGAACTGCGCGTTTGTATATAACAAAATTTTGTGAGACTAAAACTCATTAAAAACGAATGCATCAGCTAGTCTTTTTGACTGACGGTAGGTGTGTCCATGCAAAATCTAGGCTTTTATATTTTATTAAAAAAAATAAATTGTATCCATCATTCAAATCATAGTTGATAAAACAAACATTCAAATATAAATATGTTTAGTTTCGACACATTTTCTTTTCAATAAAGTCAATAAACACATTAATTATAATGCATACAATTACATAATAATACTTATTGTAATTAATGTAATTGTCGTTATAATACATATTATTTTGTAGGCATGTTTATATGTCGTGTATTTTTAAATAAAATTGTTATTATTTTTAAAGAAATTAAAATTTGATTCTTTCACTTCAATGTAATTTATCTATTTTTGAATAAAATTTATTATTTATTATTATTATTATAAGAAAGTTCTTGTCATAACTTTGTTGAGTCACACCCATGACGGTTTGTTATATTCAGAATCAATAACAGGTACCTAATAAAAGGTGAGTTCAATTATATAGTATGGTAACACACCTATTGTTACAAAATATTATTTCACATTTGATAACAACCTATCAATGGTAATAAATTTATATCTAGAGTATAATTTAACACACGAAATGAAAAACTATAATGCTAAAAAGATTATAAAACTAATACTATGTTTAGTTCTAAAATATGATGTTTACATGTTTTTAACGAATTTTTATACATAGAAAATGTATTAAAGGTGTTGAATTAATGATGTATTTTCTTTAACTTGGTAGTTGTGGAGAGAGCTTGCATCCTCAAAATTGTAACTAAATTCATTATTTATTTATGCTTATTTGATGCAATTCAAATTTTCAAGTTTCTAACTAAGGGAATAAAGGTTTCAAATATAGTATCTCCTGCCACCTCCTCCTTAAAGTTAAGATTTTCATTAATCAAATTTCAGCCGATGTTGTAAAATGAAATCCAAATTTCAAGCAAGGGTTCAAGTTCAAGAGTTGACTATGTGCAACGTAGTTTTTCAGGACAAAATATTTTATTAGTTTAAATGTCTAGTTATGGTCTGCGCTCTAATTGACGATATTGTTGTTCAATAGAAATAAATTTAAATTTTATTTTTCTTTACACTTGGCTTAGTTTACGCAGATTCTGAATGCCTATTTTTAAGGTTTGTATATTGATTTGAACACATAAACTAATATTAATATTTTAACAATGCAATCGATTTAAATAATTTGAACATGATACTGAGTACAATAAAACAGCATTAAATTATAACTTTTGAATTTTGAAATTATTTTATAAGATAAAGCAAAATTAAAATAATTTTGCTATTGAATTAAACTCGATAAAGCTATAACTAATAGTCTATCTAGTACTCGATGGAAGTAAGATGCCTAGTAAGAAGGTATATAGAAATTATCCGATCCCTGTATATTATAGTTCTGTGATCTATTGGTTAAAATTTTGAAATTGTGGCAAATGTAAGCAATAATAAACAAGAGATGATTGTTTTGAAAAGACATAACAATTTTTTTATTGTATTTGTAATGGTTTAAAAGTTGAATCGTGTATCCTTTGGACTCAATTATTTAATTTTTGTCATTCACAACTTCTTCGGTCGAGAATACAGCATCCTCGATTTCTTAAGTCCTTTTTGAAAATCCAATTGGGAATTCTACAGACTCCCATACTTTTTTTTACCTTCTGTATATTGTAAGGTTACGAACTAAAGCATTACAAATCGTATCGCTTTACATTAAAGATTTTCTATATTAATAACATCATGGGAGGTTAATCTTTCTCTTTAAGTTCAAGTTGATATATGTCCTTTACATTGTACATACGCTATTTAAGTGTAAAATGCAATTACAAAAATCCTTCCAACTGATTTTGTCATAATACAATTTTAGTAAACAATATATTTTTTACGATTTATCTTTGACTTGTTAAATCATATTTAACAATGATGTGATCGAATTAGTAGGAGGTTCAGGAGGACGAGTTATATGAGATACAAAAGAAAATTTTATTATTTTCCAAAAATACTAAATTATTTATAACAAATAAATTTTGTACATGGATCACAAAATAAATTAATTTACTAAAAGCTGTTATACACCACTATAATACATACAGCTAGTAGCTACAGCTATTATACACTTTACTCATATAATATTATAGTATAAATAACTTTGAACGATATTACATAGTAACAATAATGATAATAGCTCTCATAGTAAGCAGTTAGACACTACTAGTATAGCTCACCACTGTATTACAACAACAACAACAACATCAGTTAGTTATAATGTTATGATGCTTTAAGGTACATTTAATATAGCTCAGTTCATATACAAGGTGATGTATTGACCCAATTAAATACATTTTCTACATAGGAGAATGTATTAAAGACTGAGTTTTAATTCAAGCCAGATCTTTATGTTTGTCCTATAATTGAAATACTCAGGTTATATAAAAGTCAAGTGGGAACTAGTTTAAAATTTTAAAATTTTGTAATATTATAAAATAAAAATTTTCTGTAGTAAATCAATCGGTTAGGGAGGGTCTCATGTATAATAAGCGGACACTGTGATAAATAATATAGTTGAAATATATATTTATTACTTGGTCTTTTTTTCCTGTATATTATTGGCAAATTCGATTTTAAGATTTACATAATCGCGTCAATTAGACATTATGAGTATCTACTATAATTAATCTAACGCACTCAAGTAAATCCAGAAATCCCCGCTTGGATTCTGCTTCCATATTGCCCTCAATAATCATTTGGCCCTATTACATATATAATTGATAAAATATATAGAAATTTATAAAAATATCTAATTTTACTTGTTCTTCTTTTACCCAAATATTTGGCCGCCTTTAGACATGGTGTTCTTAGATGAATAAGCAAGAATGTTGTTATATGTTACCAACTATTTTTTGGCATGAATTACTTTGTAATTACAAAAAGGCTTTGACGTTTTGCATACTATTCCACCGTCAAATTCAAATAATAATTTCGAAGTAGTAAATTAGTGAGGTATTACTGCAGCACGTTCTTCTTACCCTAGTATAAGAGAGAGGGAGTTCTTATACTAGTTTAATTGATGACAGAAATTGTTCTTGAATGTAATATTCAACTAAGATAATTGTAATCGATCAGTCTGTATATTTATGAATGCATACTTCCTATTATGAATATGTAAACCATTAAATATTCGTATTTCAGTTATTTAACAAACTTATTACGTCATTACTTGTTGTGATTATCATTATTATTATTATTATTATTATTATTATCATTATTAATATTATATTGGATGCATTAAAAAGTAAACGAATAGTTATTTGCATGATGCATTTAACGGGAATAGATGTCATAAATCGTTTTTCTGAGAAATTATTATTTTTCAATTATAAAAATCTAATATAATAAGCTTGTGAAAAAACCATTCAAACAAGACATCAAATATAATTTATTGTTAATAAACTGGTACAAAAAATTCGAATAAGGAGAACATTAATTTTTCTTTGCCTATACCTTATCTTTGAAGAATCACTCTACGTTAAATTGGAGCTATCTTTGATCGATTTATAAAAACATCAAAATTCAGGAAAAAAATCGAGAAATAAATTAATTTTACATAAGTATCCTCCAAGATGGCTAGAATAGGGATGTTGATTAAATATTTTTTATTACTCCTAATGAAGTGTCTTTACTTCACGAACATGGATCTGAATTTTTTTTTAAATCTTTAAAAATAAGAAACAAATGGACATTCAAAATTCCTAATTAAACAAAAATGGAAATATATATATTATAAATTATATGTTAAATATCATTTTCAATAATGAGATGAATATATAGTCATTGGTAGTTTATAAATTCTTTGTTTTTGAATCAATTTTAATTTAATTTACAAGTTTTGATATGGTATTGAATCAAGTTCGCTGCGCTTGTCTTATAACGCAAAACCCAAGAGTGATAGCGAGCTTAAGTTGAAGTTCGTGAATGTGCCAAATTGGTATTAAAGTAAGTATTCGTATTGTAATCCATTATATTTTTTTTAATAAATTCATATTCCCATTATGTTTAAACTTCGACATTACAAATCAAAATCTCAAAGCGAACATGTAAGATTTTTTTATATGTGTTCCAGTAATGAATATACAACCTTTTTGAGATAATGTCAGAACGATGGCTGGTGAGATAAGAGAGCCACCAGCTATAAATCATCTTTCTCATCACATTTTTAGAAAATTTTTAAACACCATTAAACAAGTTATAAGTATAATATCGATTGAATTAAATATGAACTGTAAAGGAGACGGTACACTTAACTATTACATTTAAAGGCAGCCATAAATGTTACCATTTGTTATATTTTTACTTAAATAGAAAACATTTTATTTGTATTTATTGATTAATAAAATCGTAATGATTAATACAAGCTGTAATACACATTATATAATAATTATATAATAAGCGTAGGATCTGCTGTATTTTAAACAATTAATATCTTAGTTGGTTTTTTCACTTGTTTTTTAATTTGTTTTAATCCCATAAAATTTTTTTTTTACTTTCAATAGATTAAAATACATTATAAAGAATTTAACACGACTTTCTTGTATTAAATTCTTTATATTTACGTCGATAGATTATCATACCATAAACGATATACTTTTTTTTTTCTTGTATCATCAAAGATATGAATCAAATGCCATTTTAAATACAATAAGCTTACATACATGTTACTATAATTTTAATACAGAATCATGAACTCTGGTGGATAGCTTTGATGACATGTATTGGAAAAACAAAACAGCGGAGACGATCGACAATATTTATGTTGAATTTATTAAATTATACAAAATAACTAACTATAAATTTCAATTTCACAAAGAGACAGCATCGTATTACAATTGTGTATCATTTTCATATGATCAAATATCTTAAGAAAATAAACTAGTCAAGTATATTATGACACCACTAATTTTCATCAAAGAGAATTACCAAAATACTTAACTATTATTGTTCTTAGTAAAGTAATATTCTATTACACGGACACTTACATCATTACTACAATAATAATGACTTAAAATAATTATTATTGTAGAATTTTATACGACCATTTCCAACATTAATATTATAGTCACAGTTATTTTACGGTGGTTTACCATACAAGCATTTGTGTGTGTCAACAGACCGTATGACAATAATGAAAGACATTAAATATCTCAAATACTCTTCTATACATGTTGGTTGGTTATTGTTGTTGTTTATTTAAACAGAATTGTTTAGTAGAAAATTGTTGTAATATTGTTTGTTCTGTATATGAATGTAAATTTTATTAAATACGGTTTAATGTATCGTTTGCTTTATATTATATACATTATATGAATTTAAATGTAATTAATACATTAAATCAATCAGACTTGTTTATTAAATTGAAATTCGTTTTGAACAAGCAAAGAAAACAAATAACATTATTAATTGTATTTATACCCGCCATATAACTAAGTACAAATTTTGGAGCTAATAGGGTAATCGTCTGATATAGAATAATATATTTTTATACTCGATATATATGTAATATGTCACAATATATTAATTTACAAACAATTTTGGTATAGGTGTTCAAAGAAATTATTTCACCTGATTAGTTTACATTAGTCCATTTCCGACTGTCATTACGTGCTGAATTTTTGGTGACGTATTCTAAACATAAACAGTGAGTTAAAGTTCGTGAATGAGCAAAATCAGTCAATTGGATCCAATCGATCTTTGACAAATTTATTAAAAAAATAGAAGAAGAAAATTTCAAATACAAAAAATATTAATTTTTTTTAAACATACATCCATTTTTTGAAACATTTTTTCGTAAAATATTTGCTTGAGCGATCAATTTCAGATCAAATTTAGTTAATACTAATTAAAAATAATCCAAACAATGAAATTCAATCATGTTGTGTATCTATACAATTAACTATGTTAGTTTTTGTCTTCACTTGTTCACTTAAAAATGTGAAACAAGACTCAATACCATGACAAAAATTAATTATTAAATTACAATTGATTCAAAAACAAAGAATGTCGAAGCTAACAAAGATTATACATTAATTTCATTCTTAAAAATGATATTTAACTTGTAACTTAAGTGGAGATAGAAACAGTTCAGTGAAAGTAAGATAAAAATACTAGAAACCGGTCAAAAGTGATCAATTTCGAACATTGTATCTCCGGAATGATACTTGATAGTTGATATGTTACTGTTACTAAAATGGTAACATATTGAACGTACACTAATATTTCAAAAATTTATAAAATCAATTCAGTAGTTTTAGAGCTATTCGCGTTTGCCTGAAAGAAAGATTGTTCAAAACTTCGATATAGATATAAACACAAAAATTTAAGTAAAGTCAAATTATGCAAGTTTCAAACTTTCAATAAACAAAGCAATATACAAACAACAATTTTCATCATAAAAATTTTTTAGAAAAGTATAAGATAAAAATTATTACTTAAAAAAATGTGTAAAGGCATAGTTTTTAAAAGAGTTTAACATCTGTTCACATCATTGTAATTTATTAATTATTTTTATTAAAAAAAATTAATTATTTTGAAAAGACTATCATAATCAAGTAATTTATTATATAGTGAAAGAAAATTGTATACATAAATTTTATCCAATACAATGTTCATTGTTCCAGCAAGCTCTAGAAGATGTTTTAGATAACAAAATAACAATGTGTGCACCTGTGTTTTGATACAAAAATAATAATAAAACCAATATCTCATCTATTCTTACCTATCAAATAGATAAAAACGGTTTCTATAAGCTGTACCGTTTAGAATGTTTGAAAGAGCATTAATAGCTTCTAGTTTTAATACTTGTCAAACATTGCTTCTTATAAAGAAAGAATTACAAAAGAAGATTAGCAAAATTAAAAGCTACAATACTCTAAAAGATTCTTTAGATATTCGACACATGATTGATTTTTCATATTTGAACTATTTTTAACTATTTACATTCATAAAATACTCTAAACATAAAAAATGTTGTAAATGTTTTTACAGTGATAAATACATATGCTACAATAATAGGAGGAAGCTTTGTCTAGTCAGTTCCAATATTAAAATTTATACGTTGAAATTTCGATAATTAAAAAAAAACTTCATAAAGATACCTTAATTTTGTACCAATTTACAAGTCAAGTGATCGGGAAAATTTGACATTGGTGTGAAACAGTCAGCCCCACTATTCTGTAACCAGGTCTTCGAATTCAATTAATATTGCATGCGAAATTTTGTGTCCCACATTCCAGGCAACTTGTTGTACATGAACGTAGTATGCGCCTAAAGCAATTGAAATCAGAGAACATCAGTTTGGATCATTATTTTATTACAAACAGTAGCACCGGCTACTGATTTCGTACACGCTTTGAATCTTAAAAAGAAGAGAAAAACGCTACGATATTGGAGAAGTGCTATATGTCGTAGGTCAAGAAAGAAGAAAGTATAATTTTTAGGATTACAGAAGATGATGGTTTATTTCGAAATTTCAGACGGATGTGTAAGTTTTTTTCAATTATTGTTTTAATTAATCGTTTTCATTCGTATATCTTTCTATTCGGCGATATTATTATCCCATAATTCGGCGGGATGATGGAAATTGTCAATAAAGACAACAAGCTGCGGTGATCCGTCGACTGTTGGTAAGATGACGACATTGTTAAACATTGTTGAATCATGTTGAGAGATGATGCAACGATCATCAACTTTTAGCATACGGCAGAGAGACATATTTTTGGTCGCTTTGTGTCGCTGCTATGGAAATACTGTATGTCTCCATGTTTATGCTTAAAGTTTTCGGAGTGGAATTTTGCCTTTTGACTAATGAAAATTGCCCATATCACTTGAACGTGTAAATAGCACAAGTTTAGTGGTAAACACAAATTAATTTTTGTTAATTGCATGAGCGTGTTTACCCACAAACTCAGTTTCATTATAAAATTATTTTATACTGGGATTAATGTTTAGTCTTCAATCTTAAACTCTTCAGTCTTAAATATGAAGTAATAATAATGTAAACGTTGTTATATTAATCAAAGTAAGAAAATATTTTTTGTATTACCAAAGCCTTGTTTGAAAAAAAAGAAAAAAATTATAATAAACCAACACTTTATTCTACATTAACCATCAAACAACAAACATAGTTGACACAATTTTTGATGATAAATTAATGAGAGCAGTATTCTCGAACAATTTATATTAAATTTAACACAAAACATGTCCATTATTACTGTAAACGACTGAGGTGACCTGCTGCAATATATTATTATACACGATCAGATTACAAAAGGACCAAAGTATTTTTCATTTTGACAATGAATAAAATGGGTTATAACAACTATACACACACATATTATACGCATATATGAGTGAGTTTACGCTACTGTCCTTATATATGTATAAAAGCATCTCAAGGGGCTTAATGTAAAAGGAGAATGAAAAGGATTTAACCAAAAAAGAGGAAAAAAAAATCTTTAATGTTATTTTCACGAGAAGAAAAACCCAAAGAATATATAAATTATTATTATATTTCAAACAGTCAGTAGACCATTGTTACTGTTTTTTGGTAAGGCTAGCGGTCGGTCAACAAAATATTTTTTCTCTTAGGGAGAATTCAGTTAAATATGTACTAAGCTTGTGTATTGTAGGGCTTTTTTTTTATTAAAACGCGTTACTATATAAATTGTAACACCATGATATTATGTACGGCTGTCACTTAAATTAACATTGTATTTATTTTTTGAATGACTCAAAAATGTAATTTTTGCAAGATAATAACTGATAACATCTGAAGGATTGTTTTTTCTATTACACCAAAGTTTGGTTAAATTTTATGTTTTAAAGAAAAACATTATTGACGTTAACTTTACAACCTATATTATGGGATATTTTACAATATGTGTGAAATTTAATTTTTTTAACCAGCCTTTAATTAGTTGTAAACTCTTTAAGGACAATTAAAAGTTGCTTGAATTTATAAATTTAGTCATATATACTGCAGTCGCCTTTTTTTCTCTTCTGCAGTCCTCTGAATATTTAAAAAAAGTCTGTTGATACTGCAAAAATAATAATATTAACGATATAAATGTGTTTTTTGAAAAACGTTCCATTTTCGCGGTATAAGTGAAAAAAGATACAAAAGCAGAAAATATACCATTTTAAAGCATTTTTTTTAACTTACAGTGTATGTTTATATCAAATTTAAAATGAATAACTCATTTCATTTCAGGTATTATTGAAATACTAAAAATAATTAAGAAAGAAAATAATTTTTAAACTAAGAAAAAGTTAGAAATAAAATAAAATAAGTAAAGATTTCTTTTTCAACATATTAAATGTAACATACGGAATGAATTGTGAACAAAAAGTCATTACAGAAGTTTAGTAATGAAGTACCTAACGAGTTACATATATTTCTTTTACCTTTATTGTATTTCATACATGATTCTTACAAAAATGTATTAAAAGTATTTAATACGATATACAGTAGTGATGTATTGAACAAGCTTGATTTTGTTTTATAAATAAGATTGTCATTGATATGAATAAGTTTAAGCAAGCTACTTTTACTTTGACCCTATTAGAAAGCACCTTTAGGACCGCCAATCTTTGATTCAAAATTATTTAACATTAAAAATAAATCGTGGTTGCATTCAAAAATTTGTATGCAAAAAACTATTAAAATGCTTTAGTTTGTATAACAAAAATTTTAATAATAAACAGGCAATTGTGACCGTATTTATGTAAAAATACGACGAACACAATTTCTAATCTTTGTTACTGTTTGTGCCTTAAATTTCAAAAACAACATGTTTTCATGTTTATCTACCATGTTTACCTACAAAACACTGATAGTCCTATGGGTCCAAAATTTACGTTAATAGTAATAATAAGACAGTACAACTCAAATTATATCGTTATACGATACACGAGATCACAAAATCATAGAGATTGCTCCATTAGCTAGACTCCGGATAAGCAAGTAAAGGTAGAACAAATTTTGAGAAAAATTATTTTAATATTTTAATAAAAAAGAAACGAATCGAAAATACTTGGTCCATCACTTACATTTACAATACTTCGAAAAATTGTATATATTCTGAACAGTGAATTTGTTGTTTTTGTTACAAATATACATAAGTGGAAATGAACTGATCTTTTGTACTGACCTGAAACAAAAGAGAGAAAAAAATTAATTTATTATTTAATTAAATGAAAATATTATTATTTATTTTATATGGAATATGGTGGAGTGTAGGATTTATTATGTTTAATGATAAAGCAATATTGTTTGAATGTTTTTCTTCATAAATTTTTGGTATTAATAATATTTAATAAAAAAAAAAAAATGTCAAACATAAGGTTGGAAATAAAAATTATTGTGTACAAATGTTTTTCGATATATTGTTTCTCCTTTAACATTTCACTTAAGCCTTGTTCACATCAATCACATAATTTACCGACATAACTGAAATTATCTGCATACGAAACATTTCTACCAAGTGTTTAGTAAAACTGTTTAGTCAAATAGTTTAATAAAATTATAATTTATGTGTAGTAGTATCTCCGCCCAGAAAATTGAATTATCTGGTTGTTAACAATTTAACAACACAGCTACAGTCATAATATAACCAGTTACATTAAATTTTATTAAATAACAGCGACTGTTTACAGAATACTGAAAAAAACCAGTGTATATGCAGTTATGAGTTTTATTACTAGATGTACAGTTAAAATAACTGTAGTATCAACTCACGACTTATATTTATTTAATAGGTCTATCAATGAGTGTCTCAACTGTATAGTTAATTTCAAATGTTATGGAGATATTAAACTAACAAAATGACGATTTTTTAGAAAATTGAACTACACCATATTTAAAGATAATAAGAAACACCAGAAAGCGTTGTAATCAAAGTTGAAATTTTAAAATCAAATTTACCTATCTACATGATGGTAAAAATTCAAAAACTTGATTTATCTGTTGAATATAATTGATTGGGAATGACTTTTAAGTTGAAAAAAATGCAACCAAATAATGTTTTACTAAACTACAAAAATGCAATGTAAGTTTTTAAAAAAATTTTGAAGTTTTTCAATAGTTTCTTTTTCTACATTGTTTTTTTACTAATATTCGTATACTCATCATCATTACCAGTTTGAACTGAAAGGTATGAAAACTTAGAGGAAAACTTATTTATTTTTATTGAAAAAGAATGTTACATCGGATATTACTTGTATTTATGTGTCTGTCTTTAAGACGATATTGTAAGTAAGTAATGCTTATTAGTTTTTGTTCAGTAATTTCATTAGAGACATCATGTTGAACAGTTCAGTTTCTATTAAAGGTATTTACAGTTAGTTATGTGTTTTATGCTTATTTTAAATGAACATATATACATATAAGTTATTATAATAGTGATTAAAGTGGCCGTATTTTACTCTATTAGAAAAATACTTTTCTGAGTGTGTTTCTACACTAAAAGCAATGACGATAATGCCTAGAACAAAAAGTTTTTCTTAATTTAAACAAATTATTTTTGCATTTTAAATAAATTATCATCCAATTAGGAAAAAAAATAAAAGTAATTGGTTTATTTTAATTTTATGTCAAAGATCTATAATTCCCGTGAATGAAAACGACTCACATATATATAGAGAAGATCTTATCGAGAATTTTCGAAGAACCGTTACTGTGCAAAGAATAAATAATAATATAAGCTTTATTTACAATTATTTGCTTACCTATTTTTTGAACTAATTTTGAATCAAAAAAACTTGTTTCAAATAATAATACTAAATTTTAAATTTGGCGTTAAAGTAGTAGCACTTTCGCAGCGGTATCAATGTACTAATGTTGAAAATAATCCGGAAAAAACGTTTAAATGTGGAAATGTTGTCGAACAGCTACGATTTTAAAAATTACTTTTAGGTAGAAATGAATAGCTAGCATAAAATGGCCTAAGTTAAAGCGTACTTATATTTTTACAAAAGTAGAAATGATATTTGCATCTCTAAAGATAATAATGATAATAGACGCTGTCAAATGGAAGTTAGGTTAAATTGAAAACATAACACATTTATAGAAATCGAACCCAAAATGTCGTGCACTTGTAGTGTAACTGGTACCACACTTGAATAAAAAATATATGTATAGGAAGACATTCTAAGCTTGATTTCTTGCAGATTTGTAATGTTTCCTATTTTATCCTACTTAGAATTGCATGTACTTTATATATTATGATCACAAGAATAAATTAGATCCATGACAAAATGAAAACTTCAAACTCTAAATCATCAAATAAGTCAATACTGTCAATTTTACTCGATAATCAGTACTATATAGTTTAACGCATTCGTATACTATTTTTATAGAAATGTATTGGGAGTTTTAAAATTTTACCATCTGACAATGGTTCAGATTATATACATAGAGGATTATCCAATTGAGCTGTGCAATATTTTTTATAAACTATAGTTATCTTCAACTCAAATACATTATCTTAAAACCATATTAAACACATAAAATGTTCAAATAAAATTCAGACTACATTCTTCTTTGAATATTAAACTGTGCAGGTCAATGATTCGATTGTTCTATTTATATTCGTTATAAATTATATAATAATATCTTATTCAATCAACTATCCAGATCTTCAAGAAAATCATTTTTTTTCATCAGTTTATAATAATAAACCTTCTTACATTAGCTATTATGCATGCATGGGTATTAAATACGCGTGAAATTTATGCAAAATAAAATTAATATTTTCTCTAACAAAACATAAACGAGTGATGCATTAAGCATGAAACAACAACTATTGGACAGAAATAAACATTTGTATAGTTAATGTTATGACTAATTTAAAAGTAAAATATTTACTAAACTTTTCAGTTAGGGTGCATTTATTACCAACTTCAATTTCATATCAGCATAGATAACATTTACCAACCAGGTCACTTCTGTAACACGAAATTGTTGATACATACGAGAAACAACATATTCAAATATTGAGCTGTTTTAAGTATGCAAGTTATTTATGTGAGGCATAATAATTGTAAGCTTTAGGTGATGCATTAAGCTGTTTGATGCATTTTATTTTAATAATGTTTCAAGATACCATACTTTATATAATATGAACACATAAAAAAATAATCAACAGAGTGCAGCATGGATAAAATAATAGAAATAACGGTTAAAAATATTAAAAACGAAAATTAATTAAAATCACATTTAAAATCACATAAAAGGAAAAAAGAAATATATAAAGACAAATGTCAAATTCACAATTAATATCAGTAAAATTACAGAAAAGAAATAAATAAAATAAGCACTATCAGAGAAACTTATCACTGATGGCATGACGGGATGGCTAAGATGTTCGAAAAATCCATTATCTTTTTGCTTGGTCAAGGGGGATAATCTTCGCACTGCAGCTGTCCGATAAGATGTTCAATATATATGTGTTGTAACTAACGGATCATATCCGATGCCATCAACATAGCTATGGTTTACGTATATGTTTGAGCAAACCTATAGTCCTGTGTTAAAAGAAAACCAACGACAAATGCTCGCAGCGAGATCTCGTAGTCCAGCTTTTGCTGACGAGCAACTACCGACGAGTTTTACTATCTTCCTGAACTCATCCAGGACTAACAGATCGCGTACGTAGGATACCTGGTTATTGATATTAAGGAGAGTACCTGGGGGCGATCTTGAACGGCGATCTTAAACGGTGTTGTGTCGCCATTTCCACGTTGCTGAATAAGTAGTAAAATGACTTAATAAGTGTGGTAGTGTGTCATTAACATAGCTACAACGTCGGAACCATTAATCATCGCAAGTGGAACAACACTTCCGAGCACGTTGGATTAATCGGTAGTTTTAAGTATGCACTGTTATGTTATGTTATGCTATGTTATAACATAACGATATAAGATTAACAAATACTTGACTTCATAAAAAAAAAAACAGTATTTATCCAAATATACTAAAGTAAAAACGCAGGATAATTCTTTTCGGTAATTTGCAATTTATTTGTAAAGTTAGTTAAAAGCAATATTTCAATAGAAAAACAGCTTAAACCTACTGTAAAAAAATTCTTAGAACAAATTAAATCTCTCATTTGATACTTTTGATTTCAAATTATAAACAATAACAATAACTTCGTCATGCTTAACTTGGATTGTAGATAAAATGTCTATAATGTTTTATAAATTTTGTCCATAATATTAAATTTATTGAATTAAAAGGGAGGTAATTACCATATCAAGTGTAAATTCAATTGAAACATAATAAATTAATTAATAAAACCAAAATCACTTTTAAAGCATAGGCATTATTAATTTTTATAAATTTTTAAAATAATAAATAAGTTTAGTAATGTAATTTAAAGGTTCACGTAAGCTATAATAGAGACAATATTTTGATATTATATTAACAAATTGCAATTGTAAATAAACCTAGCCCAATCATATTGATAATTTAGAATTACCTACTCAATTGAAATTATATTAATTATTTTTAAATAATAATGTATATTGATTTAATCAATTATTATTCATTCATCAATTATTTTTACTTATTATGGAATATTTTAGCTCATCACTTAAAAGAGTCATGTGGCTTGAATTTACGAATAAAAAACTACCTTAAAATCACTAATTTAATAATTGACATGAAGGTTAGTATCTAAAATTAAAATATGTCAATCATATCTTATATAAAATTGATTTGCAATATTAAAATGATTATATCACTTTTAATTAAATATAAGTCAATGATCAATGCATAACGATCGAATGAACAGCCTTGTATTACCAACAATAACATCAAATATAACTAGACATATATAGGTCAAAGCACTTATCCAATATCCAATCCAATCCACTACTATTGTAGAATAATGATTATGTAAAATGTGCATTGTCCAATTTATTGATTAGACTATTAAACATCATATAATTTATACAAACATAATAATTATTCACAAGACATTAATTACTTATTCAATGATTTTAATTTAATTCGATATAAAAGAGATAATTAATATTTAATGTGTTTTTTAATTTTTATTACTTTTTTGATTGAGTTATTTATCTATAATGAAAAAACGAATTATCATGTAGAAACTGCGTAAAAAAAACTCAAATTATTAAATAATGACATCATTATTAATTATACATTAGAAATTCTTTATAACAAACTAAACAATTTTTTTGAAAGTCCTTAGTCTTCCGGTGGTTTATCAACATTAAATATTGACGAAATTTATAAAATTTTTAATTGAACATTAATAAAACAGTGTTATGTCTATGTGTTGTCTATGCTTAAAATAAAAAGTTGGCCTTCTTAATTGTCTGGAAAGCGAAGGAACATGCCTCATAATAGAAATTTCATTATTTTAGACAAAAAAGCTGATTAGTTGGTGATTAATTGATAATACTGTCGCATGGCTAAGAACAAAAAATACACGACAAAGGCTTGTGAACATCTTTATTAGTTTCCCTCTCACAAATACCATATGGTTGCTGCATAGTTTCTTACAAAAAAACAGCTGTAGAATATCTACTTATTTCTTGCTTTCAAGCAGTATCCTTTTCTCCACCATAGCTTAAATTTAAATGTATACTAAAAAATTATGTTGTTTAAGTAAATAAGTATTATTATTACAAATTCTAATGGTTTTTACTTAAAATTTTTCCATTTCCTAAACGATGTATCAAATATTTTAATCTCGATGCAACTAGTTTATAAGATGCTGTATTAAAGATAAAGCTTAGACTAGGTACTATAGTTTTTTAAGTTGACTTCTATTATTATTATGATGGAAATAAAGACTAACTATTTGAATTCGTTCAATTATCATCAGAACCATTCGTGGTATTGGAGGTCCATATAGTTTTCATGAAGTATAAAATAAAAGTATTATAGCACGAAGTATCAATTTCGAAAATCGTAACAATATCGAAATATGTAGAATATGTTAAGAGTATATTAAATTTATCCTCAAGTTGATTCCGCTAGGAATAAATGAAGACAAAAAAAAGCGATATCGAACTGAAATTTGCATGGCGAATTCTAGAACAGAGTTTAAGGCATACTTTTGCCAGAAACATGTTTTCGTAAACAATATGGACTGCACAATTCGATTATTTTTAAATGCTTCTGATTAACAATAGTTGTTAACAAACATTGATAATCAACTTTATGTCGAATGTTTAAACAATTAGCAATGTTAGTTGTCGTCTTCACTTGCTTGATAAAAGTTTAATTTATAGAAATTATTCCATTTGTAAAATATTTTGTACTAGTAGAATATGATATCAACTTTTAAAATAGAATCCTATAAATTTTCCCTATCCACCATTAACCCCAAAAGCCATTTTTTTACCCATTTAACGTTTATGAATTATTATGTAAAATGATACAAAACTAATTTTATAATCAATAAATCATATTATTTGACATTAAATGTTTACTCTACAAAATATTATTCACTAATTAATTAGGTAAATATTCAATGAGAATGTAATATGCGTTAATAATTAATGGATTCACTCACAATAATAGTAAACAACAACAAAAATAACATTGTAGCAACATAATATAATTAAAATTTGTTATTAATATTGTATTTATATATGCAAATTATTCAATAAAAAATTAACGTATTTTATAAAGTAGGCGATATATAAAATATTAACTTTATACATTTTTATTTAACTTTAAAAAGCCAATTTGCGACATTAACATTTTAATAAAAACAATTTTTGAGAATTCAATCGTACTTACAACTGAAAAATAATGTATTACCAAAATACCAAAATTCAGGATTTTTTGGAAGCTGATGAAAACGATTATATGAATCAATAACATTATTTTCGGTAATTTTCAAAATCATAGACAGAGGATTGAATTTCGACATTATTATTTTGATATTATGAAATTTTGAACTTTTCCTTCTAAGAAAATTCGATTTTGGCATTTTTTGGTAGAACTGAAACGTAACTTTATTTTTTGCTCTTCTTTGATTAAATGGACTTAAATATGGACTTAAAGGAAATAAATTTTAAAAATTTCGAATGTTCAATAGAATTGCCTTAATGACTAAAGACAATAAAAAAACGATTAGATAATTTCACTACCTTTAAAATATATATTTTACGTTTAATTGTATCATTTACTTTTGATTTGATAAAATCGATGAATTTATTTAACAAAAATAGTAAACAGCCATAAATTAAATTATCTAATTACTGAGAAATGTAGTTGCTATCTATTATAATATTACAAAAGGGGTCATCGGAGTGAAAAAAGATTCAGACGATATATTTTTTTAATTTCATTAAGGTATTATATTAAATTTAAATTGCAGATAAATCGTGAACCATTCATCTGATTTCAATGAAATTTTGTTTGATGATGCATGAAAATTATTTTTAGTTATATTTTTTACAAACAAGAACACAATCCTTAGACATAACGTTACACATTACTTGGAATTTATACAAGTGGATACTAGGGAAAATAAAATTAACAGATATGTAAATTATAATATAGCTGTTATACAAGACATAAATATTATTGTACAGAGCCGAAGATTTAATTTAGTAGCCATCATGTATTATACATATTATATTAATATATGAATTATAATACAGAATTTATTGTTTTATGATAACAATGTTATGAAAGATATTTTGTTTATAAATAAATAGACCCAATTTATTTCTGCTTAGTTTGTTTATTACATCTCATCATCAAAATGCTAACGTTTGCTCAAAATCAATGTGGCGATTAATATATCACATTGTGAATCAATCTCTAATAAAGATATATAGCATAGGATTCTATAGTAAAACATTTAACAATATCAATTGAACTAAGTGGAAGAATTTTCTGATATAAATCATGTGATCTCAAAATGTATAAGCAAAGAATACAAATACCTTTAGAAGTCCATAAGCCAAAATTTTGTGAACTAAAAAAACGTAAGTACTTTCCCTGGCCACCAGTTAGCTACCGCAGTTTATTGTCGGTAATTAATGTGATTACAACATTCGTTTTATCTCAGATTACAGATATCCATTCTTTGTCGACATTCAACAGTTATAAAAGTTATATCTGTTTATCGATACTGGTATTTACATTTAATTATGTCATTAAACGACTATAGATAATTGGTGGTCAAGGTATAAAGTTTCTAGAATACATAAAAATTGAACTGATGAGGTTCCATAGGCGTTTGTATTCTTGGATGAGTAAATGGCTAAGATAATTTTTTGTTTGGAATTAATGAAAATGTTCTCAAAATGGGTTTTTAACCATGACTTTTATGATGGATTGCGGATTGCAGTTTATGTTCTTGTTCCCTATTTATAAAAATTTCGAAACATAATGTACGTGACGGTAGGAATGGAAGTGAAAACCTCGATAAATTGCGTGTACAGTATTTGACAGCTGACCTATAGAATATTGCTCATGCGACGTTAGTTTGAATTTAAAAGCAGTTTCTAACATGATTTCTAGAATAATAAAATTAATTCACATTCGTCACAATTAATGTTATTGGTGACGGTGAAAATTGATCATTTAACCTCGGCAAATTTCGTGAACGTCATGTTGGTGCGATGTCAGTGTAAATGTAAAAGCATTTACTTTGGTTATACAAAGGGTATATTTTTAAGAGCCTTTATGTTATATGGAGCTGGATAACTATATTGAACTCTCATGTTATTTTATAAACATTTTGAAATGGTCTAGTTTTAAACTTACAATCGAGCCGAACACAAATGTGACTATTCGTATAAATCTAAAACCATGCATTTATATGTGCTACACATACAAAGCAAATACACCATTTACAAAACATCTTTACTCTTAATTCATGTTTTGATAGAATTAATGAGTTGTTATTATTGGACTAAACATAACAACATCATCACTAAATATATTATACTTCACTTGTTCAGAGACGATGTTACCCTCAAGGGATCAATTATTGTTCAAGCGGAGTCATACAAAACAGGAACAGAAATTGTAACATTACTTTAAACCGTATTAACTGAGTGTACCGATAAATATATTTGCTTTATAGAATATGATACAACCCTTCGTTGTATTGATTCGAAACTTTAAATCAGGTAAACAAAATTTTCTGAAAAAAGAACCTCATAGTTTTTAATGTTGTTGTTTCAAAATTTTAACTTCGAAATATAGATCTTTCTTATTAAAATTTCTATTTTTATATTCTAAAATAAAAGTTACTTTCAACAATTTTTTAAAAAAATATTTAACTATCCTTTATTTATTGATTTTAATTCATATTAGTCAAATATCACAAAAGACTTAGGCTTATTTATTTACGATTGGAATATTTCGAGCAGGATAGGAAATTAAATTTTTTTATTTTTTATTTAATTTTTTAATGAAAACGCTTAGTACACTTCACAGCTGAAGCTTATGAAATTTTATGGTTTATATTAAAATAAATGAATGAGAATTCCATTGATAGAAATAGAATTCGTTTAAAAGTTTGATTTCTACTAAATTTATTTCTTTTAAAGTGTATCAAATTTTACATGGCAGTATCATTAAAAATAAGTAGGCTTTTAAAATTAAATTTGAAGTAGAACCCCCACTGACGTAACGTTATTACTCATCTCAATCGATAAACAAAGTTAAGCAACAATAAACACAGTTAATACTTGGATGGGTGACCACATAGAATTGCTGTGTGATGTTATTGTATAATAAAAAAATAAAAATAAAAAGTTGTCTTAAATTGTATAAATATTTTAAAGTGGATATATTTAATGTAGAGGATAGTAGCATAATTTATCCGTTCTGAAAAAGAAGTGTTTCATTTTTTTGCAAATAAATGAAAATAATTTATTGTATATTTTGAAACGAGTACATTTCAAAAAACATTTTGAAAGTCTTTATCGAATAATTCAAATCATTGAATTCCTTATCTTTCGTCCAGTAATACGTAATATCCGTTCATTAAAAGAGTAAAATTTTAGGTTTTTAATGGAATTTTGGCTATATTTTATAAATAAATCTCAATCACTAAAATTTAACTACGTATTATCAAAAGAATTTGACATAATTTTTTTGGCCATTTTAAAGGATATGTTTAAATATATTCACCTTTAAATAAAACTACTTAAAATATAAATTTTATTGGAACGAAGTTCCTTACGGCAGGCTTGGAGGGGATAGGAATTTTGCTGCGCGACCGAACTGAAAAAAATGTGATAGTAAAACCGTAAGAAAAAATGCGTGGAATAAAACCGTTAAATGAGACGTAACTATAGTAACAATGCCAAGTGAACCAACAAGTGACTTGAATGCAATTGACAGTGATAATAGTGGGAAATTATTCAGTGCAAAAGAATTAAATACGTATTAGTTTATTCTTTATTAATAAATATATTAATAAATATATATTTATAAATATAAAATATTTTACATTGGTTAAGTAAGGTTTTCTAGGTTATCTTTCTTCTAAATACTTTCTTGTACTTAAATAAAAATTAATCAGCAAAATTTAAGAGAAAAATCAAGAAAACCTACATAAAATTGAGCACGATTTTTTTTGCAATTTGTGTCGATTCTACATTAGCCGAAGGAACTTCGTTCCTACCTGGTGTCCCACGACACCACATCATTTTTACTTTTGTTTCGTATTTATGTAACATTCTATATATATAATATTATTTTTTTTAGTTTTAACTTTTTTACTTTCGGAAAAACATTTCCACTAGTTAGCAATATCCATCTAGAGGCATATAAGCTAATGTTTTTGTAAACAATGGATGATTTATTTTATCCTTTGTAGAATTTTCAACCGTTATTTATGAAAACAAAGTATTTTGAACAACTGAAAATAAAATAGAAGTTGAAATCAGTTAAATAGAAATAATTTTACAATTATTAATTGTTTGATAAAATATGTACATGTTGGAACAATTTGTAATGATAGTGAGATATGTTCGTCCTAAACTTAATAACAGTTAATGTATAAAAATCGTCTAAATTAAGACGATTATTATTTGTTATTAGCGTAGCTGCTTCTGCTGACTGGTTCACGGAGTAGACTTTAAATTTTTTTGCCACTTTTTGCTTCATTAAAATTATCAAATTTTACTAAAAATTACTAAAATTGTTTAAACATTAAAAATGAAATTCGTTTTTAAATTATACAAAATTAAAACTTAATTATGTTCAATAAATAATTAGTTTCATAATTTTAGTAAAAAACATGAATTGCATAGTAAACTAAAAATAAAATGAATTGTTTGGATGCATAAACTGAAATGAAATTACTTTAATTTGAATATTTTCTTAATAATATCTTAATTTAAGCCTGGCTCTGATAGTTTTCCCGCTTTTAGATTTTTTACTTGATTTTGTAGCTGGAACCTATGGGTTTTCTAGCTAGATTTTCCCTACTATCGTCTTGGATGTTATGTAAGCTTCTAGTTGATTCGTACGATGCTAGATTCCAGCGATTTTAATAATGAGCTAACTCGTAGAAATTGCGACAAAGAAAGCCCTCGTTACTATATTTTTAATAAAAAAATGCGTAACCATGGAAATGAAAATCCACTTAAGAGAATGCATCTGATTGGTTAATATGAAAAACTAGCCGAGGAAAACGTACAGAAAATAGGACATGAATTATCTCCAAATTCTAGCAACCATCCAGGAACCAGATCCAGCAGTGACGTCATTTTCAACTACATCTTCAATCACAATTGCAATTTCAGCACCCCAAAAGTAATCCAGCGGGCAAGCCCCAGCATCATTTGGCTTTACACATTAACTTTTACTTTATATCCTGAATATGGAAGTATAATAATACTGTTGCATGAAACGCATTCATTTATCTTTCCTACAAGGAAACAATTAGTTATTGCCAATCTCGATAGTTCAATTGGCCGTGTCGGCAAATATAATGCATTCAATTTCACGCGGTTTTGGTATCGATTACAGGCGCCGTTTCATAAGTAAATTGTCAAATCGGATAAGATTTCCATGAAACAAGTGAAACAGTACTATTAATTAATTAATTTTTATCTTATTATGATGTCACAAATTTTGTTACTAATTATGATTTCTTAGAAAATAGATACCCAAATTCTGTCGACATGTTAATACCAAAAATATTCACATGTTGACAGAAACTGTCGATATAAGTATTCTTGGGAAAACATTTGTATATGTGCGATTTGTTTTTCCGAAGTAACTTATAAAATATTTTGAACTCATTTCGACTTTCATTATTATGCTCGGAAAAATCATTGTATATTCACATTCATTATATTGATTTTATTTGCATATCACTACAAAAAATGGTGTTTTTACATAGGTTTGTTTTTGTTTTTATTAACTAAATTGTAGATAAATGTAATCCAGAATGATCCTACAAGCGTGCTTGCAACGCAAATTGTGTGACACTTCTGTCAGGAAATGAACACTATGTCAACCAATCACCAATATATGTGTATCTATGCTTTATATAGTTAAATTTTATGTACATTCGTTTTCATTTCCGAATATAATCAATGTCGATTTCTCATTGATATTTTTTTCCACATCAGAGTGAATTTGAATTAAATAAATTTTGTGTACAAAAAAAAATTTCATAGCTAGAAATTTTGTTTCCTATACGTAAATCCTTGTAGTAAAAAAAAAAATATAAGAAAAAAATTTATTTCAATTTGTGAAAGAATAGTAGGTTCCTGATTTGGAAAATTCCAGAATTCATTTAGATAGTAACATAATAAAAAACGTGCGAGACAAACAGTAGTCGCGGTTGATGTATAATTTCGCACTCGTTACAAGCAACATTAACATTTTATCTTAGAAAAATGACAAAGATATTTCCATAAAAGGATTTTTTTTTTAATATTAAAAATTATTTTTTAATGTTTTTGTAATTGTATTTTTTTTATATATGTATCATTTATGTTACACATTACACATATCGTAAATTTTCATGAAACACACCAAATTCAATGATTCAAATAACGCGCGTTTTTCTTGCTTTCTTTTTTACTGCTACGCACGTCGTATTTTTCAAATATGCAAAGCGAGCGTAAATAATGCTACGCAAAGTAGATTAAGCAATTTGAATGTCCCTGAACATATTCTAGATTGCTATGAAAAAGTCTAACCTACTATTGCCCAAGTATCTGCGACAAACAAGACAAGGGCGACAAACAAAACTATATACTTGATGTTCAATACTTTATTTTGAGTTGTATTTAGTTATTAGACATACCTATTTTTTAATTGTTTTGTAAGCTCATATCCATTATTAGTAAACGATTGATTTAAGTTTTATATTGAGAAATAAATCTGAGCTGTTTTTATGATTTGCTTGCTTAAATTTTGATATAATTCTAGGGAGGGGAAGATTTTGTAGTAAAGTCCATGGAAAAAGTTGTATTTTCAAATAAAAAGTTTAATTTTGTAATTTTGTAATTCAAAATTAATGCCTATTGGCTATTAAAATCTAGTTACTAAGAAATTCTGGATTAGATATAACAGATTTATCAGATTTTTGATGAATCTAAAGCGTTTATAGAAATATACATTTTTTTTTTCAATACAAACAACTTTTGTTTGAAATATTTTTGTTTGAAATGATTTCCAAACATTGTTTAGATTCACCTTAGTTTCAAATTAATTAAGTTAAACACTTAAATTTATAACTGCATCGATCAAAATTTTGAGTATTTTTTGAATGGTCATAATTACAAGTAATTTAAATATTGCTACTAAATATTATCTCAAGTATCCTAACAATTAAAATCAATAATTAATAAATAACATTCCTGCGATTTCACTATCCGCCCACCACCCAGTCTTTCAATTAAATTAGTTTTTAACAACAATTAGTATATTCCTTAGCAATTAGATTTAATGTACAAAATATTAAAATTTAATTAAATTATGGGGTTATATAACAATAATATTAAGGGGGTATTCTGGTCTAGAGCTCTACTTTTTGGGTATTTTTCAAACTAGGATAAAAAAAAAAAATTAAAAACATTTTTAGCATCCATTTTTTTATACAATATTTATTGATTTTTAAAATGTATAAAAGAAATTATATAAAAAAAAGTCAAAAATTCATCCAGTGACAGGCCGGTGAAGTGGGGGTTACCAGTCAAACGGTGCTACCTGGTTGACATGATTCCAACCCTTGTAGTGATTAAAATCGAACAAACAAACAAAATTCTTAATTAGTAAAAATGTCGCTATATCTTGGACCTTGGCCGAAAAAAAAAAACCAAAAATCACAAAATGGCATCCGCTTGAAAAAAAAAAATTGTTTTTTACTCCTGTTTTTCGACATTTACGAATTTTTTCACAAAATTTCAAAGGAATCGGTCAAATAGAACTTGAGATATTGTATCAACCACCTCCACAAAAGGAGTTTTGAGAAAAACGCGTTTGACGTTTCATCGTTACGCTTGGCTGGCTTAAATGCCACATCACAAAATCCACTGTATCTCCCATAACAATTCGAATTTTGAAAAATCCATTTGAGAGCATATTTTTGAAAGTCTAAGCTTTGAAAAATGCAAAAAATAAATAAATAAATAAAAATTTTCTAGACCAGAGATGGAACATTATTATTGAGTGAGATTGTACACATAATAAAGATCATAAAATTTAGAAATGACCGTTTTTATTGCAAAAACACATTGCATAGACATTATATGCAAATAACATGTTGATTTAATATAATTACATATAAATTTTAATTTGCGATTACACATATAAACAAATGTAAAAACAGATGTAATTTTAATAATATTTAAATATTTTAAGGTCTACCCTTAACTGAAGATATATTATATACATCCTTTGAATATATAAACAACAAAATCGTATATTTTTCTCTTAAATATTGTTGTATACATTCATTGGTTTAAGCCCACAATAACCCTTGATTTTCTTCATTATTCTGTTACACTTCTACCCGAGCTCAAACCCTACAATCAAAAGACAAAAACATTATATAAATACTATTACGTACTTAATATTATACAATAGAAATAAATATACCCAAAGTACTTATTTACCATTTTGCTCTCTTTGTTTATTGTAAATGTATTTAAGTAGAAAAGTTTATTGCCATTTCAAAAAGGAAATAACAAACTGGCCTAAAGAATCTTTTTCGTGGTTGTAAATTTGTATAATTTTCTACATGATTTATATAAGGCAAGTACGCTATGGCACATATACCCATGTAAATTTCATAAAAAATGGAACCTTAATGTCGAAACGTATGTTAATTGTTTGCTTCTTTAAAAAAATTTAAAGGTTTTATTAGTTTGAATTTGCATATTTTCAAACTCATTTTATTTAAAACAAATCCAAAATATCATAGGAAAGTTGATAGTGTTGATGAATAAACATTGAAAATATTTATTTTTATTTGAAATCTGCTTCATTTGTCTTTTTGTCATAACGATAATTTTAAACAATTGAAAACATTTCGTGAATGAACAAAATGTTTTAATCCACGACTCAACGTTTAAGTCGTCCTTAACGCGGAGTGTTGATAGTCACCTCTGTAATACGCACACTTTTTTCGCAGACAAATAAATACTTATTCAAATGTAATGAAATTCGGTATGCACAATCTTGATATGAAAACGGAAGGCAAGTTGAAATTTTTCTTTATAAAGTTTTCTTTGTAAAAAACGTAATTTGATTTCGAATTACAAAATGATTTTCTACAAAAAACTTTTCGACTTTCCCTTCATTTTTATTTCATAATTTCCCTTAATTAATTTCATAACATTTAGATAAGTATTTTTTGAGTTATTATTTTCGTGAAAAAATGCTGAACTGTGCCAGTTGTTATATTCATTTATTCACAGTTAGTTGATAATATCATTGGTAAATTATTAAAAATAAATATTGATAATTTAGCATTTTGATTTGGAAGGAAAAAGCATTCAAACTTATAACAACAACAAAATTATGGATGCATTTGAAGTCACTATTTGCCACAAATATTATCAGTAAATGAGAGTAGCATAGGAAAATAATGATATAATCTACATATTTAAATTTTAATGTGTAATATTAAAAACAATGAAAATAAAAAGTAATTGTTATTGAAAATAAAATTTAAAAAAAAAACATAAAGGCAAAAAAAAAAATAAAATAAAAATAAATAAATTGCTATATAATATATAATAGCCATATCATGCAAGCCATTATATAATCGTTTCTATACTCATTCAACGTATTATTTATTCAATGTCAGTTCTAAATATATAAAATCAATAACCATCTATATGGTATTGAATATTATATACCTACTGATTCACCAAACATTTTATATTAAATTATTAATAAAAAAATGTTATTGTTGTAGTGAAAATAAAGTTGGAATATGTTATTAAGTAAAAAAATTTTTTTTTTTAAATACAAGCCTTTATAATATTAAGAGGAAAAAAAAGATCTATTAAATAAAGTCTATTTCAAATGGTGGAAGAGCAAGGAAATGAATAAGAACAATGATTGATAGCCTTAACATATTATTTTTGTATTATATTATGTTATAATACTGTATGCGATTTACATATTTATACAAAATTATGCGATTTATGTTATGCGATTTACATATTTATACACAATTTAAGCTAAATAGGCATACGTATAGTGAGTTAAATTTTGCTTGCAAAATTTGATTACAGGCAAACATCGGGATAGGTGAGATTAAATACAAGCTTGTAAAAACTGTCTATACAATTTAGGAATACAAAATAGTAAGATAAATTTTCAAATAAAAGTTTTCGAAATTATAAAAGCTAAGAATAAGAATCAGTTTATATATTAAAAGGTTAGTTTGTAATCAAATTGTGTATTGACTATTATCAGGGTGTGATGTTTTAGTTTTCCTAGAGCTGGAAAAACATTGCTCGGAATAGCCAAAAAAGTTGAAGGCAAAGAATTTCTGGTAAGACCTAACCTTAATCTAAATTTGATTTGTTTGGATGTTTCACTTAATATCCTAATTAAATAACCCGATTAAATAAGATTACCAACGTTTTAATTCCGGGTACAAAATAACAAGCTATAAAGTTGTAAATATACATGATTTTATAAGCTATGAACGACTTTTTCCAGTTTTCTTAAAAAAGTTCGTTTACATTTAATTTAAACGATACTGACACATCATATACCAGATTTTTTTTTCAGGATTTTTGAATTTTTAAATCAAGATTTTAAAAATAATTTCTGATCCATTTTCTTAAAGTTAAAGCGCTTAAATTAAAGAAATAAAAAAATTTTTGTCAAATACCCTTTTTCAAAACAATAATGGTTCTTTCTTTGTGTAATAATACGCATCAGATTTTGGTGGAGCAACTTGTATAAACCAAATGGATGCAAAATAAAAATAAAACTAAACAGTGGCAATAACCATTAAGGGAATAAATTTTTATCTGAAACACATTAAATTAAAATTACCTTGTGATTTTCAATTTGATTTAATAATAAGTTATAACAACAACGAGTAAATTACTTTTTTTTTTTTTGTTTAACCAATCATGCAAACATGATGAGCGTCGATTTTGTGAATTACATTTTAAATAAATTACATTTAAAAAAATAGAAATAAAAAAATATAACATTAGTGTAAGGAAAAACGATATCCTAAATTTATGTTACAATTGTTGTATTTGAAAATCTATGGATGAAATTATGTTAGTACTCAAATTATAATTTCTATAAAAAGTAGATTTATAGATCTTATAGATATTTAAGAAATGATCAAAATTGGAAAAAAAATATTTTGAAAATTGTACAAAAATTATTAAATTTAAATTAGCACGAATTAATATATTTTACATTAGAAATTTTGGTAAATTTTGATGATTATAGATGTTTTTATTTGATACACTATACATTTACTCAATTCCAATAGTTTATTTACAGTACAGAATATAACGACTAATTATTTTTAAAAAAAATTAATCCAATGACATTAAATGGAACGCCACTACAATAAAATTGTAGAGCTATATAAAACTATATGTAACTAGAAAACCAATTTCAAAGACCGAAGTTCAAAATGAAATCTATCAAATATCTCATGTGTTAAAAAATGTCCAAATGTAAGGTAATGATCTGTGAGCGAATGCGACTGTTGTAACAAAGCTGATGTCAAAACTACCGAAATTACTTGTTTAAATTCGCTGAATTAATGCTTAAGTATAAGTTTAAATAATATTTATAATCATTTACGTAAAATATTACAAAAATACAGAAAACCGAGATGTCAAAACTTTAAGTAATCAGGTTATTTTAAAACCATGTATACCAAAATTTGCTTACTACCATTAATAATCTCATCCGTGTTACAAACTTTCAGCTAAATGTAATATACCCCCATATGCATAGGTGGGTATTCACTCGATAAGATTTCAATCGAAAATTAAGAAGTTAATAATAAGCAGATTAATATTTAAATAAACTAAAAAATCACACTGTTAACTTTCGTTGAAATGAACTTCCGTTAATTTTATCCGTTAAATTATGTTTTTGTTATTTTTACTTTTCTCCAAGAAGCTAGTATCAAATTTTGAATGTAATTTTTAATTAAAAGGAGTACTTACCTTAAGAAAATTGTTTTGTTCTACAATTTTCGCCTGTGTCATTTTTTACTCAAAATGCATATGTTAACCGTAAAATGCAAAAATTGGCAAAAATGAAGGATTTTTAAAAAACTTAAACTGTTGTGTTTTAACAGTTTTTAATAGTGAAACAATGCAAAATTGGAAAATTTTGATAAAATAAAAATCCATGAGGAACATCTTTTTCTATAAAAAGTTTACCTGGACCAAATTTAAAAATCTTCCTTCTTTTTCAATTTCAGAAGTCGAAAAAAATTCTCAAAACTGGCTAATAACTGAAACTAAAACAACCTTTTTTTATTTCTACTGGGTTGCTTAGATATCGTCGAAATTTCATTCACATACCGATTGATCAACTAATTCCGGTGGACTATGAGTAATATTTTGTTTTTATATTGTAAAATTAGAAATTTATATTGGAAATATATTTTTAAGAACTTTTAAAACAATTATCGAATTCCTATATATCAGTCAATTGGTTATTGGACAACTAAATTAAATAAACAACCTGTATAAACAAATGAAATTGTTCATATTTTATGTGATCACTTACTATAATATACCTATGTTGAATTTTAAAATATTGATTGAGGTACATAAATATATTGTTGTATGCCATATAAATCTAATCAAAATTCATGTAACATTATTTATTATTTGTATAAATAGTAATAAAATACAAATTCTGAATGAAAATAATCATGGTATTGGCCATTAAATTTTATATGAAATGGCGAGTCTACCTACCTAATTTTAATTACAATATTTTGGGGATTAACTAACGAAAAGTATATATATATATATACATATATACAATAACCCGTTATTACCCAAAATGTAACCGATATTAAAAAAATATAATGTACCTTTGTTCATAGTAATAATTATATTAATATTTTTTGTTGTAAATTTTTAGAATAAATGTGTGTAAAAAAAACACGGGAATTGTGTGTTAATTATGTAAATTTTAAGGTAATTACAACTCATAAAAAAAAAAAAAAAAACAAACATTTAGATTGTATATTTTATTTCTGCGAAGAAAACCTATGTGAAGTTATTTATTCGAGCAGAAAAAAAAATTGTATACATTTAATCTAAAAATTTGAAGTAAAGCGTTTCAAAGTATATTAAAAAAGTGAAAATTAAAACAAACATTGTAAATTGTTTACATAATAGACATTATCAAATATTTGAACTATTCTTATTCATAAGTATTCATAAAATACACTAAGTATAAAGCCAATATAGTATAATTAAATGAGTGTTTATAAGCTAAATTTGTTTTTAATGAATGTCTAATCTAATATTATCTTTGTTTTAAGTTACTTTTCAACTACTAATGGCATACAGTGACTACAGTGGGTATATTCTTTACAATAACAGCAAACAATATTCCTAGGATTTTTTTTTTTTAACAAATATAAAAAAAATATATATATATATTTTTATGCTTAAATTTTTTTCTTGTCTCTTTTATTTTTAAAGTTGAGCTTCTTTGGATAGATCATTGTTCATTCTATAAGAA
Organism: Chrysopa pallens; assembly: GCA_020423425.1. NCBI lineage: Eukaryota > Metazoa > Arthropoda > Insecta > Neuroptera > Chrysopidae > Chrysopa > Chrysopa pallens. The sequence goes on from CM035592.1 coordinate 62,453,904, forward strand.
CCCGATGCGCAATCACGAATTTTACTACCTCTTTCAGCCTTAATATTTTTAGATGTTATGCATAAATGTTATGTATAAAGGTGCCATAAATTCTGTTCGGACGCTCTTGAAATTATTTATTTTGCAACGAATTTTTTAACTGTTCTTATTATCTTATTTCATGAGAGTTAATGAATAAGATAAGTTTCACCTGAACTAAATATTGAGTACAGTCGAGGTCTATTACCCATCCCAAAGAAAGCATATGCAAATACTCTGTGTGTGGTTGGGTGAAAAATTGGAATGAATCTTTAAGCTTTAGTTAAATCTATATAAATTATTAAAGCGATGGTACATAGCATAATACGTTTAAATGACAAACTGAACATTAACTACTAGTGTTTTAATGTAAAACGTTGAGGTCTCTTAAATATCTCTTAAAGTAAAATATCAGAATATTAATGTGAATAAAATATAACAACTGACTATCTTACTTAATGTCTTACCACACTGTTTGAAAGGTAAATGTTTCAAGTTTATTCCTATTATATTCAGACAATTTACTTGTTAATCTATGTAATCCTATGGAATCATTTTATTTATGTCGAAATGATATTAGATACCTTATCGTTAAAACATAGTAGTCGACCTTATTCATTTTGTATGGTAGAATATGTATGTTACTACGTCTAAATATGAATATTACGTATTAAATCAACCTTGTATATTATGACCTCGTATATTCAGTGTTTTTAAGTGAAAATAAGTTTTCAAATATATTTGCTAATAGTGAAAATTATTTGCAAGAGTATAAATACATCGAACACAAAAACTATGACAAAATAGATCAGATTCAAGTCAGCAAAAAATTTCTCTGTTTTGTGTACAATGGATTATTGTAAAACTGCTATGAAATATAATAAAAAATTTATTTTATTTTTAGTCATTTTTTTAAGTCATTTTCTACAGTGTATAATAAAACTCATTGTACTGAAACTAAGATATTTAAATTACTTTGCAGCCATTAATAATTCCACGACTGTATTATTTAGTGAAAAAGTAAATAAATTATAATCTTTAAAATTATTATTGTTATTATTATTATATTTTAATTTTTTGACATGAGCATAAATGAATAAGTAAAAAAAAAACACTTTTATCTTTAATTATTATTTCGATTTTATTAATGTTGACCAAATAAATTTGTTGTCATAGATCTGGATTGAAGCCTGAAACGTTTGGTTATAAAGTTAGACCCGTGTGGTGACGGCAGTATTATACCTGCACAAATAACATGAGAAAATTTTTGGATTCATTATATTATACTGCATAATTTAATTTTTATATACTCAACAAATCAATAATAGAATTCAGAGAAAGCGTTATATAGAAATTCTAACTATAGACATATAGCGTTATCATCATTTAGAAACAGACAGTGATTTAGGCATAGTAGTGTTTTATGTGCCTTTCCATGCTTATACGACAATTGTACACTTTGTTTTAAAATTGTGTATTCATATTATTATAAAATGATTAAAGCTTTAGTCTATTTTTTATTTTTATTTTTTATTTTGTTAATTTTGTTGTGATAAATTGACAATTAAAAATTACTCTGTACAACAATAAAAAATTAAAAATATTTTAAATTCTGATATTTTATATCAGACGTTTCACAATTATGAGTATTAATGTAGATTTTTTAAATTTTATTCCTTTCACGTAGCTAGCTTCTGGATTCTTGAATAAGAAACACAATTGTAGGTTCATTATTGGGAATAATTTCTGGAAGCTTTGAAGTTGAATATATCAATCACAGATACTAGTGCAAGAATCAAGTTACGAATTATATAACCGCTACATTATTTAAATCAAGGCATCATAAATTTAGATGACGTTTAAAATTTTAAAATGTTCTCTCCGAACAGTCGTTTCTTATAAACTTTCATATAAAAATCATTCTTTGTTTCTTTGTATTTTATGCGCCCGGCAAAAGTATTCTGAAAAATATTTCTGTAATTCTAGAATACTTTCTTTCAACGGAATTTAACAATTGACAATTGGAAAGAGACAAAACAACAAATGTCATTCACAGTTCATCATACATTTAGAACTTAATAATTCATTTCAAATTCACTTAATCATTTAAGTGAATTTAAATATTTTTTACGATAAAAATAAAAATGGTTTTGTTATGAAACTTAAACAACTTTCCAATTATTACAATTTTTTTAAAGTCTAATTATCCCGATATAGATTCCTAAAAAATATGCGTGGAGTCCCTCCACGTGGAAGACGTAAATCAACCTAATGTGGAAAAGAAAATAGGCAGATTTTTAGTGAACGCATATTGAAACCAACTTTCACTCTCGCACTGTCTTATTCTATTCCCCGTCACCAGGAGCGTGAATATGAATTTTAAAGACCTTGTTTGTGGCCGCCCTTACATGGTGTCATACTTCTGAAACATATGCAATATGATTTGTAAGAAAATCATGGAAACAATTAATTATTTTAACATAGTTGTGTCATGGCGCGTTATCAGTTTTTCAAGTTTAATCACATTTAAAGGGTTAAAAATTATTTTAAACAAAGTTTTTCGTTAACTCTGTCTATATTTTTTAGTATAAAGTGAAAAAACTATTCACTAAAAAAACGAACTATTTTTTTTAAATGCCATTTTCTTGGAAAATATATTCTCACAGGTATTACTTCTGCAGCAGCAATGGTTTGGGTACGAGCTACTATTTTATAATAATTATACGCAATGTAAAACTATTTATATGTATACATACCAACATTAGATGAATATTGTTTTTTAATTAATTAGCTATATTTGTTTGGTATTATCTTTTGAAACGAAATTTTGTTGGCATCAATTGGGTATTGTCATTTAAAGATTACGACTAGAAATCAATTTAAAAGGTGGTAAGTCCGGTGGAGATGGTCGAACAAGAAAAATGAGCAGTTTGCGGAAGCCATAGCTGGATGGCTATACCTTTAACTTAGTTTACTTTTACCGGCGTAACACGTACTGATACTAGTCTATGTAGGTAGAATGAAACTAAGCTTAGAATATTGCCATCGATCTATGGGTTCCGAAAATAAATAGACTGGCAATCCCTCCTTTACGGCGATTTTGACCTAACTAACCCTATATAGAAATGCCTTAAAATTTATAAATTTTTTTTAAGTTTTAAAATGGTTTAAATATTTCACATTGATATTATACTTTTTTTAATATGTGTAGAATCAGTTATGTACATAAGCTTTAGGTTTTTGTATAACATATAATATATTATAAAAGTGACTGTGTGTGCATATCACGATGATAAGTGATTCGTGCAGAATAACGACCTTTTTGTAAAATGTTATTATTCTGCAGATTGTAGTTAGTATGTATACCTTCACCTCTCTGTAGTTATTGAAAGGTAGAGATGGTGATATTATTAGTGAGTTTATGTACATGGTATAGTAAAAAAAAGTATACTTTTTTACATGTCTACAAAACGTAGAACAATATAATTTATAGCCAATAATTTTCTTTTGTACACCGGGTATTACTATCAAATAAGAGCTTTTACCATGAAATAGAGAAATATACTTATATAATTGAGTTTAGCTTCAATTTGCATTCTAGTTCTAATGTTATTAGGTAAGATTAAAGAGTGTGATTGCAACGTTAACATATTAATCCAATGATCATTTCATTCAGCATTAGAGATTGATTGAATCAGCCCATTACTATTAGATTACTGAGTATAATAGTCTTGGGTCATATTTGATGTCCGATTTTTACTCTACACTAACAAGACCAAGACTAAAAACAAGTAATCAGAACCGAGACCAAGATTTTAATGGTCTTGATCGCTTGTGTTCATAATAATTAGTTGATTCTTGCAAAACTATAAAAATAAAATTCTCAACTTTTCTCAATTCTGTTTTGACGCACTGTATGTAAAAATAAAAATATCAATAATTCTATTCTACCTATCTGTTTCTGCTGATCTCATTGTGTATGCAAAAGTGATAACAAATCCGAAATCATACGTACCGTGTATATGTATAGACATGTATTATATATAGTCTTGTAGATATGCAGGACTGCCTATGTAGCAGAGTTTGTATAACATACATTGTACTGATTTATAACGTTGTACCGGGTATAAAAGCTATAGAGCCACTAACTATCGTCATAAACATAAAATTTCATTGTTAGTTCCAAAACTCACTGGTTCAGAAAAGTTACTTTTAGAGATTTATTAGAAAAATAAGTTATATTTGCATTATTAGAAATTCTGCAATTACTAAATTCAAAAAACATTCCTTATTAAATATGAAAAAATGATCAGGGAAGATTCCAAAAGATTTTTCGCAGATGCTCTATAGATTTTGTTTTTAATTAAACAATACATTTCGTTGAACTGCCCGAAACATTTGAGTATAAAAACCACATAAAATTATTTCATGGTTATGATTGACTACGTATTAATTAGTAATGTTATCACACAAAACTTGCATTTAAATTTTATCTAGTTAATCGATCATTTTACATTCAAACAAAATAATTTTCTTCAAACCATTCTCTTTAGTTTGGTCAATTCAGTTTATTGCCTGTGCCAGAAAAAGAAAATGCACAAAATCGTTTTTATATATAATATACACAAGATATTTTATATTAAGCTATGAAAATTGATATGTACACGTAATCAAACTTCTTGTAAAGCCTGTTAGAATGTGTGTTACAAAGCAATTGCTTTCTATGTTTTGCATTAAATGTTTTACAAAAATATAATCATATAAAACTTTAAATAAAATGTTAGGCCATAACGACTATTTTTCTATATCAATGTCCAAAAGTGTGTGAGGTTATGAATCTGAGTATAAATCCATTGTTAATTTTTTGAATTATTTGCATATTAAAAGTTGTAAGCAAAGTGCTTAAACATTCAAATTAAAGTGCAGAGCAAAAATTATGTTGACAAAGGCATAGTTTTTCTGCAAAAAATCAAATAAAACCTAAAGAAATAATACTATACTTTTCTAGAATTTCTGTTGTTTGTAAAATGTAATAAGATTTTTTCATGTGATAAAACATTTATAAACTTTCCATTTTGGAATGCAACAAGATGCGTATATAAAAACTTCTGCCAACAAAAAAAAAACACTGTTATAATTCAACACAAGTTAATAAATATAAATAGCCGCATTCATTTTGACGAAAACACAATTGTTAGAGTATACATATAATATCGAAGAAATATAATAAAGAAATTTCATTTTAAAATAATTCTATCTACAAGTTTTTAATGAATACATCATATATATTGTCTGTGTCGACATTTTATTTTCTTTACATGGAAAACTTTTATTTTAAAATAAAACAACAAAAAAATATCTGAAACATTTAATTTAATACGATAAATTGTGTATGCATTTATACAACATAACGAAGTTTATTTGTATGTATGTATATTATATCTATATAGTTAACAAACTGTGAATATAGCGACATTTCGTGGTTAATGCGACACGCACTAATGTGACCATGACAAATGTTCCTATTTAGTTGGCATTGCTAGTAACTTTTGTTGGTAAAGTACATAACTGTATACATTTATATATACTCAACCAAATAGCCACCCCTTTGTAATGGTGGTGGCACTTAAAATAAATCTATCTCACATATGTATGTATTGCATTTCTGATACAAAATTCAGTAGTTTCTGCCCCGAAAATGAAAATTTTAGACTTTCTAAACATTTTGGCAATTTTTATAGTTTGAAATGAAATGTTTAATAGAATGCAGTAGTCCTTAGTAGGCAGTAAACTCATAAAGTGAATAAATCCATAAATTTGTCTTAATTCTTATCATACGATAAAGTTTAACATTCTATTCAATGTTATTTTTTGCATTTATTCCAATCGCTTAAATATTCAATTTTTCTTATTGGCTGCTTATAAGATTTTCTATCTTAAAACAAAATATTTATTGTTCATCTTCTGATGTCTATTCAGAAGTTCTTGGAGTCATCCATATGTAAAAAGTACAAAATTTCATTTAGAGATGGTTATGTATAACTTATAGGAAGTAGTTTTGTAGTTTAACGATCTACAAATAGATGGTAATAATAAACTAAAATTGTCAGATGTGAAAACAGTTCTTAAAATAGCTCTATTACGATAATCCAATTAAAAATTAAAATAAAGAACTTTCGCTTTATTCTTCTATACCATGATTTTGTGAAAACTTAGTTTTCGAGTTTATCTTAAGTCTTCAATTACAGCTTATTTACAAATTTTTATATATTATTAAAATAAATCATTTCTATTCAATTAGTTTCAATTTAAATTTTTTCAAGAACAAAAAACATCTCGATCGATTATGCTGAAGAATGGCTGAGATTTTCATAATTATCTATTTAGCTTTAATTTTTTTAGGATAGTTCTTAGAACGATATTTATAATTTGGATTTTACATCAAAATAATTTTCGAAAAATGTTATATGTCATTGTTTTAATATATCACTCCAATTTATCTAGGTTACCGATAAAGAATTGTAGTTCAAAAAGTAAAAGTTGAATGGCGGGCAGGTACTTTTAGTTTTATCTATTTATAAAAATAGATTCCCGATTATTATCCAAATAGTTTTTTATTGTGCTGATAAAATTAAGTTTCAGTCAGTGGTATTATTTTCCTTAGTGGAAAAATTCTTATCGAAAGTCATATACATCACGGCTCGTTTAATGTATATAAACGATAGAATTAATGGTGTAATGGGTGAGAATTGTTTTGAAAATTAACACCACATCAGACATTATAAATTTATTATAATTTAATATTAAGGTTTATGACATTCACTTGTAGTATGTTTAGTTTTTTTTTTGTTTTTTTTTAATCAAATATCCTTTAGAATTTATTGGAAGGGTCATTTTTATTCATAACTTTTATTTTTGATATTTTAATAATTTATTTTTTTAATTTGTTGTAATACCCAACAGATTCAAAATTTATCAGTGATTATTCAATTTAGTTGAAGTTTGTAATAATAGAAAATATTGAAGGCGCTAACAATATTTTGGTATGGGTGTTCATTCCGTTCTTCTGCTTGTCATCACAATATCTCATAAACGAAAGGAAATTGCAAGCAAAATAGGTTAATTGAGTTCAAAGAATTAGGATGACCGCCTGCTGGAATAGTGATTCAAATATTCCTTTCTTCAGGACAAATATTTTTCCATAAACTGATTTGGGATGGTTTCATCTCAAATAGACTTAATATCTCGAGCATTTTATATATGCTTATGAATAAAAATCAGTCAAGCATAGATATTAAACTATTAATATTACGACTATTTTTACTAACAGGATTTTTTACGGAAATCCTTAACGAAATGACAATTTCTTAAGTTTACGTAGGTATAGTTATTGATGATGTTATGAATATATCAATGTGATAAAGTTTCGTTAATTATATAAACTATAGAATTGTAGAATTTCACAATATAGTCCAATTGTTTTGGTTTTTATATAAACAAAAATTGTTTTCACAAGTAGAGAATTCGAAGCAAATTTAGCAGATAGCTCAGTAGCTTCAATGCCCACATTAAACCATTTTTAATCAGTAATTATTCACTCAAATAACTTTTATTATTACTGAGTATTCAACATTTAAAAATAGTTTTATATTTAAATACTTTTAATTCTGTCCACGCAATGTTGTACTACAAAAAAATAAATTTCGAATAATAACCAAAATTAATTGTGAAATAAATCAAAATTTATCATCCACAGATGACGACACAAGTATATACACATTAGCCACATATATAAAAGGTCATATAGCACACAATCATGTAACCAAAACAATAACGGTATGACAGTGACAAAACATTTTACAAAAGTTATCCCGAAATATTACTGTTTTTCTATACTGTATGAATGGTACCTTTGGTATCAAGTGGTAACATATTATTATGTAGTATTACTACCCACTTATATATATTTTTTGTGTATTAAACATAATACAACTGATTAATACTTAAATTAAAAAAAAAAAAAACAAACGTACGAACACGAGGAGTGTACAGTATGACATTACAAATTATTCAAAAACCTTTTTCATTTAATTTTATTGCTGTAGAAACTATATACGAACGGTTGCAACAAAAAATGTTTTTCTCGTCATATTGTTTCTATCTTTGATGATGGTACTTCATACCACTCACTGTATTGAATTTATTACGTACAGAAAGTTTAATACGTACACCCGTACCGGTTAAACAAAAAGAATAGTAAAAATGTACAAATATACAGTTTGGATTGGTTTTAAATATAAATACTGTCTACAATTTTGATTTTTAATTAAATATCTAACACAGATATCCTGATAATTTCAAAATTTATAATTGAGCTCTAATGTCGTTAAGGGCATAGAGTGAAATATTACAGATGGGTATTAGTAATTGAGTCCAATTAATTGGTTATTCCAAAAATTGTCTTTCAGCTCGCCTACTTATCAACCATGCCTTCCTCGCTGACCAGTCTTTTCCCGTACATACAAAATTGATTGCAAAAATCCATCTTATCAGTACAAATCTTATATCTCTCAGTTTTCGTTAAGTAGACGTTCTTTAGAGTGAAAAACAAAGCATAACAATAAATACAACAATAATGCCACAAATATACCCACAAATTCTTTGAATACATTGTAAATAATTCATAACACCGTAGACGAAACCCACAAAAGGATCAAAACATACTTACGATACACTTCATACAAAAACACCATTGTACACCATTCATTCATAATATACAATTCCTTAAACAACACTTTCTGCAACATATTGTTTCATTACAAACACCAACCAACTCCCTGTATCTATATGCATGGGAGTAAGCGAAACAAGTCAAAACTATAAATTATTAACTTGTTCATATTTATATAATTCTGATCATATAACTTCAGTTTTGGTTCATTCCATTTTGAAGTTCTATGAAGATTATATCACTTTACATTCAGCTTTACTATAACTGGGTGAGGATGCTATTTCGAGCTTATTTTTCAGCTTACATAGTCGAAAGCGTTTGTTAATACATAAGACATTTATATATTTTCGATTTTTAGAATGTCGGAAAATATGTCAACATTAAGCGATGTAGGATTACAGCTATACAACTTTGTGAATGTATTTCCCTTAAAAATTTTAGTCTGACCAAACCTTACTTTCCACAAATATATTTTTCGAAAGTAATATCGTGCTAGATAATCCGGAAAAGCTAAGCGTGGCAGGAAAATAAGTGCTTCTTTCCTTCAGAGAGTTTCGATTTTGTGTTAAGATTGAAATTGTATCAAACACCCACTCAAATATAATTACCTGGCTTTTAGATTAACATTTGATTGATCAATAAGAATTTCTGTTAATTGATTTTAAAACGAATATAGATGAATTTAAAAATAATATTTCTAAAGAGTTTTCATCATTATTTGTTTGCATGAAAATTGTATAGCAACTGTATAGCTAATATTATACCAATATAATTATATTTAACAAATTCAAAAAATTATATTTTATTGTAGTTATTTGATTGACAATTGTAAGAATCATTGAAAAAACTGAATTAATAATTAGTTTTAATAGCTGATATAAATGTATATTCAATTTGTTAATAAATTTAAAGAAATGTGAAATTATACAACATTCACCAACTTATATATCAATTGATTAATACAGTTAAAAACAATTAATAATGCAATTTCTTCGATTATCATTCCAATTTTCAGTCAATAACTTCAATTGTATGCCACTTTGTACCATTTACAAATATTTTCTGTACCATTTACATGAAAACAATTGAACAAATAATTATATTTTCTAAAACGTAAATTATTACAAACTTAAGATACTCGTGGTGCATTAATCGATTAAGAAGTCCCTTCCACGTAATATACACGGTACGGATACTATTTACAACATAACAATTACAAAAAAAAATGATTAAAATCATGAATATTCATTGATGATGAAGAGTAACATGGCTACTAAAAGCATCCTAATATTGCATTTTTGTTTAAACAAATTTTTACAAGCTGGAACTGGAATCTTTTATAAATTGTATCATTTACATGTATATATTCTCCGCATAACGTTACAAAACTCCCACACCTAATGTACTAAAATAATATCCCAATCTCTCCCTGATCCCTTTAGCATCATTCAAACCAAATACAAACATTAATAATTTTAATAGGTATACTTAACTCATACTATTATGCATATACTTACCTAAATATATAAAAAAAATAACATGACAAATATTAATTACTTAAGTGTTAAAGTATAATAATGATAAGTAACTGTTATATAATCTATAATAATGCCCTATTGTTGTTCGAATGAAGAATATAACATGAATGAATAGATGAATCTTATATTCGTGATTATATTCAAAGGGTTTTAGATAAAGATGGTTTGATTTAAATACAGTTATTATATTTTCATTTCATTTTGTTCACTTGTACACACCACTTATGGATTATGAAGTATACCAACAATTTGATAGATTTGATATGTTGGAGTTATTTAAATAATGGTTGTGGAAGATATACTTTAATTTATTCTAGAATAATTCGTTGCTTCATAAATGAAGAATAGTTTGAAAATGAATTTGGCATTATTTAATTTTTTTAGGTTTGCAAACAATAAGAAAATTACCTAGGTAGGAAATCAATTTAGTTTTATATTGTATGCCACAAAATGAATATTATAAAAAATAAACATTAAAAAAACGTGTTAACTTGTTTTAAATAAGCATGAAACCAATTTTATTTTTTCATTTTGAAGCCATTTTAATCTCAATCAATATGTTTAGGGTTCATCCATAAGTTACGAAACGCAATTTTTATACTTCTCCTTTTCATTTTACGCTGCGTAAACATTTTGTAGAACTTTCCCCTGTGATATGCAACTTTTAATCTAATAAAATGAACACTTTTCAATGAATCACATATGTTTAAATTTTATTTAAAGATAAATAACCTTGATGTGATTCAAAGTCTCATGAATAAAGAATGATTGTTTATGAAGTTTTCTTAAATTGACTCACAGGAAAATGGGCTAAATGATGTAAGCAAGAAGAGTTATTTTATACTAGATGGATGCCCCTCTTAGGTAAACTATTGGATTTTCAGTTTCATATATTAAGGCTATAAACCACAATAATATATAAATATTAGACTAAGAAAACACGTAACAAGTCTCCAGTTCACATATTTTCTACTATAGTAGAAGCACTGTTTCATCAGAAAATTATTTTATAAAAATAAAAGGTAACAAGTATTTACACCTAATATTCTAATATTATTATTTGTATATTGGATCATTCTTTTGTAAAGCGTTCTATTATTAATTGAAATTTGGCAGGTTCATTGAATTTTTCAGTTGTCATTTCTTGATAATTAATTTCGTCTATTAATATTTATTGATTTAATTTATTATAATTAAACTGTTTAGTTTATCAATGGCATAAATGCCATTAATAACATGAATTACCATAAATTACCCATAAGTTTTTTATATCGGAATTTAAATTCCACGATACTTTTATATGTGCTAATAGAACGCTATCTAGTGATAAAAGTTAGTTTATAGTTTTAAATACCATAGTTTTATAATGAGAGGTTACTCTTTTTAATCCATATCTAAACTTTAGTTATAAATGTGAACATATACTTGATTACATGTGTATTATCTAAGTCATTCGTGGTACGATAATAATACGGTATAAACTGAATTTGCAAAGTAGTTGACAATAATTTTCGTAAAATCATCAAAACTGAATTCAAAAATAAAGTCAACTAGATGTGTTGCACAAGTTTAAAGAGGTTCAGTTGAAAATATAATTTTATATAATTCAAATAGTATTAGAAGGTAGAGCAAATTGAGAAAAACTGAAAGAATCGCATTATTTGGGAATAATATTGACAATTTTATGAGAACGGTATATTACATTTAGAATAGATTTTGAGATATTTGAATTTGAGTAAAAGTATATGTTCGTTATAATATATGTAATATTTAGTATTCTCTGTAGTATATATAGTATCTTAGATATTTTAAACATGAAATGAAAATTTTTAAAATTATGAATCTCAATAAGAAACACTGGCAATACATATTGGGGTCTATAGTTTTTAAACAATTGATATTCTATAAATTATTTAAATTAATTATTTTTGATTATTAAAACGATCTTTGGAAACATTCAGCTAAATAAAAATTAATTGCAATCCATAACCTCTTAATCATAAGATAGGAAAATGTATCATGACTCTTCTTATGTATTTTCCGTCAATAACGGAACCCTAATACTACTATAAAATATAAAAGTCTAGAGAGTATCACGTAATATACCTGTTCTATATAAAAGTGAATTATTATTTTTGAACAATTTCACACAAAATTATGATTTATGGTAATTTTAGGTAACCGAATGTAACAGACATGTATAACTAATGTATATTATTACGTTCATATAGGTGCATATATTTTAAAACTTTATGAAGTTAGATAATTGTATGGATTTTGTAATTCCAACTAAAAATTTTAAATAATTCAGATTTGAACTAAAAATATATTCCAATAAATATATACAAAAAAAGATACTCATAGGGTGAATAATTTTCAATTAGGATCATTTTTATTTAATATATCAGTTTATTGAATGTTGCTTAAATAATATAAAGCTGATTTTTTAACATGGAAAAAGTGGAAAAATGATGTGCATCAATAAATTAGTATCAAAATAAAATGTAAATCGTTGCAAACTTAAGTTTTAAAAAGGAGCCCAATATTTTAGATATTAGACGTTTTTAAAAACAATCTATAGTAAAAAAGTCTAGGGTTCCATTTAAAAACCCGCAAGCAATCCTCATGTCGCCGAAATACCATCCTCCTTAAAGTTAGATTAATTGAGATTAATCAAGTGGTTATCTCTTTTTTGAAACAATTTTCTTAATTCGACTTATTTTTTGAGATTTTTGCATTTTGCAAAAAAAAAAAAAAAAAAATTAAATAAAAAAATAAAATTGCAATATATTACAGGATGTATTTGTTTGTATATCTAAATTGTATAGAGAAAATCGTAATAGATAATGTTATGAAAGAAGATATCCTTTTCCTTAATGGCGTACTATTAAATTTACCAGAAATTCCAAATAGTTCTCACGAAACGGTTGGTTATGTAATATAAAACTTATGTTCGACTACATTTTTCAAATAAATGCTTACATAAACATTGAACAATTAAAATAAACCAGATTAATAGGATCTTACCATTAAAATGAATGCTGAAGATAACATTGACTCTTACCTAAAACAGAAAAAAAAGGTTTATTATTTATTGCTTAGAGAAACCTCAAATTAATCATTGTATATAGAGTCAGATTATAATTAGGGTTTTAATTTTTTATAATGATCAAATGTATAGTTTTTAATTTTAAATGGTTGGAATTACAAAAATTAAAAGTAGATAAAATCTTCTTTTTGTTTTTTTTTAATTTTTAATTATTATGGCATGCATATATTTTTTTGTGCTGTATGCTTTTGATTTTTTTTGTATAGATCAAGTTTTCAATATTATTAAAATATTTTAATTTTCAATAGGAAATTCTGTTCTCTACAAAATTATGAAAAAATGCTGTAAAAATTTTATTTAACTCGAATATTTGAAAATTATGTTATGTTCAAAGAATTCATCTTCAAATATTCTGTTGGAAAATATTAACTTATTTCTTCTTATATGAGTATGCATTAGGTTAGTAAATATCTTTTTAAAATTTAAAATAAAAAAACTTCTGTTATACAACAGAAGTTACACAACCTGACTACCTTGTACGCTTAATAATAAGGCAAAATGTTATAATTCCATGAAAATCTACAACTAAATACAGAATATTTCAGGATAATTAGTTAGTATTTTAAAACGTGAAAGATAGTACATATGAACTGGAGTAAAAAATTTCAGTTTGACATATATCCATAAAATAAATTCTAAATAACATATATCTTTTAATAATTTTTTAATTTTTTGGTAAGGTTTTTGACAATCGATGAATACACCCAAAGGAACCAATAACACACGGTGTGCCAACCAAAATGTATAAAGTTCAGTGGTTGGAAAAATCTTTGAAAATGAATTCTAAACGTCCTCATTTCGCACACCTTTAAATTTGTTTGGATTACATATTAACAGCTGTATCTCTATACTAAATATAAATTGAATATGTTACATTGAACTTTTTATTGCTATTCGTTTATATTTCCACTTCCTAAAATGTTTACTTTTTTTAATGAAAAACCCTATCTATATACAAGTATATAGAAAATAATATAACTGAATATAGCTTATAATACAAAAGAGGTGTAAATCTTAAATAAAAAATACTGGCTTTTAACTTATACAAAATAAGCACAAAAATGTAATTTTTAGTTTGCCTTCGTGATTTTAATATCCAAATATTTTCGTTAGTTCTCTCAAAAAGTCACCTATGACATTTGATCATATCAATAATAATTTTACCGAGAAATCAATCAATACACTTCCAAGTTAAATATCTCCTTTTAGCAAGGTAAAGTTTTTCTTCACTGAACACATCTTTCGGTATAATCGGTTTTGTAACCTGATTTGTCAAATGGATTTGGGTACTTTCCACACCTCCGTACAATATTATAGTATTTTTCGAAACCGTAATTGATATTCTAATTCTTCAATACTCTTTATCACCATGTGTCGTGTTGCGAGCCGTCTTTCATTCGAGTCATTTATTATACATCATTATATTTTGAATGTTTTGTTATTTTTAAATTTTCTTGTATATTTTTAATTTTTTATTTATATTTTATTAATTTTTTTGGGAAGAATATTTTAGCTGAATTATTAGAATTACTGAATTTAACAGTAATATTTTAACAATTACAATACATCTTTTACTCTGTACAGTGAAGTAAATTCAAAATATTCGATTAGAAAATAATAATGAAAATATTTCTAAATAAATTCCATATATGCATGGAGTGCTTCGATTGTTTTGATATACATTATAATTTATAGATTGAATATATATTTTTGGTTTTTTTTTTTTTGTTTAAAATAGTTCAGTGGATGTTGTGATATACAGATTAGTGATCTTCAAACTTTTTTGATCCCGTACCGTTTATTATGAAAATAAATATAAGTCGTATCTGCATATTTTATTGCTCAGAATAGAAAGTATTTAAAAAAGAAACATGACGAATAAATAATTTCCAAAAAAAATTAATTTTATCAAAATTGTTGATAATTTTTTAAGATTTACCAGTTTTTGCGGAAATCTATAAATACTAACTTCCAAAATCATCAAGCAAAATAATGCATTTTTTTGAATACTTTTGAGTTTTTTAGGGCAATGAAAGTTTAAAAAAATTTTTTTCCAATTTTTGTAAATTTTGTAATTTTTTACGAATATGCCTTTGAAAAAAAATCGAGAGAAAGTTTACGTTTCAGAATTTAATAAAACTCTTTCAGTCAAATTTAAAAATAAAAATTATCAAAATTACGTCTATTTCATAATGTAATTACATCTATTTGATGATTAAAGGCGTCTGTTTTTCTAACAAATTTTAGCCACTTTTCTTGGAAACTTGTGGTCCGATCATAAAATATGAGTAACTTTTGTTTATTTTTTTCTTGACATTAAACCCGCACAAAATGTAAAAATAGAATTGGGACTTTTTATTAATATTTACAGTTTTTCCTAGAATCACAATAAACGAATCCAATATATATTTCTTAGAATTTTTAAATTAAGGAGTAGCTTATACAGTTCGTAAATGGTAAATTTATGTATGTTAAGCTCTTATCAGGTCAAAATTGATTTGAACGAAAAAATAATAATATTTACAAAAGCAAAAAAAAAATTTCAGTTAAATCTTTAAATGAAATTTATATTGATTTCAGAAAATCGCAGCCACTAATATTTTCTGCGTACCCCATTTTGGAGACCACTGATTCAGACTACAATGAAGTCTATAGAGAGGTACCATGTTTTACCAATATGGTTTATTTTTAATATTGAAAGTAAGTATAACTTGTATAAAATTTTTAAAATATTTTCTATGTATCCAAGTAAACTAGTACTATTACAAGCTAGGTGGTGTATGTTGTATGTACGTATTATTGCTTCACAGGAATGTGGATAGAGATAGTGGAATTGGGTTTAGATGTATTTGATATAGCAAACACCTAGATTTTTTTACTTGATTATGATGATGATAGATGCATTTATGCATATTTTACTACGATATACACGTATATTCAAAATTTTATATAATTTATACGATTTTATTAAATCTAAAACATCATGAAGTCTATTAAATTCATATTTAAGTGACAAATTTTTTTTTTTTTTTTCATTGATGTTCCTTATTTATATTTTTTTCTTTCTCCAAACTACCCTAAACATACGAATCAGAAAAACTTCAAAAAGAAAATATTGGTGTTCAAATAAACATCAAATTAATCTATTTTCAACACACTGTCCTTCTGTCATCACGATAACTCAAAAACAAAAAGACATAGTGACTTGTAATTTCAGTGACGTAAAACATAAAAAGTGAGTTTAAGTTTGTGAATGAGCAAAATTGTTCCAATGGGTCTAATGGATCCATGACCCAATTTTTAAACTATAAAAGATAGAAGAAAAGTTCTAATAAACACATATAAGTAAAAACAAAACATATTATTGTTATACATGAATACAAGTAAAACTGTATACACTGGATATTTATAGTATTTTATGAATGCTAATTAAAAATAGTCCAAACAACGAAATTCAATCATCTTTCGAATATATAAATTATTAACGCTGTTAGTTGTTATCTTTACTTTTAAAATATTTTAGAAGATAGAACACGGTTAAACTAAAATTAAAGTTGTGTATTGTCATCTTAATAATGAAATTATATTTTTTAATGGTTTTCAATAAAAAAAAAAATTAAACGTTTAACAATGATAGAATCCACATGTACTGAAGCAATAAATTATCTTATATTATACGCCATCATTTACTCATGTAAACAATTAAATAATGTCTGTAAAAAAACGACATTGACTAAACCAAGTTGAATGAATAAAATTAATGTGGCTTACAACCATAAAAAAATTATGAAAAATTTACAACAGTAGTGTAGGTGTATTTTATCTGATATGAAAAATATTTTCATCACGGTGCAACATATATAGAATAGAGTGAGCATAGGTACACTAGCTGAAGGCAATAATGTATGGTATGAAATCCTATGGGAGCTGTTATAATATAAAACTTGAATGCCATACGTAGGTAGTATAAATATAGGTACTAGGTATACGCTGGAGTGTACCAAGTTCAGTCGGAATCTGTACAAGGTGTCTCTGAAATATATATACAATGCTGTATCGGAATAACAATGCTGTATAAAAATGTTTCTAATTACGTCAATTTAGTTAAACTCGTCTTAGAATACTTTTTTTGGACAGTCAAAGCATCTAAGTATTAAAAAAATTAATGAAAATTGTTCCGAGCCGATTTAAATGATTTTTTAAATGACAGGTATTTGTGTTCAGATGAAGGATCAAATATTAGATCGCATCTAATTTTTGCCTTTAACAAGTCCAGTTCTAAAATAGAAAGTTCGTTTTAGCCTAAGAATACTCAGTGACTCAAGACCTTTTATTTGGGATATTAAACACTGTAACGACTTCGAAAGATTTTGAAAGCACAATACACGCTCATTACCTCATTGTATGATTTAATTAATTATAAGTATCTGGTCTATGTGGAAAATGCCATAGTTGCTTAGAATTTAAGATTCAAAATAATTTAATTTACCGAGTTATTGATAACAGTATTATTGGATATATAAGTTTTTGTACTTCTACGGCAACGAAGCGTCTGATACCACCTAGTAATTAATTTAAACGTATGAAATACATAGGAGAATTTAGTAAACGTTTGGAGTGTATATTATTTACAAATATTGATCAGGGCAAATGAATTTGTAAAAGAATTTGCCTGTTAGAATATATAATTTATATCACTCTTAAATCTTAATATGTGTGTATCATTAGTACTGGACAAATGAGACACAATATGTTTCTCTGGCTAACAAAGCTTTAGCATCAGTTTCTATAAAAACAACCAAATGAATCCTGTGCTACTTTTGCTTGTGTTTATATTACCTAATATATAAATTTACGTATAGCTAGCTATTTTTTAATGTGTTTAAGTTGCGTCAAGTTCGTTTTCTCATCCGATTTTATCATTATAAACTTACCAAATGTTTATTTAAGTGAAAACGCTAGAATTAAGTTTAACGATGACTCGAAAAGATCTATGATAAAAAATCTTCTTTTGATGTAAACTAGAATGGTCTATTTGAGATCCCCTCCCTCTGTCATTTATTGAACAATATATGCCAATGTATTGACATCAACCATAATGTTGATGTTTATTATTTATTTTCAACTGCGAATATTTACACTTAGCTTTATTGAACTCATTTGTAGTGAGTGTGTTATTGTTGAGACACACTGTGACATGTCACATAGGTATTATAACTCTTCTATACGGTTTTGTTATATATAGTAGGTATATTGTTTTATTGTACATATTGTTGTCCTTGTATCATAACAGTTTTATTGTATACCAATTTTTACTTGCAACTTCACAGCGAGGAATATAATCTGAATAATTTGTAAATATTGCAAGTTGAACATATACAAAATGCAGAAATTTGTATGGTTATTTTTGGCGTAATTTCATAAAGTAATAATAACTTTAATTTTTAGCCAATTTGTAACTGAAATGAAACTTCTAAGCTAATAACTATGAGAAATGTTTACAATCAATATGAAATTAATGCAAACCAATAGCATTACATTAATTTTAATTTTTTATTTAAAAAAAAAAAAACATATTGCAAAATATTGTCTTATAATACGCAAAAATCAAAGAAAATTGTAATGTTATTTATACAAGTAATACGCCAAAAAATCAACTAATAATTAATTTCAATTTTCCATATGTATTTTCCATAAGAAATATTTCAAACATTATTGTAAAAGCTTTTAAAGTGTATAATTTTAGTGATGACCATGTTCAAAATTTAATATTAATTCATGGATTAAAAGTATTTATTGCAATTTTAATGATTGAATAATGTTCCTTCATTAAATATTTCAGATTTTCAAAATAATTTTGATTTTTCTTAGATACGATCTGATCTGATAAGGATTTATACGTATTGATATTTACAGGTTGATTTAAAATAAAATATATCATGGTATTTAGTTAACGCCTAAAGATATGTTTATAATTACTTAATATGGTAACACAAAAATAACTTGCTCTATTTATTTGAAACTTGTTTAATGTAAAAAAGGAAAATTTTGCAAAATGGTTAGCACTAAAAATGGAAGCTTGTTGAATCTACGGCTGATGAAATAATAATAAATAATATACAATGATGAGACAATTAAACATACTTATATTAAAAGCAAACATGTTTTGTATTAATTTTTTCAATTAGTCCTCATAATATTCGTTTGAAAAGCCACTTGTTTAAACATAATATTAAAACATATATCTTAGCAAATATAAACAGGTTATTTAATTCATTTTCTTGATTCTTATGTTTATTTTAGTAAAAATTTTTATAATTATTGTTTCTTTTCAAAATGTTAAGAATACTAATAATTAATCTTTCGAAAGTTTCGAATATATATTAATCGGTTCATCAAGTTTGGAGAGGGTATCCGTACGGAAGAAATGGCCAGTTAAATTATTTTCGGAACCAACACCTATATGGCAATATTTTACACTTAGTTCACTTTTGTAAACATAGTCTACTAGCAGCATATGCAAAGAGATATTAAGTGAAAAAGTATGTAAAAAACAGTTCATTGGTTTATAAAAAAACAAAAACTTGGATACACTTTTAATAGATACACATCTACTTTTAAAAAATTTACCACAAGTTTAATTTTTATCGGACCTCATAAAACTGAATCAAACATCTCCCCTGACTTATACTAAATCAATCCAGCCAGCATCTGACAATCTAACGAAACTTATAGAAGCTTTTTTAAATTTTGATAAATTATTTACTAGAACATGGTTTTATGACCAATCACTTTGAAAAATATTAAAATTTTTATTTTTATGTACAACTAGCTGGCCCGGCAAACGTCGTTTTGCCACATATTTCTAATTAACTTCAACATTTTCTAAGTATAATAACATATTCTTAACAACTTTCCTGTATATCTGAAGGCTGAAAGCTAAGGCAAATTAGAATAAATAATGATATTAATATATATTTTAAAGCATACCCGGACACGTTGCGGTGACAATTGATATTACATCGATTGCATGCAAAATTTGAAGCAGATTGGACGAAGGAATTCCGTTGTCCCATACAAACTTTGCCTCTTCTTTTCATCCCATTAGGGGTAGAATTTCAGAAAATCTTTTCTTATGGGATGCCCGGTATTTGATGTTTAACCCACTATTTGGTGTGGGATACCCGTGACGCGAAATATTTATATATACACTCGTGTTTGATGTGGGACACCCGGTACCTCGTGCACCCACAATTCGTGTATATTGTACTGTGGTTCTCATATACTTGATGAAAAATAGTAAAAGGAAGTCCAGAACCACTAATATAGAAAAGAAGAGATAAATAAATTCTATTTTGAATAGCTGACCCGGGTAAACATTGTTTTGTTATTTATATAAATTATTTCTAATCAACATCAATATCTCCTAAATATAATAACATATTCTCAACTGTCTATAACTAACTAAATAATGAAGCTGCGGCATATCAGAATAAATTATGATATTAATTTATATTTTGAAGCATACCCACCCGGTTTACGCGTTGCTGTGTTATTTTTCACATTTTAATAAATGATATTACATCGTTTACATGAGGATGCGATTCTACCCTTAGGGGAAGAATTTCAAATCCTTTCGAATCGGATTCCCGGTTTTAAGTGTGCACCCAGTACATTATATGCACCCGGTATTTACCTGGTATTTGCTGGGGTACACCCGGGACCGCGTTAACCCGATAATTTTTGGTGTGGTACACATACACTTGATGAAAGATATATGGACCTCCTGAACCAAAAATGATTCCGGTAATACTTGAACAATGCGATATGCACACTTTATATAGTTGACAGTTCGTCATACTGCTAGTGGGAAGAGATAAAGAAGTTTTATTTTGAATAGATAAAGAAGTTTTATTTTGAATTTCAAAAAAAATATTTAGGTTTCTATGGAAATGATGATTTGTAACATGTGAGAAAAAAAAAAGACAAAATATGTTTCACAGCTAGGAACATTTTGTATTCGAAAATTAAATTGTCGTTTATAGTATTTTCCTTTACTTATTATTTATGTTTCTCACCGTTAAAACCTTCCCTGAACTTTCACGAATATTTCAAGACCAAAATTAGCCAAATCGGTCCAGCCATTCTCGAGTTATGCGCTTACCAACACATTTTGCAATTCATTTTTATATATAAGATTGAATAGATAAAGAAGTTTTATTTTGAATTTCAAAATTATATTTTGGTTTCTATGGAAATGATGATTTGTAACATGTGAGAAAAAAAAAAGACAAAATATGTTTCACAGCTAGGAACATTTTGTATTCGAAAATTAAATTGTCGTTTATAGTATTTTCCTTTACTTATTATTTATGTTTCTCACCGTTAAAACCTTCCCTGAACTTTCACGAATATTTCAAGACCAAAATTAGCCAAATCGGTCCAGCCATTCTCGAGTTATGCGCTTACCAACACATTTTGCAATTCATTTTTATATATAAGATAGATAAAGAAGTTTTATTTTGAATTTCAAAAAAAATATTTAGGTTTCTATGGAAATGATGATTTGTAACATGTGAGAAAAAAAAAAGACAAAATATGTTTCACAGCTAGGAACATTTTGTATTCGAAAATTAAATTGTCGTTTATAGTATTTTCCTTTACTTATTATTTATGTTTCTCACCGTTAAAACCTTCCCTGAACTTTCACGAATATTTCAAGACCAAAATTAGCCAAATCGGTCCAGCCATTCTCGAGTTATGCGCTTACCAAGACATTTTGCAATTCATTTTTATATATAAGATATGCCATAATTAATTAATGTTATTTTAATTATAATTTTAAAACATTTTATTAGCATGATCAAATTTGATAGCAACGCTAAGTAGATAGATTAAAAACAAGGTTCATACTTTTTTATTGAAAAAAAAAATTTTTTATTTTATTGGGTATGTAATCCGATCAATATATCGAATTACATTTAAATGCACCAAACATCATTCATATCCCTAACAATATTTTTTGTTTGATTAATATATTCGATATAATATCAATATCATAAAAAAAACTACAATACCAATATTGTACTAAAAAAAAATGAATTATACATACATTCATATAAAATATATAAACAAATAATCAATCAAACGATTTGTTTATTTATTTGAAAATATTATAAAATGTACGCATTCGAACAATATAGGAACACATAAATAATAGAAACAGTGCAAATATAAACCAACAATTCTCCAATGGATATTAAACAATTAAAAAAAAAAAAAAATTGCGTAAATATAAATTTTTGATCGGATTAATAACATACAAGTACATTTCCAATTTACTAATAACCACGGTTTTGTATAAACTAAATTTGAAAATAAGCCTTAATGACGGAGGATAAAATAGGGATTCCGTATTGTGAAACAGTTTTGTGTAAGCTTTTGTATTTATTTATTGGGTTTTTTTTTCATGAAGAAGAGTCAAAAGTTTGAAATCCTTAAAAATCAGTATTGATTCCACTTTATCCCTCCGTACGCCAAGACAATAACTTTAATTATTACTTAATTCAACAATAATAATTTTTTTTAAACTACAAATTGTGTTGGAAATCTGAAAATGCACCCTTATAAACTTGAATATTCGTCCTGGCTTCCTTATTTTGATAAGTTTATCATATACAAATACTAATCATAGAAGTAATTGATTTCTGAAAATCAATTGATTACTATATAATTATATCGTGGAATGAAATGTATTTAATTATCCAGGTATTCAATTAATTTTGGTATCATACTAGTTACTAAAGAACGGATTCAAACCAATTCTTATTTGAATTTTGTACATATAATAATTTCATTCAAAACTAATCTGTTTCAGACATATTTTTAAATATTTTACTAACAATTTTACATCCTAAAAATTTCTTCAATTTCAGTAATTATTCTTTTGTTTTAACATAAATTTTAAAGGGTGAAATCATATTGGAAATATAAATATTGAAATTTGAGAAAAAATTAAAAGTTTTCAACTCTAAATCAAAATTGGTAAGAATTATACGTATTTTTGTCGATTATTTCAATTCTGTTATTTATAAATCTTTTATGACCATTTTTTCCTTCGTTTTAAATTTTTTAAATTGATTGTACTGTTAATTCTCTCATAAACAATATGTACCTACCACAAACTTAGAATATCTGGACAACAAGTTCATTAAATAACTTGAAGACAAGAAGCATTACTCTCAAACCGATTAAAACTTTTTGGGAACTAAATATTATATGAAAATATTGACGCTAAAACAGAGATAATTTTAAAGACAATTTAAAATTGTTGTCTGTCAAATATGTATTCGATTATTTCAACGAAATTTAAAAAGCTTATAAAAATAAATAAAAGTTCACTTTTTAATTAACTTTGTTCATTTTTTAATTTATTTGTGATTATTTCCTTTTTCTTTAATTGATATAAAAAATAAATATTTGTATATAAAATAAATAAATAAAACATTTGTAATTCTTCATAAAAATCTATAATTTATATGAATTATCAGAGTATTATATCTATGTATAACACTTAAAAAAATTTTTTTAATCAGGTTTGAGTCTTGAGTAAAGGCGTAAAAATGGTAAACATAGCATACTATGATGGCATTGATATTGTTGACATGCATAATACATTGTGACTATAGGAAAAACAAAAATGACTACTAATCCATATCTCTTATATACTATTCTGTGATTTACTTGGATGAAGCCTAATTTTTGGAAGTTCTGTATTGAAACCATATTTTTCTAATGATGGTGTTAACAAATTTTATCAACCTACTTACCTACCAATTAATATTTTTAGATTCCGCTCTTCATTTAATTAATAATGGCTCCATTTGATGCATCATATATAGCTTATATTTTGAGCTTATACATGAGCCTACCTATTTCTGCATGATATTCTATATACATGGAGCCTATACGATATTCTACATGGTGAATTAATGGTGGTATATATTCATATAATATATGAGTTATGTATACATATGTTCTATAATTTTAATTTACTCCCAAGTGTATTAACAGTAATAACAAAACGATTGTAATTGTAGATGTGATAATTGAAATAATACAGAATGTATCAATCGATTATTGATACTAGAATTGGAAACTGACATGGAGGCATGTCTTAAAAAGATGTCAGAAAGGATCTTGCATTTTTAAAATATAATGTATGATAGTAGTGCAAATATATAAAATGTAATTGGGATTAATTGGCATACAATCTTGGATGGGTAAAAACTCAAATCAAAAAAATATTTACGATGCTGAACGAATTTTGTCAGTCAAACATTTAATTAAATGTATAATAATTGCGGAAAATATGATAAAAATGTAACAACGATTACATACACCATTTTGTATACAAATCTCACATCAAAAAGAAAAACAATATGGAATAATTGCAACGATATTAAAAAATGGAATAAAAACTAAATAATTTGTTTGTGCAAAGCAGGAGAAAAATGCAATCACTAGTATATTGTTATCGGTGAGTTAAAAATTTCAAATCTTTAAATGCTTCTTGACAAAGTAGTAGAAAACTGTGCAAAGTAATTCTCTTAATCAATATGAACCACCTCACACCACAAATCATCGGTGCTTATAAAAATAAAATATATATATTCAACAAGCACAGATTCCTTAAAAAAAAAAAAACTACGATCAACTGGAAGATTTTAGTATCTTTCGATAAACATTTATTTGTACTAACAGTTAACTTTAATAAAGCATACGTAAAGATAATGTTTGTAGCGTTAATGTACGCATTTGAGGTAAAATTATGGAGAAATATATTTAAAAATAATACAATATCAGTATGGATTATTAACTCTACATACATGTTTAATTTAAGAAATATATTGTTGAAATACAAATTAATTAGTAAAAAAATGAATATATGATAAAGGTACTTTAGATAAAATTATAAAAAAAAATTCATTTTAATTTAAGTTTCTAGCATCGATATTTTGTTGTAAACAAAATTGTTGTGTAATTATTTAGAATAATGCGATTGCGATTTTCATTTATAAATTAATTTTCTAAATTTAATTTGAGTCATTGTGTAAATGATATCGAATAATATCAATATGTTTGTATACATTCAAAATCCATATGAACTATAAAAAAACTATGTTCAATTCGAATGTTTGTGGCGTAGATTATATGATACTTTGGTAACATTTTTTTGCACTAGAAACAAAAAAAAACAATTGTGGTAATGGCTGAGCCTCATCATTTTTCCAAACAAAAATTAAAGGCATCTTTATTATCAAATGGTTGGAAGCGCTATGAAATAAAGAAAAATAGAGTTTTTCAGCGTTACCGTATCGTTTTTATACCGTATTATGACAATTTCAGACCAATCAGTTGATGCAATTTAAGTTGTATGATTTGATTACAGAAAACATCAGGGCAGGTGAAACTAAATAAAAGCTTGTAAAAAACATTAAAATAATCTTTCTTCACCTTTTAAATCTTTTATTATTTAATATGACATTTCACAACAAAGATTGGCATATATTTTACAGTTAATTAATATTCTTTTTTCAATTAAAAATAAACTTCAAAATATAAATAGAAAAACTAAACATGAGAAGTAGTATCACGGAATTATGTACTTACAAGATAAGCAAAATATAATTATATAGTATAATTTAAAAGAGTTTTGAATTTTGCATTCAAGTGCGTGTTTAAAATTTTTTTTCTTTTATTTGACCTCTATATACATACTACCGGGGCTATGTTTGGTTGTTGTGAAAAGAGAGACAAGTATTCCTCAAGTCAAACACATTTGAAAAATCACTTTCACAGATTCATTTTTGCTATTACGAGGAACAGTATTATTATCTTTGTTCAGTCGTAGAATATTCACATAAAAAAAACAGCTTCATGGATTTATTGGACCCAAAGTACCGATTTTACTCATTTATGAACTTAATCTTAGCTTTTACGACTAAAACACATAACTGAAATTTCATCTCTTTTCATTTTAACTCCCAGCCATCCAAGCTTAGCCATCCGATATACTTACATGTACTCAATTTCAGATGATTTGGAAACCGAGCAGTGGGAGAAAGTTAACTTAGAAAAATTTATTATAGACAGACATCAAGACATATGAATCTAAATAATATCTTGTAATGAGAACTCTGCTGTCGGTTAAAACAACTGAATAATTAATTTAGTAGTTTAAAAATAAAAAATAACGCTGCTAATGACGTTGAAATTGCAAGACGGTTGATCCTTTATATGGTCAAAAAATTTCAAGATATTGAAAATTACATCAACAAGCCGAATAGAGACAAATAAAGCATTAGACTGACGAAAAAGAAACTAAATTTATAACCATTACCTCAAATAGTTAAATACAAAACGTCGTTCCTGGAATGTTAGTATATTATTTTAAACAATTTCGTTTAAACATAAATATTTGTTCATATTCAAGTTTTGCTTTGAGTCTTGGAGACGATTTTAAATTTCTTTGTTAAATTAATTATAGAAGCATTTGTTATTTTGACTTACAATGTGCTTCATACGATTGTATTAGGAATACAGTCTTATATACTTATTTGTATTTATTCTGTAGAGATATTCTGTTCCTACACATTTGACTTATCATTTGAATCAATAATAAATAGTTAATTTAAATTTCAATTGTTATGATCTTGAATTCATTTTGATTGAAAAATGAAGTTTTTATGGTTCTAATCATTGTATCGATTCAGGTAGGAAACTGAATTTCTCGGCTTCAGTAATTTTGTATCTTTTAAATTAATTATTTTGTACCGAATTTAATTGAACTCAATCATTTATTTAGTGACGCATTTGATAATTAGTAACGGGTGTCGGCTATCCTAACGAATGGCTTTCTATGGTTTTCCAGGTGGTTTGCACAAAGTTAATACTGGAATAGTTTCTTATGAAGCCAGCCATAGTAGCATACCTTGCACTTCCCTTCGTAGAACCCCTACTATTATTTTGACTTGTTCTGTTCAATAATGCAATTGTATGAAAATAGAATGAATAAATACAAAATTTAATTTAATTGAATAAGTATTTATTTTAATCAGCGTATATAGAGGTGATATTTTTACTTAACACTAACATTTAATAAAATGTTAAAATGTTCAATAGAATTGCATGCATACCTACCAATTCAACTAGTTAACAACTAAATAATAACTTAAATCTGCTTGTTATTTTTATAATGAAGTAAAGATTGTACTAAGTATGTACTTCAGCAACAAATATTATAAACAAATTTGTTTAGAATATTTTTCTAAGAATTGTATTATTAGCCAAGTAAAGCTTTATTTAGATATTCGATTTATTTATAACTTTTTCTAATTATTTAGTACACGTAAAATACCCACACACATTTAAATATATGTTAGAAAGCTTTATGTTGTGAGTGTTAATACAAAAATTTCATATTTTGTTTGTAACTGTCTTCTCTAGGATGACTTTGAATGAAATCGTTTTACATCCTACAACCAGAAACCTAAAACGATTGAAAAAATGTTTAACAAAAATGAAACGTCTTAAAAAAATCACCTTAAAAATAAAAAATAATTTTAAATTTTTTCTTGTTACCAATTATATTTCTCAGTTGACGATAACCAATCAAGTTTTTAGCTAAGGATTAGCACTGTCTTCTAAAGATAATAAGTCACAAGGAAAAATTTAAAGGCGGTTCTTTACAGTTTGAAATTTTTTTTCCCTTTTTTTATTGATTGCTGTACAACCACGAAAATTTTTTCACCGAGATGAATTTTAATCACTAAAAACAGTTTTAGCCCTTGCTCTCTCCTTAGGGACATCAAGTCTGGGCCAAATTGAAATGGGACTACACGGAAAGCACCAGCTTTCAAATAAAGAATCAATCATTAAAATTGGATCACCCAGTCGGAAGTTCTGAGTTAACAAACATTAAAAAGAATCGAGAACATTTTTTTTTCTAAAAGTCGGTTAAAAATTAAGAAAATTTTTTATTTGATTTGATACATGCTAGATTTAAGTTATTAAATTAAAAGTGAAAATAGTAAAATTTTGTCTTATGATAATTTTCACAGTCAAAATCTGCAATCTGAATTATCCAATAAAACGTTTATTTTGGACATAAAAATACAAGCTCCATAGTTCTGTCTGATATAAGCGAAACTCGATTTTTAAAGTAGGTAAAATAAAATATTAACAAAGCTTAAGAGGATTGCATATAAATGAAAAAAAAAAAAACTTTTATAATTTAAATAATATTTTCACGATAATTAATTATTTTGAAATAATTAGTTTGAAAATATAATCATTATAGAGAATTAAATTAAAAACATATTAGTATTATTTTTTAATAATTTATCAATGAATAAATTAAACAGTCTAATAAATTATACAATAATAATATTGATAATAATAGAACGAATGTTACATGTAGAGAAATGAATGTTATTTTATATAAATCATATTGTGGGAGAAAGTTGTTTGGGTATGTTCGTTGTGGCATACACGAAATCGTCGGCCTGATTTGTTTACCTGTTCAATCCAATTTGGACTAAAAAGAATATTGAGTATTTTTACAGACTATACAGTTCATTGTATTATCTACCGTTTGGTATAAGAAAAACGACGATATCCACTTATAATGAGTGAGAAATGCTATGCACGAAAAAAATAAAAATGAATTTTGACAAAGAAATACTGCATAATCAGTTTTGTACTGATATTGTTCCCCCACCAACGTGCCAGTATGCTAGTGTTTTTTCGTGTTTTATCCAAATATTTAAGGATATAAACAATTATTTCCTAATCATGGATTATTGTGGAAGTTTATATCCGCTTTTTACATTATTTTCCTCAATTTTGTAATATGAGTATAAAATATGGTACTAATTATAATACTTTTTTAATGTTAAGCATAATTAAGGTAACCAAGAGAACTTTTGGAATTTCGATTACATAATGAATACACATATTATTTAGTTTTTTTCTTCATTCAGTAAGCTTTTGAGCTTGTCAGGTCTATGAAATTAGAAAGAGTTTTAAAATTATGTACACCATCATGGTCAATATTCTGAATCTTGAATGGATATGATGAATCATAATTTACCAAGTAGTGGATCACAACTCGTAGCCAGTTTGGAGACGATGTAGAAGTAAGAAAAGATTGGTTCATTGTTACTAAAAAGCCTGAAATGAATACTGATAAAACATCTTGAATTAATATACGATGATGTTTCGAAAAATTTTTTATTAGGAATGGCTAGTATTTTATTTTTTTTCATAGACATTTCGAATTATTAACCAAATGGATAAAAAGTTTTTTTAATTCAGCTCATTTTTTTTCTCAGAATTTATTTCGTTGAGTTTTTTTGGAAGGTCAGCCTAGAAAACAAGAACCAAACTGACTAATTTTTAATGGTTATTTTCATTTTTATATCCAGTACTACGATTAACAATTATCAAAGTTTATCCAATTTGAAATACCTATAAAGAAAATAATTTTGGTGCTCCTACATTTTTTCATTCACAAGAGTTTTTTTTTTTATTTTTTAAGCCACTGTTCAACTTTTTCAACTACTAAAGGTATATAGTGACTACAGTGAGTATATATTCAATCTATACAACAACAGTACACAACAATCCTAGATGTTCACCCATCCATGTTCTGACTGTGTCTGTTGTTGTCTTTGGTGATCGGCTTAGATCAGTAATTACGTTATATCAGTGAGGGGTCCCGAAATATGAAAACATGCATAATGAACCAAATGCAAAGTTGACGAATTAATATATAGTTGATGACCGAATATATAGTTGATGAGTTGACGACTTTCCAATAATAGTTATTGATAATTAAAACTTTAATTGTATTATTATATTATCAAATTTATAATGAATAGACATATTCAGTATGCACAATGAAATTATATCTAATCTGATTCAACAAAATAATAGTAATAAATGATTTTATGGTGTTTTTGTTTAATAAATAATAAAAAAAATTACATTTAAATCAATATATTAATTTTATAAATAATTTTTTAACTCAAATTTTTTTGTATTGTTACTATAGGAGTACGAGTATATGTTTTGCTATGTAGGACCTTCGAGAACTCTATGGTCCATATAATTTCCACTTCACGCTTCTTTAGCAGAGACTCATTATAGATGTCATAAATATAATGGCCATAAATCTATGACATTCCAATGCTTGAACGCACCATAATGACCGAAATTTTCATTAAGTGAATATTTAAGTCAAATGAAAATAATATCTAACAGTGTTAGTTCTTAAAATAAACGTCATATAATTAAATATCAACGTTCAAAACTGTATATTTACTAAAATTGTTAAATTTCACGAAATACACAATTCATACAATTATCATTGGTATCAAAATTATGTAATTATATGACTGTTAGTAAGAATATTGATGAGTCTACGTACTCAATTTAGGACAAAATTAATTTTTTTAAAAGTTTCATTAACAAAACATAATTTCAATCCAAATTGATTCGGTGGATAGTTAATTAGGTGGTTAATTCATAAAGGATAAAATAATGAAAATATATATAGCAAATTTTTTCGACAAATCTGAAAACTGATAATGAAACAATGGATAGTTATCGTCTCATCGAATTTGAAGTAGATAGTTGGTCGTAGTTAGAAACAGATTTGGCGAGAGATAGATATGAAACGTAGACTATTTAAATTTTAAAAGAGGGGACATTTTTCGAAATTCAAGGTTAATGTTTTAATGAGCTATTGTAAGAAAAAAGCCGTGAAAATAATAATTAACAGTGTTCGATTTTAGATACTTGAAATATTGTTGAGTAAAATTTGTGAACTATTTTTAATCGTTAGCAGTAATACAATAAAATAACTATTGTAAATTACGAAACAACAAATTTTAATTTTTTAATTTTCGACGACTTATCACTTATTTTTCAAGGATCAAAAGTTAAGTTAGGAACTCAATAGAACTGATTTTCTTATTCACGATATTTACTCCCCTTTTAATTCTAGAGTATGCCACCAAACTCAACTCGCTATCTCTTTTCGTTTTTGTTAGTACTACAAACTGTAAACTTAAACTTATATAGTATGACATATTCTTTAT
This sequence comes from Chrysopa pallens, assembly GCA_020423425.1. NCBI lineage: Eukaryota > Metazoa > Arthropoda > Insecta > Neuroptera > Chrysopidae > Chrysopa > Chrysopa pallens. The sequence continues at coordinate 62,485,464 of CM035592.1, forward strand.
ATGTTATTATATATATATATATATATATATATATATATATATATATATATATATATATATATATATATATATATATATATATATATATATATATATAAACTTGGAAAAGGATACTGGTGATTCAATATTATATGCAAAACAAAAAAATTCTCTATCCCAAAGTTTTCAATATTAATTAAAAACCATTTCGTATTATTATGATAACACATTTACATTGATGATAGTACATTTGCAAGGAAGCATGTGGTTTCGTTAATTCTCTTATCAAATAACAGGCACGTCCATTAAATTGTATATAAAATAATAAAAGAGACATAGAAATTGTTCATCATCAAACAATATTTGCCATATTACTATTATACATAATTTTATATTTAAGTTATATAATATATAGTGTTTACGAAAACTGTTTCTATAGCAAGCATAGAAAAGAATACCGAGATAAAATCTGTAACTGAGAAAACCTACAAATAGTTTAAAATTATAAAATGTTGGTGTAGGTGTTCCTAGAATCACCAAATAAGCCAAAGGATGAAACGGAAAAAGATAGCAAGTTGAAATTTCGCTTGTGACCAAAATCGGTCCATTAGCAAAATTTAAAGATAAAAAATGTTTATTTGAAAAAGTTTTTCGTAAAATGTTCGGATTCCCCTCAATTTTAAAATTTAGAAAATTAACACATTTATGAATACAATACATATTATAATTATATATAAATATATATACATATATATATATATATATATATATATATATATATATATATATATATATATATATATATATATATATATATATATATATATATATATATATATATATATATATATATATATATATATATATATATATATATATATATATATATATATATATATATATATATATATATATATATATATATATATATATATATATATAATTATATCTGTGTAGACTGTTATAAATTGTTACATTTAAAAATAGTTCAAACATTGATATTAGCCATATGTATATCTAAACTATTAACTTTGTTAGTTGTTATCTTTACTTGTTTTAAAAATTTATTTATTATTTAAGCTTAAAATTCCACTTACACAAAAAAATTTTATAAAATAAATTTACAAATTGAATTTAATCTACAAAATGTTTTAATTTCATACCGCTGGTATTAATTGGGAGACATTTACTGAAAAATTTTATATCATCATTTCATATCTAAAATTATATATCATCATTTGCTTTTATATTGTTATTTTTAAAGGCTGTGAGATTCAATTTTGAGAGATTATGCTCGAATTTTGACTGCTGAAACAGGACTCTAATATATCCAAATAAGACATTATATACAACTTAATTATTATTTACAATGTATTATAATGAATGTAATAACAGTAATAATACATACTATTGTACCGTACTTCACAGCTATATAAAACATAGCCCAAACATTGATATTTGACAATATGACTGTTATTTAAAAAAGAAATACTGTTGGTGAATATCTGCACTTGTTTAAAGATTCGAGTTTATAGTAAACATTATGTATATATAATTTAGGTATCCTGTACAATCTATTTATTACATACTAAATATAATATTCTTATATAACTGGACACAATATTATATATAATAATAATACGATAATAGTTTTGATCCTTCTTTATTATTATATAGTCAACGTGTATTCATTTTACATTATATTATAGATATTATAGAGGTATATAAAATAGACACACACCGACAAACCCTTTTCTCTCTGTCATTATGTTGTAAAGTAAATGATATTTTAATACGATTAGTTTTCCGTCACTTAAAATAATGAATTATGAATATTATATGACGTATAAAGTAATATTGCTATTATTTCTATCTTGATTATTTATTAGGTACATTATTAAAAAGGAAAAATCATTTAACTTCAAATTATCGTTTTATCATTTTATAATATTCTAAGTAAACTGTAAATTGAATATAATTTACAAGCTTTCATTTAGTTTCATCCGCTCCGATGTTTGTCTGAAATCAAATATATCAAGTTAAATTTGATTCACTCCCCGTTTCCCGATTGAGCTTAAACTGGACATTTATGTGTTAATCGGATAACATTACAAAAATAATATGAGAATGCTAGAAAACTTTGTTCTTCTTCATTTCATTGCGCTCCCACCATTTCATATTAAATACGCGGTTATTTTTATACTACAAATTTAATAAATAAACTGTGTTAATAGCTCTTTTACCTTTAAATACTATAAAAGCTTGTATTTTAATAAATATTTCTAACTTAATAAGTTCTTTCTTTTTAAAGTTAGTAAAACCTGCATAGTAAAAAAATGTAGTTAAATTCAAGTCAAAATTGATTTTTTTTATTTTACTATTAAATATTTCTACTTTAAAATCCCTTTACTAAAAAAATAAATTGTAAGCACTTTTTAAGAAATATGTTAATGCTCTAAGTGAAATCTACCCTATATAAAATCTCAGAAATAACAAACAGTGAATATTAGGGAATAAAAAGGACAATTTTTGTGGAAAACAACCTGAAGTGCAATTTTTGTGAGCTCTGATAAAATTAACCATTATACAAAAAAATTCAAAAAACCCACTTTGATTATAAATACAATTTTTTGCCTCCATAAAATCGTTGTAGATATTTCACAATTTTTTACAATGGTGTTCCTAAAACTCATGCTAATTTTTAGACTACTGGGAATTTTTCCAAGAGTTCCAATATTTTTCATTGACAGGAGAACAAAAGTATCTCTATCACTTTTAATTTCATCTATACATTGATTAAATCGCGAGTTCTTGCAAATTTTACTGTTGAATAATAAATATAATTTCAATTGGATTTTACTGAGACTGAAAGTATATTTGAATTTATAAATAATTTCATTTCAATAACGTTCGCCTCCTATGACTTCATTACCATTTCCTTTTAACATCATTATAATCGAACTACAATCCACATCAAAACAGGCACCCCAAATAAATATGTGATATGAATAAATGTGGCGTTAGGATTGGGTAATTATATGTTTTTATTAGATCATCATTTAAAAATATATAAGGATTGTTTTAAACTTTAAAATTGCTATTATACACAATAAATAATTTTGTATCTACCATTCAGGATCACTTAAAAATTCTCGTTATTTATATACTAGGATGTTTTTAAAATATTTTAAAACTGCTTTATTGGTTTGAAGTTCAAGTTTTCTTCAGGATTATTGAAGTAAAATTCTTAAATGTAGACCCGTTCTTTGTTAAAATTATCCAAAAAATAAAAATATAAAACTTTGGCATGATTTATATCTCGATTGTTTTTTTGTTAACGGCATATATGAAATCATTTAATTGAGTTTGGAGTGTTCGCACTTGCTTTTACTCGCAGCTTACTTTTTCATTTACAGAGCTTGTGTTAAAAAAATGAAAATATGTCATTTAAATCGAAAAAGTAAAAATTATTTAAAAAAAAAGCTTTTCATTGATTTCAACTATCCAAATTCACATTATTCAAAAATTAACTGTTGGCTATTAGTTTCAAATGGTTCTATAAAATTTTCACACATTTATAATCGTTTTTTATGACTAATGTTTTTATTCTTAATTCTACAATTATTAATATTCAAATCTTAATATTATTAAATTAATTGAATTTCGTTCCGTCCTTAAAGATTCAAACTAAAACAAACCTCATAATGATAAAAACACTGTGTATACAATGGCCAAAGTGTATACAATGTATTACAAAACAATCAATTGAATTCAAAGAGAAGGTTGAATGAATAGAAAATGCATACAGTAATGAATTCCATATTAACCATAATGATTAGAGGGTGTATATACGTATGTATGTATGTGTGTGTGTTTGTATGTGCACAAACGTGCACAAAAAAGATATTATTATGCGTGTTTTGTTTTGTATTTTATGAACGTGGTCTTTCTATACGTGCAAGCTTTGTTATAAAAGTGAAATTTTCATTTTTTGTCAATGGTTAGTCATGTAAATAAATGATAAGCTCTATTATTTCATTTTATTTATAATTAATATATTTGGGGAAATAATTTTTTTTTTGTGAATTATTATAAACATAAAATTATTATTATGTATGCAATTTTTTATTAAATAAATCTGTCAAGTCCACTGTTTTTGTAACTAACAAAACGTTTCTTCATTTTATTATTATTATTTACTTTTTTTTTTAAGATTAAACGTAAATTCTAGGCTGTATTGTGATAGTAGATAATATTTATATATTGAGTACATTGATTTCTAATCGTTGGTCGAGTTTGCTAGGCAATTTTGCTAGCTAATTTTATATTCTGTATAATGTGCTTCATATGTCTGAAATGTAATAGGCAAATATACACTTGTAAAAAAAGTTTCGTTGTCTTCTGTTCAAGAAAATTTAATTGATTTCGTATAAGTACAAAATTGTATATCTTTCGACTTGTCGGAGTTGAAAATGTTGCATTTATCAGATACATTGAGCAAGTCATCGTCTTGAGAGCCAACATCGCTCGTTAAATAAACAAAGATTTCTAAGTTGTGTTCGAAAAATTTGTGCAATAATAACAGTAGCTGGCAAAATTTTTGTAGCATTTATTAAATAAAATAGATATTTGTCGAGATTAATTAAAGTAAAGAGAAATTAAACGATCATACTCGTATACTTTGAGCCATACTATACTAAACCAAATATCGTGCATTAAATACTGTCATAAACAATTGTAATTATATTACAAAGTTAATGTATAATAATACACTATAAATACAAAACAATTTTGATATAAAACTGACATTTTCGCTTGGATAATAATTTTCTGTTCCTTATTTTATTTTCTGTTTATCTCTACGAACAAGTACTACATATATTTGAGTCATAGTTTACTATGCTTAATCCTAAAAGCTAAAAATTCTTAAAGCCAATTATGCTTTTTTATAATTATTCAATTCGGTTCATAAATGGTTGCCAACTTTAGTATTTTTAACTTTTAAAAGTTTTAGTGGATTTATGTGAAAGATGTTCGCTTTTAGTAGTTTTATAGTTTTGAGCAAGATAAGAAAATACGCTGGAGACAAAGAGAAACAAGATCAAAAATCATAATGTGAATGATGTGTCTAAGAGTTGTGTACAAAATACACTGTCAATAATGCACACAAAACTTTCTCGTGTTGTAAAAGTATGCTCACTTAATTAAGCCATATGCTCGGTGCGTATTCAACGAATGATGTGCAAATCTGCATTTTATACATTTCAATCATAAACAATTTTCTTTACCATTAATCCAATGAAAGTTACTTTATTTTTTTGAAATTTCTAAATAAAATTTGTTTCTTTCGATATCCAAATTAATTCATTTATAAAAAAACTGCATTATTCATCTACTTACATTATTTCATCAAAATTGGTTGAATAGCTCACGATTAATTGACATTTATGTGAAAATTCTCATTATCGAATACATTAAATTAAATAGTCATCTCCTGAACGACTCGGCTGACTTGAATTAGGATATGAGATAAAAAAATACATTTTCTAGATTTAATTTTTTTTTTTTTTTTAGTTAGCATAAATTATTTTTTACACATAATTTTTTGCGACATTAGGCTGACTATATTTCCACGTTTCAATCGATATTTACGTACTAATGTAAGTATACACCGGGTGGGCGCTTCACGAGATATCGAAGTATAAGTGAAACAAAAGGTCGCAGTTTGAGTAAATTTATGAAAGTATAATGAGTTTGAAACAAAGTACAAAAATAAAACAACAATTTTATGATTGTCCATTTTATAATATTTAATGCATAGAATAATAATGACTAAATTCTATATAGATATTTAATGTTGATATTTACATTTACTATGGGTAGGTATGTTATATAATACTGTACTTGAATTTTGTAGTTTGAATTCATTATAGAATCGTCTTTCTAAGTAAACTTTAAATACTATAATGCAGTACAATTGTGTATACAATTTGTAACGCAATCAACATAATATAGAGTCAATGTTTGAGTTGAGAGTGTGGTGCTTCTGTAGAATAGTTAGAATTACATTGATGAAAATGCAAATATATATGTGTTTGATAATTTCTGAGAAAAGAAATGAAACAATTCAGATAATATTGCTTTACATTTGTGTGACAAAACTTTACAGAGTGTATGGTTTATATTGCAAAACAATAATTCAATTAAAAAAAGCCTAGAACAACATTAGAAAATAGTATAAAAATGAAATGGAACACTTTTCATTATGATACATAAAAGAATGAAGATTTCAAGTGAATTTAGATAACTTTCAAACTAAAACTAAATTGACCATATGCATTTCATGAATCTAGCTTTAAAATTTTGGAATCTTTATATATTATTTAGTTACCTAAAATTTTTTATTTGCTTCCAAAGCTGCGTACATACGTGCAACATTCATTTGTAACGTAACACCGTACTTCTCTTTGCCAATGTTGCATTATTGAGTTCATACTATTCGTAAACCACTTAGCAACATCTTTTGATGGGTTTCAAATGAACCGTTAATTTGTGGACGCGATAATCGTCGGGTATCAACTTTTGCTACACGACACTACGTATGTTTACGAATAGGAATAAATATTTTAAATTAGTTGTTCTATAACTTATTTCAAAAGATTTTTACAATATATATTTGTATTTAAAATTGAAAGTTTTTCATATTCGGGCGTAAGTACAACAAACGTACCCTCTATTGTGAAAATAATATTTTTTTTTTTTTAATTGCATCATTTGTTTATTCGAGATGATCAATTTTGTAAATGGAATTTGGTTAGTTTTACTTTTTTTCTCACTTAAATTATGAATGCAAAACTACACTCTTAAAAAAATGTAAATACTTCTGACGAAAATTGGTAATTTTCCTTTTACAGGCATACTTTATTAGTGGTTCAATTTTTATTTCTATAGCTATTTTTTAATGTCGTTTCCAGTTATTTTTTTGTTGTAGTATAAATGTTAAAAATGGTTATTTTTTAATATTGTGTACATTCATGGACATCTAAATAATACTTGCCTTTTTAACACGCTTTTATTAGCTTCACTCGTATGTTTGTTTGTCTGTAGGTAACTCTCTGAAGTTGGCTGCAGAACGCATCTGAACGGATCCTTTGCATGAGAGTAATAAAGATAGAGCTAGTGCGCGAACTACGCATGCATGCGTGTTTTTTTAGTTTTTTTAAACTATTATATTATTTAATACAGGATCAGCAATAATTAGTAAATGGCAGACGGCAGATTGTTCGCATGTAGACAATACGCGCTTGTTTGATATTTCATGGTCATAACATTACAGTTTCAAAATATGTCGTTCATATTTGTACTCGTACATGGTATTAATACAAGTAACTATTATACTATTACATTCATTTGTATAATTCCTGTAGGAATACCCAATTTTATTTATTAATTAGCAATATAATTGATATTTTAGAACGATTTAGCCTGCTCATATTATTAATTTTATTTTTATACGTGAAACTTATTTAATGAATGAAATTTCTAAAATAATATCTAAGATAAATACAAGGTTTAAAGTACTACCAAATAAAAAAAGTATTTCAAAATTTTTACCTATATGTAAAACACAAATATTCATTTATCGCTGTTTGTCTGAATCGGTTACATATTGAACTAAAACTTGTGCACATGCCCCTATTATAGTGAAATTTAAATAGGGTTTTGCTGTTTTTTTATCCTCAACAAAAAAACCCCAAAATTAATTTTGCTGTAAAGTCATTTAGTCTTAAGTAACGTAATTTATTGTTGACTTATTTTAAATATTATTCTGTTTCTTAATATTGTAAGATCGATTTATCAAATAATTATTTTGTGATTTCAGTGTTTAATTTTATTCTTATTAATAAATGTATTTTCTGAATAGTATCAATACCAAATTGCAATCAAATTTAATCCCAACCATTTATAATTTATTTTTAACAGTTTTAAGACAGTTTATGGTAAGAGGACGATCGGCCTATTTATTTAAGTAAATATCTAACATAGATATGGTACTATTATGATTTTTAATATTAAATTTTCTTTGCAATGAAAATCATTAAGATACAATTTTTTTTTATTGGAATAATAAAAATATCATTAATACACGATAAAATATATGAATTTATATGTGTTTAAAATATAGATAGAATTCTGTTAGAACACTTCATAATTGAATTATAAATTAATTTGTCTATAGAACTGAAAGGTAGACGAATATATTCTATACTAAATTCTATATAGGTATATAATCTACTTTACAGAATGTCCCATTAGTCTTTAACAGCCTTTTCGTATTAGTTAAATACTAAAAAAACAAATTAGTTCTTTTCAATCAAGGTTTAACTGAGATTGAAAACCACGAAGCCTTACTTACATTGATCAAGTATCATGTAGTTTAGTAACACACGTGAACAGCAAAATTTTAGTGTTTATTAAGGTGGTTCAGTAAGATTTTTCTAAGTACAATTATTTTTAGTGCATATAATACCCCATCCTTCAGCTACAAACATATAAACGTAAACGAATATATAAATAAACGATATGAAAAACGCTTTTGGTCAAAATGATCAATTAGTGTTCAGAATTGGCATTTGAAAAAGGAAATTCTTTTAACTACAAATTGCCACCGTAAACAACTTACGTTTTGTTTTACCGTTTTAAAGCTTTCATTTTGCTCAAATCAATACTGCATTTCGGTTTGTTGTTGTTTTGAAGAGCCCATGGGTTTTTGGATATGAATTTTATGTTAAATATTTTTCATATTTAAAATTCAAAATATGCATCCATCTATTCTGTATCAAAAACTATTTAGTCAAATTTTTTTCTAGTTTCTCTAAAAAATATCAACTTCAATTTGATAACAAAGTTTTATAAAATGTAGCGTAATATTAAAAATCTCCCTACACTAAATACTGCCAAAATATTTATGGAACATATTGTATTGTATAATAGATTTTATCCTATAGAGTTACCTTCTATACATGGTAGTATATACAATTCTGATATTGTAACACATTTGGCTAATTAAAACCAATATGTATGTAACACGTACGACATTCTATACACATTTTGTAATAACGACTATATACTTATAAATACTATGATGATGCTACCGACACATAGTAGCTAATAAGTTTTCATCTATACATATGCTATCCCTTTCTTACTATTCGAATATTTGCATTTGATGTACTTTGTTTAATATGACTGATACAGAATGATGCAGAATATAAAAACAAGCTAAGGCTATTTGCAAGGATAAGTATCAGGAAATATTTAGGTGAAATTTCCATGTTATTATTTAGCGCGAATCGTTATAAAGTCGAATACTTTTAACGTTATATTTTAAGCAAAGAAAGACAAATAAACTCTGTTTTTAATTAGTCTTATAGAATTAACACAATAAAAACAAAAATAAAATAAAAAACAAAAAACAAACAAAAAATTTAAAAGGGTTTTAATGAAATTTTCCAAAACTTAGATTTTACCATTTAAATTATGCTTGTTTATGCTTTTATTACTTCCTAGATGCTGTCAATTGAAATATAAACAATAAAATAATTTCAATAATTTGCACATTGATTGTGATAATTTTAATATAAGAATCTAAAAACAGTTTTGTTATTTTTGGCTGTTTGAAAGTTGAATTTGTAAATTGATTTTTAAACGCACAAAATAAAGATATTATCTCTCTTATAATATTTTCTGGGGCATAAAATCATGTCGTTCTTATGCAAGTCAGTAGCTTTTTTATCTACTGCCAAGGAAGATTTGCGTTTTTCGTCAGTCTATGCAAGTTTATTTTTCCATAATTTACATAATGCATAAATTAATTTATGTGTATATAATAAAGCTTCAATAACGTAAGAAAATCATTATAAAAGACGTCGTGTTCCAAATGTTATTAGTTTCTCGTTAATTAACGAGACCTTGAAAATAATTGTCAATTAAAAAACTCACAAACACTTTTGGTTCAAAATAAATATTTACGGATTGTAGTTTCCGATTTATTTCCAAACATATTCAATCAATCTTCACCCAAAATATATTATTTTAACAAAATATTAATTGTTTATGATTAATTAATATTGTCAATTTAGATAAAAAAATGGCAAATTATTCTAAAATCCCTTCTAAAAGATCTATTTTATAGGCTATTTGACTAACATTTTTTATTTCTTCAAATGAAGTGTGTTTAGTTCAGGACCATGGATGTGAAGTTAATTTTTATTTCTTTAAAAATAGACAAGATATGGACATTCAAAATTTCTGATTAAACAAATCCGATAATACTTGCTTACAACGTCATTTGCTAGTATCTATATATAGTATCTACACATGTTAAATATTGTTTTCTAGAAAGAGATGGATACATAATCTTATATAGCTTAATACTTTTCTATTTTTAAATCAATATTAATTTAATTTCAAATTTTATTATGAAATTCAATCGAAGCTCACATTTTGATGTGAAATATATCAATTTTGGAATCAGTAAAATACCCAATTAACAAGTTTTGAACTAAGAAGCAGGGTAAAATATTTATATAATTACTGATGTTGCACCTTGTATAGAACGGAACTTATCTATGATACGTTGAAACGTTTTTGGAAAGGTTTGTTATTATGAAGTCTGTTTCTCATCATAGTAATAGTGTTACTATTTATAATATTATAAAGCCAGGGTATATATTTCTATATATAAAATAAAGGGAATTATTATTATAATTATTATAATGAATTTTATACAGTTTGTTCATTTTAATTAGATTATAACGCCATTTTATACTTGAATGAGTTTTTCTCATCATAAACAATATAGAAAATTGTGTATAAAGTTTTAATATTAATAATGAAAATATTCTTTGTACTACGATACCACAAAAGCTGTATAAAAACCGAAAAAATTTAATACTTTTTTTTATGAACATTTTCACAATTTCGTTATAAAACGAATATTATCTAATTATAATTTTATTTTATTTTTATAATGATACCATTTATTAATAAATTAAATATCTTACTTGATAGAAAAAATTACAGAAATGACACAATTAAAACTTCTCATCTTCTATTATATGGTTCATTTATACTGACCTGAAACAAAATAAAAAGAATATGTTTATAATTTTATTATTTAATTGAAAAATGAGTTTTATATAAATGTCAGTTTCAATTTGAATATCATACGACTGTTATGCATGCGGGATGAATTTAGTCTTACAGCTTACTATTCTATAAAAATAGGGCAAGATAGTTTAATTAAACACTTTTTACTTTTATTGAATATCTCATTTACAATCTAATGCTCAATTTCAACGATATAATAACAGAAAATGGGTAAGATTTAACATGCAGATTTGACTACAGACAGACAGTCAGACACGTGAAAATTTTTGTAAAATGTTGGTAAAAATATATTGCAATTGTAATAAGTCGTATACTTAATAGTTCATTATTTTATAAATTTAAATTTGTAAATAAAAATTGTAAAAATAAAAAACTTCAAACATATTTATTTTATACAAAGTTTTTAAACAACTCCATAGTAAATAATTAATATTGTTGTGTACTTTTAAACTTTGGTTATATTATAGAAAACAAACATTGAACACTATATCGTAATTTATTGAAGGTTTTTATTATTTGTCCGTAAAGTATATGTAAACGTTATATATGCATAATGATTATAGTCTACGAATATTATGCATATCTACTTAGTGATTAAAAATAGTTAACATTAAGCGTAAACAAAAATAATATGCAAATAAATTGCTAAAAATTATTTATTTATTGAAATGAAGAAATAAATTTATGGACAAAATTCATGAAGAATTGGCTATTACCTTAAAAATAAAACAATTTTCATATTTACTATTTTAGATTATCGAAACTATAAGTTGTCATCGTAAAATTTGTTATGTATATACTTTAGTAATTTGTGACAAATTTTCTATACAATAATTTTAACTTGTAATATTGATTATTAGACAATTTGCATAAATGCTGAGGCAAAACAAAATATAGTGCTGGAAATGCTTAATATTTGAATTCTTGGTTTGCTGTTTTGTCAACAAGATAATTACATGTCTTCAATTATCTTGTTAGGAAAATATTTAAATTAGTAATTTATATTAGTAAAATATAAGAAGATAAATTAGAAGATGATGATAATTCAATAAAAATGGAAAATCTTGAAAAAATTGGAAATTTTTAGAAGGTTTAACTTAATGGCAATCTTGAAATTCAAAAAAAATATTCCCTATAATAAAATACTTCCAAAAATTTGTTATGCAATAAAATCTGTTACTTTTTGTCTACTATATATTAAATCAGATAGGTATGTGTAGTTTAATAATGTTATAAAAAATGTGATAATTTTATCCGGAAGATTAAATATTACAATAGAAATGATGGTGAAGGCATTAATAAATACTGCCCCCCTTTGACCAATATGTATTATTGGTGATCTATTACTTTAACATTAGTGACCCTAAAATATCATTTCAGTTACACCTATAAGTATGAGATACGAAAGTATGTTTCATGTGTAAGGCGTAATTAAATAGAAATAATTATATTATCATTTGAAGCTTACATTACAAATTATTTCAAAATAAAAAATATACACCTAAAATTAATAGTTAGCTTGGGACACAAAATGTGGAATAATACAAGTTTGCCGTACGTATCTATGTCCTGCTTGTAGTATTTCACATCCTTAACATACGAATCGATTTTTAATTTGTTTTTCTAATTTTTTTGTTTTATAGTTATTATTTCTTAAAAAATTTTCAATGAATTTTTATCTCTTTTTTAACAAATACGGTTTGAAAATTTCCTTTTACATATTAAGCTTATATACCAATAAATTGATCTTTAAGAGTACATGAACGGTACTTTTTATCAAATATCATAGATCAACATATGAAATTTTACAATAGTTCACATATATAATAAAGACTGGAACAATTTTTTGTTTATTAATATCTCATACAATAGATATGTGTAGTGTATGTTTTATAATGTATGTATTATTATGACTTCAGAACAAAGACCATTATTATTATTATTATTATTGTTGGAACTATAATATTGAACCCCTTCTTCTTATGTCTAGCTCTCACAATTTTACTTAATCGAAAACCCATACAAGTAAAAATAATTTATCTATGTATTGATGCAGAATATATTTCTCAAAGCTATATAGCATGCAAGATCCTCTTAAGTAATATCATACAATTTTCAGGTGATATCAGGTGTTTTAGATATTCAGACCAATCAGACAGTCTACACAATCTTGAAAAATTTAATATATAATACATTGAGAACAAAACATAACCTAAGATTTTTGAATATTTTTACTAATTATGATAACTGTTTATATTGAACTGACAGATAATAAATACTAATGTTTACCAAAATGACGTCACACCATGGCAACCTAGAGTTTTAAGTCACGTGATATAAAGATAAAAATATCGTATTTTAATTTTAAATTAAATGAATGCTTTTTATGATTAAAATAGAGAGTTTAGACTAATTTCATTGCTAAATTATTATTAAATTGTTTATAATTATTTACCAAAAAATTGTATGAAAGTATCTTATCGGATCATTTATTTTCTATTCAAACATTTTAATTGCAATAATATTCATTATAAACCTTTATGTTCTATTTATTCTAATTTTTTCAAAAATACTTTGTTTACGTAACTAATTTGTAAACATATTTTGTTTTTGTTAAAAAAATGACTGTCTGTTCTAAAAATTAATACAAATGTTATTTTAATCATAGATGGAGACAAAAAAATAGCTGTCATAAATAAAAATAAAATAATGTTTAACCCATTCATTTAAATTATTTTGTTATATGATGGTAAAAAGAATTATTATTGTATGGATAAATGCAAATCATAATATGTATCAATATTGTGTATACATAAAGATAAAAAAAAAAACGTGTACAGAATGTCACTGAATTGTTTTAAAAACAAATTTTCATAAAACGGTATGGCTCATATTGATAGAGTGTTTGTACCGTGCATAGTACGAGTGATTGAAATCTTTAATAAAACGTTCACATTATAGAAAATAAAAATGGAAAAAATAAAAATAGAAAATAAAAATGGAAAAAATGAAAAAAATAAACGTTCTTTAATTATAATAATTAAATTGAAAATCAATTAAAAAAATCAAGAATTGGTAAAAGTACTATTTTTAATGGAAAAATACTATTATTAATTTAATTTTGTTAATAAATTTTGAGAAATTTTCTAAATTAATTCATTTCACAGGCTTATGTACACATCATTTGATTGATAGAGTAGCATTTCCATATTCTGGTAACGAACGAAAAAAATTTCATGCACGATGCTCATCTCGGTTTTTTATTCGGCCTATGCTTATATTTACTTCCATGTTTTATTCTTATTTTATAATTACTAATAAGAAAGATTTTCTAATGGGCCTTTCGTTTTTGCACCAAATATGGCGTGGGTGTCGTAGAAAATTTGCTAGTAACATTTTAGTTACCGAGTTTGTTCAGTTTTGCACAAACAGATGACATTGATAGATACTGCTCATGAAACTTGACCCTTATAATTACAAAAGATAGATGTATCCGTATCAAAAACAAGGAATCATATTTAAATTAGCTAGAGTTGTTGATATATGCGGTGTAAGGTATATGGTGAAATGTTAAGTATTTTGAAATGAATTATTAATAAAGATATGAAGGTGCGTTAGAATTCACATAAAAAAAATACACTAATAATCTAAGCACAGTTTTTCTTAAAAGTTTTTTTTATAAAACAAATATATGAAATAATTGCACCTTAAAACTGTTTAAGGTGGTTAATATGTTTATTATGAACACATCTCCGAATAAGAATTAAAACAAATAAGAAGATATTTCATAAGGAAAACAGAAATGAATTGTAAATTTGAGAAGCAGTCAAGAAACTGTTTAACATTTAAGTAATATAATCATTAATCTTTTTGTGTGTGATCTGAAATTCATTCAATTAACTTCTTAACCGCATATAAAATTTAAAAGTAACATAAATAAAGATATTTTTAAGTGTAACTCTGTATTGTATAATATTTTGTAAACGTGTCATACAAACTGTCCCTGGAATTAACTGGAATCTAGATAAACTGACAGAATAATATGATTTTAGTATATATTTAGAATGGGGTAAGTATAAATGATGGTACAAGAGTATCATCGTCATTCGATATGTATATATCATACACTTAACAAACTAGCCTGTCCGATGTACAATGTGCATTGTCCTTTCATATAGACAAGCAAGTGAATTTTTTTCTGTGTGAGTTTGACATATTCTATAATTTGTATATTTTTAATAACTTTTGTTGTATAAATATTTTATTCGAAGAATCTGAGTAAGGCATACAAAATGAAAACAATTTGTTTCTATTCATATTAACGTGTTGCACAAAAAAGGGTGAAAACAAAATACCTATACTTTATTACTAGACATCTGTAGTGTAGTTGATGCCACATCCGACTAGTAATTGAATGGTCTTGGTGTGAACCCCGGTAGATTTGTAATGTTTTAAAGTCTTACCGTTTTTGAGAATGACGATATTCATTCATAAAGCAAATTAGAAAATAAATGTCCGAGAAACTTGAGCAATAATAGATAAAATTTATAATAGGGAAGATGCACACATATTTTTACAACATCAATTGAAGCGACTTTTGTTCACAAACATGAAGTTATTTTTAAAAAAATCTTAAATATTAATCCAAATATGAAAGTTCAAAATTCTTAATTAAACAAAGGAGGAGATTTACGCAAATGACAACGTCATAGTGATTATTCATTCTACGGTAATAGGTTCTATCAATGTCCATGGAACTTATATTTTCGTTTAAAATTTAAGATGAATAATTTTAGTATAAACAAATGATTTGATTTTTAATAAAGATGACATATAAATTACATTTACATTAAAAAATTTTATTGTGCGATTTTTTTATAGATTACCGCTATCATACAATCACTTAATAAAATTTTTTTCCAAGAAAAGTAGAAAATAATCTTTAACAGCTTATAACTTATTCGTATTTTAATCAATTTTACTTTACATTTGTTTGATATTGAACCTAATTTCACATATTGATGGGTAATACAGCAAATATTTTTTTATTGCATCTTGAAATTTGAATTGTGTGTGTGTGTGACTTTAGGACATAGAAAATATATGATCAGATTAAGCCAGCGACTAGTATGTTAGCGAACGAAAACATTTTTATTAATTTAGACACAAATAAGACAAATTTGAAACGTATGTTTAAATGAATTTATTTTTCCACATATATATATTGTGGCTATATGAAAGGTTTTCAACAGGTTTAAACTTGGATATGTAGATTATACCTCACACAAAACACTATAAATCCAAGTTAGCATATACAAACGTATGGTATTGTATGTGTGCTTTTTATATTGAACTAAATTAAACATTTGCATATAGAACGCAGACAGCTTAAATTATTAAAAACAGAAAAACATAAAACTTATTTTTTTATGTTTTTACTTCCGATTTATAAAATAGTATAATCGGAAGTACATAGATGGTAAAATATTATGAGCAATTATTATGTATAGAACAAGTAAAGGCTCAAATGCTATTTTATTCGCAAAGAAATCTCAGTTGATGCTATTTTTTTTAAAGGTAAAATTGTGTCCTACCAGATCTGATTTATACTGACTATATACTGTTTTGTTTAAAGTCAGTGAGATTAATTTTTGAGTGATTATGGTCGAATTTCGAATGTTTTAACTACTATAGTATTCTTATAAACCTTCAAAGAATCGTACTTATAAAAATGGTCACAAATTACAATATGTTCTATGTTTTATTATTATACATTCGAAACAAGGTCTCCACTAAGCTTTCTCAATGTTACACTGTCAGAATCATTAAGTAGCTTAGTTATATAATTAGTGTCATCCACTCTTGTAAGATGTTGATTTCTTTTAACACGTTTACCTTTATAAAAGCTACTCTGGTGATTCGTATTGCCCGCTCAAAACACGCCTTATCGAAATTGCGAAATTGGTCGCCTTTCATTTATTAAGGATTAGCAGATAGCACCATTCAGAGACTGAGCCAGATTTGTATATAAAGCTAAGTTTGTTATTTTGTCAATATTCACAAATGATGTTCATGCAATAGGCAGAAAATCTACACCATCTTTTATTGAATACAATTTTATGTCAGTGTCGACTTATAATAAATGCGGTTGGCTTTCGATTATGCTGACAACCCAACAACTATAGTCAGGCTTTTCAACTTAACATAATAATAAAGCATATTTTGCAGGTTTAGTTTTTTAAAACGTAAAAAAAATTTAATATAACAATTTTTATTTTTAACAATAAAGGGTACATCATAATTTTTTTTAATGTACCAGTGTGGTCTGTCCAAATCCACTTTTCAAAATCCTCTTACTGACACATATTTTATTCGTTGCTTTGTCGTCTCTATATTTCATAACGTTCCATCAAAATGTGATTCACCGCGATGTAAAAGACCGCCAACTTTTAATTTTGATACAACACTATACTTTTAATTGGGATAAAATCTTTATTGGTAAAGTTTTAACATAAAGCATTTGGTATGCCAGTCTAGTTTGTAAAATAGTATTTTAAGAACAATTTTACCTAAAAGTTTTAAAAAACTCTATAAAAATAATAATCCCATTGTTATATTTTAAAATTTATCCATTGTACCTCAGTCACAATATAATAAACACTTTAAAATTTATTTGAAAATATATATATATATTAAAAAACTTTATTAATTCATAAAAACAATTCAAAGAACATGAAAATATTTTTATCACTAAAAATTATGGTGTGCTTGAATACACGCAAAGAATTTTTGCATGATAAAAATAAGCGTGTGTATGATATTGTAGTTATGATAATAGAAAGAATTAGGTTGTAAACTTTAAACTTTATCTTGACTACGTTATTAGAAACACAAATACTGATATCATTTAAGAATTTTATGTTAATGCCACATGATCACCTCATGATGTCATTCTACTTGAAAAAAATATATTTGAGTTGAAAAAAAAAAACAGAAAATGAAAAGTTAACATACTTGTTCAAAACCGATAAAATTCGAATATCAAACTATTTTAAAATTTTCACTTCAACAAATATAAAAACATTATGTTGTAAGGCTCACTTCGAATATTTTTCATTTGTTTTAACCTTTTGTTTTGATCCATTTTGAAAGCATTTGGAGGATTCTTAATCTTGACAACGTTATAAGAAACACAAATACTGATATTATTTAAGAATTTTATGTTAATGCCACATAACCTCTATTTATAGCTGATATGTATACTCTTTTACTTGAATGTAATTGAGTCGAAAAGAAATAGAAATTGATAGGTCAGCATATTTGTTAACAATATACTCTCTTATTGATCGGCAAGGTATTGAAATTATTTTTTATATAATTATATGTTGTCGTTAACTATAGCATACTAAAAATTCAGATCATTATCTACTAAATTTTGTCTATTACTGCCGAAGAATTTTTGAACTTTCTTTAATATTTAAAACTGAAGAAAAAAAAAACCAAGTGAATATAACAACTAAAAGTATTTATTGTTTCGATACTCGACATGTGGTTGAGTATCAATGTTTGAACTATTAAAATTAAAAATTAATAAAATACACTGAGTAATCCGAAATTTTTTGAATACGTTGTATTTACAATGCCCTCTCCAACAGGTATTATATACATAACTACTATCATATGGTTGAATTTTCACATATATGATTTTAATTTAATTTGAGGAGAAAGTGTTCATATCAGTATTGTTCATTGATTTTGTATTTTCTGATATTTTTTTTTTTTTTTTGAATTGTCCAAATGTTTCAAGGTTTTTACATGTAATTTTAGATATTTTTTGTGCCATTATACTTGCGTTTTACAAATTCGAATGGTGTATTGGTGTTATAATTATAATTTAACAGATGTTTTTAAACAACAAATTTCGCTCGTCACCTAAGGTACTTATTTAATACATATTTATTACAGGGAAAATAGCTATCAAATCATCATCAATACAGTGACAAATAGCATTTGTGTTTTCAAAAATTTATTATTTAAAAGTAAGTTAAATTTTCATTGGGCATATCTAAAAGCAGACGAATTTTTGGTCACTATTGACGAGGTGTCCACGCTTTCAGCTTTTTTATTGCGTAAATAATTCATATACAGAATTTAGTTGTGCTAATAATACAGTTAATCAAAAGAATAGTTCATTTAAACAAATTTATGAATGTCAGTTATATAATTTTTGTGCTAGTTGGGAAGATTCTGAAATTCCCAGAAATGCTTTTTCAACCAAGATGAAGAATATTAAAAACTTTAACGCAAGCAGATATTTTAACCGCTTAGAAAATATTAAAACAATTTCTACATCTTCTCAAAATTTGTAAGGTCTATTGAAACTATACAACTTTTTCTGTTACCTGTGGTCTCCCTGATAATGAAGAAGGTTACCGTTCTCAGAGTTTGTGATTAATGTTCACAAATGAACAAGACATAGCAAACGAAAGAGAATAAACTAACGCAGGTATTAAATATGACGCGTAAAAAATAATCGATAAACCCTTATCTTATTTTATAATTGCTGAAACTTTGGAAACTCTACATAACTGATATGTCCAAACATTGCTAAGCAAATCGTCAAACAATGAATGTGGGTCAGATTTTCAAATAGCGGCTGGCCATTCTCTTTATGCATATCATGGCCACATTCAATTTGGTCTCGGATAAAAAACAATGATTTTGAAGTCGTTGTTTTGGTTGAAACGGAAAAAAAGTATTGAAACTGTTGAAACTACTCATCATATACTCATCAATTTAACACATCGGCGTATAATCAAATTTATGAGAAAATTATATTACACAATATTGACTTTGTGTCAATTTACAAAATTGCCTACTATGTACGCTAAATATTGCACAAATCACAGAATTTATTAAAAAATTATGTTCTTACAAAAATAAATTTTTCTTATCTGATATTTTTACGGCCCCATAAAAAAAACGCAGCATTAAGTTCAAAAGTATAAGAATCAATAATAATTATTACCACGGTTTGTATTAATATTTATTTTTTTATCAAAACAACTTCAAATTTAAAATCTATATACTTGATGTAAACAATAACACCGTAGAAAATTCGATATATGTCTGTCATTTTTGATATTTTTTTTGTTTTTATTATTCAATAGTGTTTATTCAATTCTTACATATTCCACTGTTTTCGAAGAAATGAAATATCTATCAATGCTGTTTTTTGTTTATTTGTTAAATCAATTCCAATTGTTTTTAAATCATGTTATGTATTGTCGATGGTCGTATTTAATTTTTAAATTGTAATTGGTTTTTGTTCATTTTCCAACACTTCTAATCCAAGCCACATATACACAAATACCTAATCCAATTTTCTACACAGATATATCTCCGAGGTTTCAGTTTAGTTTGTCATATATCAAATGACAATAGCCAAACACTATGTTCTAACATTGTTCGTTTATAAGATAAATTTCAATTGTGGTTACTCATTTTTGTTTTTGTTTTATGAAAACAAAGCAAATACGTTTTTAGTATATGTTGCTAGAAAGAGGTTACTGGTAGTTTTTTTTAACAATACATTTTATCCTTTTCATACAGTGTTCTAATTATTTCTTTATCTTTTGTTCAATTGTCTCTTGAAACTGTCATTTGGTTTAGTGACAGCATTGTTTTTAAATCTAAGAAAAGTACATTACTTAAAACTGTGCAAGAAAAAAGACACTGTTAAATAAATTACTAAGAATAAGTATAAAAATATTTTCCATTCCATTTTTTTTATATCAATTTGAAATTCATTGATATTTTGTTGTATACTTAACACTCTCAAATAGGTTTTTTATTGGATATCTTATACTTTTTTCTCGTAAGGAAAAACAGGGCAGATAGTATTTTTCCTATGAACTTGAATGAAACTTGAACAAATGTAACTTGTGATCATATATAATCATAGATAATAATAAACCAAAAACAAATTTCCGATTCCTGCTCTCTCCCAAAGATTTTTTTTTCTTGAGCAATTAAAAAAGTGGTTTAAATCGAAGAAAATTAATAAAACGATTAAAACTAAAACTTTATATCACAAAATAATTATTTGATAAATCGATCTTACAATATAAACAAACAGATTTTCATTTAAAGAATAATTAATCATGCATAGACATCTTACGAGAGGTGTTGTTTTTCCAGAACTTAGAGAGTCCTTATCTATCTGAGAAATTGTAAATCTTAGAAATTATATAATCAGTGCATGTGATCAAGTTACTTTCTTATGAGAACATTTACCTACTCTATTTATGAACTACTTAGATAACTTAAAACCATAAATGATAACATTTACAATCTCCTTACTCAACACTTTATAATTAAATTATATTAGTTATCCGTATTATCAGCTGTAAATATTTTGTCGCTTAATAAATAAACTCAATAAATTCATAAGTTATTAGCTATCGTATTCAAAAATTCCGATCAGACAATCTGATATAACTATAATTATTTTTTACATTAGACTCTGCACGGTAAGAAGTATACATAAGACATCTGATTTTCTTATCATTTATTCTGAATAGAAAATCTTATCGAGTACACATTCATACGATGCTGTCTAAAGTAGCATTATACTTTCTGATAAGAATTTCTTATCATGTAATCAGAAATAGGTCATCTATTGGTCAAAAAAGTAATTAATAAATTTAAAAGATTAGAAAGTTAATTAGTTTGTAGTGGTTCGTTTGACGTCTCCGTAGATATCCGATTAAAATACGGTTGCTTAAGATTTTTGATAATCAGAATTTATTCACGAATTGCTTATAGGTCTGTCGAATTGTGAACGTTGATCATTTTCTAATTTTCTTATGATAAGTTCTGATCAAATTTTAATGCGTGCGCCAGTCCTTAAAATGCATACACTATACACTCACATATGTTATTGAGAGATGTTTAATTATTAATCACCGGTATTTTAAGACATTAAATTTTGGTGTACGAATTCAGTCAACGTTCAGATAAATAACAGTCTATGCAATTGGAAAAATGATCATTAAACTGAATTTTAAAATTATTCTAACGATTTCATAAAAACTTTGTTATATAATATTCTAATTTCATTTTATATGATGATAACATAAACATTATTTTCTGAAATGGTGTTCCACATATCTGTCTGTATGTTGGGATGCAATTAATTTTAGATCTTACTACAACTATAACTATACTGAGTAAATGTGTGATGTTAGTTTTTAATTAAGTTTATATACGAATATTCTCTCATATTCTAGTGACCTAATTGCAATAATGTTTGCTATATAATGGTATATGTAGTTTTTTTTTCTATTTTTACATATTTAAATTATATGAAGTTGATTTAAAAATGACTCTATGCGGCAGCAGCATCTCATGAGCATTTCAAGTAAAAATATTTTAATGGTTATGTTTAAACACAATTCTTGGTATCATTTCAATTTAGGTTGATTATTAAAATATTGCACAGATAGATATATTTAAAAACAGATCAAATTAAAATTAAACAAATGAAGGAAACAATTAACATAGTTACTTGCTTCGATACTCGACACATGATTGAATTTTATTGTTTGGGCTATTTTCAATTAGCATTCATAAAATACTATAAAAATCCAGTCTTTGCAGTTTTATATGCTGTATAGATGTATATTAATTATATCTATTGCAATTCCCTTAATGTATTTATTAGCCAAATTTGAGCTAAAATTATAGAGAACTCAATTTACAAAAAATGATTGCCAAGTAGAAGTTATTTCAAAAAATACACAGTTTTTGTATTTGAACTTTTCTTCTATCCTTTATAGTTTGAAAACTGGGTAACAGATCCATGGGACCGAATGGACCAATTTTGCTCATTTGCGAACTTAAACTTACTTTTTATGTTTAGAATACGTCACCAAAATTTTAGCTCACTATGTCTTTTATTTTTGAGTTATCGTGATGAATATCGGACGGACAGTCGGAAATGGACAGTCGGTCAATTTTTGGTAGCGTTACAAACTTTAGGCATTAATATTGTCTGATATATTATGTATGTCGAGTATAAAAACAACGATTAATATATATTTAATTTTTTAAGAACATAGACTACTGAAATAAATTTCAGTTGAATATTTAACATTCATACAGAAAATTAAAACTTATGCCTGCTTCTACACATAAAATAGTAAAAGTTTGTTAATACTAATAATATTAATAATTGTTATTATTATGTAACTTAAAGAACATTCAATTTGTTGGTATGATATAAAATAGTAAAACTATGCCAAATAATTTATTATACTAAACTAAAACACCACACACCAACAACCATATTTAACGAAACAATATTGTAAAACTTTGTTAAATTACAACCGTTATTATTTGTTGCATATACATGTGTAAATATATAAAACCTACGTGCTATTTTAACTGCATCATTATGACTTCCATTATTTTGATTCAAATATTTAGAATTTTTCATAAATATATTATAAACTATATTCAGTTTTGAAATTCAGAATAAAACGGTATAATTACAATCAACTTAGAAAAAACGCTTTATGTATAATTATGTAACTTAAAGCGGATATATTTTAACAAAATCGATCCAGCCATTTTATATGCTGATTCAAAATACTATAAGAAATGAGTGTATGCTTATGAGACGATTCCATTTTGTTCAAGAACTTACTTAAAAATCCATCAGCTTTCTTGCTAAATTTGAAAAAAAAAAATTATTTTCATTATAACTGCGTTCTCAGCGTAATTATTCTCATTATAACTGCGTTAATTCTCATTTTTAAAAGTACTTTAAAAAGTAATAATTTTTCAAAAACGTATAATTTTTATTTATTTGATGTAAATATTTCTTATGTTGTTTCTGCAAGACAATTATCTTCTATCAGCTATATCTTAATAAATAGCGCAACTAAATGAATAAAATAATAATTATTTTTTGCTTTTTTATAGGCTTCATTTGTTTCTTAAACCTATTTACGATGCTAATTTTTCGAGTTATTGAATAGAAAATTACGAAAACCGCATGTTCCTTGACGAAAAACGGGCATTTTCAATTGCCAATAATCCAGGTAAGTCAGCAGTCAAGGTAAGTTATTTTAAATAATAAAGTAGACTTATGATCAGCTTTCTTGCTAAATTTGAAAAAAAATTGTTTTCATTATAACTGCGTTAATTCTCATTTTTGAAAGTACTTTAAAAAGTAAGTCCATCAATTATTTCAGAAAGCCACTAAATAAGATTCAATTGAATCTTCAGCAAAACTTTTCTTTTTTTACTGTTGGCAAATTAATAATTTTCCAGTGGTAATGGTAGTCAAATAAGTAAGAGTAATAAACAATATTGAAGTACGTTCATAGTCATAGTTTGGAATTTACAAGTAGTAATACACAAAACTATACAATAACAATAATAATAATAACATATATTAAGATGATAACATTTTATGATAACAAGGATATCTAATATTAATTATAGCTGCCCAAAATGTTTATTAATTATTGTTTTGTTTACTTGGTTACACTACTTCTTATATGACTAGCAATTCTATTCATGTAAAATACTACAAGCATATATTTATTATTTAGTTCCAATTGTATATTTCTTACTATTTTGATGAAAGTTATTCACCCTAAGTACATACCAAAATATATATTTTGTATGTGAATACGAACTGGTCTTATACATCTTGGGTGGAATATGTTAAAATAACCACGATTACTTCCAATTACTGTTCTACCATATACAATATTTAAAAAAAAAATCAGGTTTATTACGAATTATCTGAGAATCACTACGCGTAGAAACGAATTAAGGAACCGCAAATTTGAATTTGTTCTTATTATTAACTTTTATCAATTAAGAAACGCGAAAGTTTAACAATTTTTTTTTAAATTTTGGTAAGCATATTTTACATTTTTTGTGAGGCCTTATTATGCTTACTAGTGCTATTATATTAACTGGCGAAATTTGCAGAGACGATGGAGAATGTGCTGCAGAATTTTAAAAAGAAAATAATGTGGGTCATTATTTTAAGTATTTATATTACTTATAAATACTTTTTAAGGTTATTTTTTAAGTAATTATATTACTTAAAAAATATAGTTCAAAAAAAATGTGGGACGGAAAAGATTGGATCCTGGAGACCAATTGAGAGTCACGTTTTATTGATTTCAATCCCTTGAATATGATCTCAGAGCTACAATGAAAGTATTCAATGTCAAAAAATTACAACATTAAATACGGTTTAAACGAATGGTTGCATTGAAATTTGATTTTTGTATATAAATTTCTTAATATTTCTAAATTTTGCGGTTTGCTTTGTATCTTTCTATCAATATACTAATTTATATATTATCGCTGTAACTTGCGAAACCTTTGTATGATTTTCATGAAAACTGACAGACTCATTTATCACATTCCGGAAATTAACGGTAGTTTATAAAAGATTTTTTTATTCCCATTTTGGGAAAATCTTTAACAATTCTACCGTTTTTCTATGCATGCTAAAAACATGAGGTTTGATCGATTTTGATATTTTTGGTAGAGATGTATCCCAATCAGGAAATTTACCCTTTATTTGCATTCTTCCCTGTAATTTTTCATTACATCTACCCCACTTTGGATTATATTTCCGAAAATATTTATCTACGCAAGCGGGGATCATACGATCTTTTGAAATCAATGTTCAAATGCAATGATTTAGGTAAATCGGAAAAAATTTTGTTTTTTCTTTTAATCCCTCCCCCTATTTGTGAAATCAAGGACATTGTTTTTTGTATTTTTCTGATTTAGGACTTTTCAGATATTATTGGAAGTAAATTTCTAAGACATCACGTAATTCATATACTAAAAAATTCTTAAAATGCTATTTAGAATTTCAAATGCCACTCTAATATGATTAATTACCCAAAAGTATAAAACATTAATCAAATGAAACAAATAACTTGCATGTGCATTGAATAAAATGATATTTATGTGAGCAGTGTTGTTAAATGTTATTTTCAAATAAAATCATTTATTTTATTTCAGGGTTAACACGTATAACAAACAATAAACTGGTTGATTATATTTTATTTATGATTTTATAAAGTTCAATTCAGTACAGGTATTAAAATTGATGTTGTTCATAAAATTAGATATCAAGCAGGTACCTCAAACAACAATATAAATTTATATGATTGTATAAATATACCTAGATATAAATTGTTAATACAGCAGATTATTATTGTTCATTGAAGAAATGTCATCAAATATAGTTTACTATAATAATACTGTTGAAAGTACAAAAGTTAGATAATATAGTGAATATATTAGATAATATATAAATGATGCATACGAAGGGGTATTAAGAAAAGATAGATACAATAACAAATCAATTAATTGATTGCTTATGAAATATGCAAATTAAAGAGATCTCCTCTGCAGAATAGATGACTAAGAAAACAAAACAGGACTCCATACTACAGTCAATCCGAAACGAAAGAAGGTAAGTCATAATCCCAACTAACGATTATCGAAAAACTAAATTACTTAATTGTCTGTTGTAAGAAATGTCGTAAAAAAAAGTTGTAAAAAAGGGTTGCGAAAAGTAAAGAAATTAAAAAAAAATCCGTTCAACGATTAATTTAAATTATAAAAAAAAGCAGATAAAATCATTAAAACAACGATTTAAGAGAAATAATAAATTAACCAAATAGTTGGTTGCACAGATTGTTACTCACAATTTAAGTATTAGAGAGAAATCCCACTTTGATAGGAATAAATAAAATTACACAATTTAGAAGAAATTAGCATAATAACAGGAGCAAATTTTGACACTTTGAAAGGATGGGCCCATACCAAACCGTAAACCGTAACTACCGTAATTCCACGGTTAGCTGAAATCAAGCCTAGCCCAGAAGATTGTGAACAAAACCGATAGCATTCAACACATGAAAACGACAAAGTCTCAAAATTTTTGCCATAGTTTTTCTGATATTTAATATAAGAAGCTATAATAAAAAATAAAAATATAATATTAAAAAAAAATCGGCAGCTTAATAAGCAATGGCAACATCATTTTTTAATACGCAAATTTAGGCTATATTTAAATTAAATTTTATTTTGTACGTTCATTTTTGGATAGTTGGAATTTATTCTATAGAATAAATTGCTCTACATCAAAGCAGAAAAACTTGGATAAAAATATGCATAACTGTAATACTTTTTCTATATCCTATTTGTGCAATATTTGATTGAAGTTTTTGTTTAAAAATCACAAGGAGAATATAGTTTAAGATATAGTGGTCAGAATTGCTTATTATTTTATGCAAATTTTGAGAAAGAGATAATATTTTTGTCATAAAACGTTTTTGATAATATTGCATCGATATATATTCAACAAACAAATAGAACCAGTTGAAATTTGGTATCAGTCACAGAATGCTACCAGCATTTAAATACTAAAGCTCTACACATATATAAAGTTGATGCTCTTTGCTATTATAATTTTATCTGATTATGGGAGTTTTGACTTTAAAGCATTACATATTACAAAGGTACTGAAGTCATATTTAGTAAATCAAAGTGATATTCATATAATAATTTTGTATGCTTTGATAAACATATAGTACTTTTCAAATAAACTTAATAGATTTTTGCATAACTGATAAGAAGACTGAATTGTGGTAACTCGAATCATAATTTTAGTATCATAGTTGTAAGTCGTAGAGATGTTAAATGCTGTTTGAATTTTTAAACAATTTAAGGCAGAAAAGATGAATTAAGAATTGTTTCAAAGCTACTACATCTAGCCCGTATGCCGTAATTTTTTCAGTAAACAAAATTTAAAGAATTAATGTTTCATAATATTCCTAAAAGCAAATTATCAAAGTACGTTTTAAATGAAATGAATAGGGAAGATGCACAAATTTTTCATCACTTCAATTGAAGCGTCTTATTTCACGAACATGTAATTGAAGTTTTTTTTTTAATTCTTAGAATATTCCCAAAGTATGAATATTCAAAATTAATATACACTTTCCTTTAAAATTTAAGATAAATAATGTTAGTATGCACAAATGATTATTAATAAAATGTTTTATAAAAAACATTAATAATCAAAAAATTTTTATGCAATTTTTCCATAGAAAATAATTGGGTCACTTATCACACATACATCCTTTTTTAATAGAAAGAGGTGGAAAATAATCTTAAGAGCTTTTAACTAGTTTTTAGTTTTTTAATTTTCGAATTTTGTTTGGTATTGTTGTGTCTGGTTTCATTTGATGGGTAAAATAGCAAATTTTTTTATTGCATCTTCCCTTGATGAGAAGGGTTTAACAATTTTTCTAGATATAAAATAATATTTGAAATCACAATAGTCTATTTACTGTAAAATGAACTATTTCTATAAATTTTCAATATTAAGATGAGATAAACTTTGCCAATTAGTTAAGCTACATTAATCAATATTGATCGTGTTCAAAAACTTATATTTCTTGGAATTTTGCGAACTAAAACGTCTTCATGTCTTACGATAAGCTTTTGGTTTCATAATCCCAGCAATGGCATTTTGTCAATTAAAGCGTATCGGCTAATCGATAAGATTACAGTAGCATGGATAATATATGAAGAAAAATGAATATTTCTGTGGAGCTTTTTTGAAGTTTTACTCTCGCAAAATCGAGAGCAATATCAGCTTATTTCATTATAAAGTCTCACTCATTTCTATTCATCTAATATTTTGCCCTCCACTCAGATAATCTGTATATATGTATGGTTTTAATGAATTTGATGGAAAAAAATGAGCGTTTTAGACGGGTATTTCTGTCAAACGTAGGTAAAATCCAACTTTAATTATAATTATTTTAAAACGCACTGATCAAACATAATGTATCATGGAAACATTGAAAGTTTCCATGAGAAGTTGATGTCTGATACGTTATTAGTTGGATATTAATTTTTGTTCGATAGCGCTGTCCATATTTCAAAGATTTCTTTTTTATCGTTATTTTTTGTTAGCTTGCATAAAACATGTTTTTGAAAGAACACTAAAAATTATTGTTGCACCTTTTATTTATATCAATAAAAATTATCTAATAAATTAAAAATATATTGAACGAGTCAAAACTATATAGAATTCTTTCGTTCCATTTTGTTATATTAAAACTATGAATCAAGTTAAAATTAACATACAAAGTAGAAAATAGTCGTCGAATAGAAATTGAATTAAATTAGAATTGATAAAGAAACAACATACACACACACATCCTTTCAATTCATATCATTGTTTAAATATTATTATGATGATATTAGTTTTAGAATATTGAATAAACTCATATATACCGTATAGTTCCGGATACCATATAAGACATCTTCTAGAATATTTACCACATTCAACCATATTGTAGATATTATTCCATTGTATTATTATATAGTTCGTTTTGTATGTTGTATGTGTCTGTATGTGCGTGATAAACGCACGTAAACATAAATCCATTCTCAATCCAGACATCATTACACATTCATTTCTGATCGTTACTACCTCATTTTCAGTAGACAGAATTCAAATGTTAGGTAATAATAATATTAAGTTTGCCATATTTATTATAATGATTGTTGGGTATATAATATTATAATATATATATATATATATATATATATATATATATATATATATATATATATATATATATATATATATATATATATATATATATATATATATATATATATATATATACATATATAATTTAAATCACGTTTCAAAACTAAATTGTCTTTAAACTTCTATATAAGAAAATATACCACACATATGTGCTTGGGTTGGGTGTGTGACGAATTCTTTATGTTAGGATACCGTAGTTTCTAATTTATTTTTTGACCTTTGACATGGCCTGGAGTACATCTTACGTAGAAGCATAGATAATAGTGTAAAGTGGAAAAACAGTCTTAAAAGAATCAGTGAATTGACTATAAACAATTAGTAAGTTTAAAATTTCACTGAATACCGCCGACAGGATAATGGAAATATACCTGTATATCCATAGTATACCAAAAATTTATATATACGTTTTTAAAATTAATTAAAAATTATCTAGCGTACACCTAGACTTGAATACTGATACTTTCACTTGCGTGTCTGTTAATTCACCACAATTGCCATACAAAATATGCTTAAATATTAGATATTTTATTTATAAGAATTGATAAATATAAATTTTTTTTTAATTAATATGCATAGCATCACCTATCAAGATAAATTTGGAAACTTTAACATAATAAATTTTAACGTTTGTCGTTAGAGAAATTTGTGGTGAAACTAATCCGTTAGTATATTGCATTAATTTTCTGGATGTGTACTGGAAAAGGACAACATTTTTGAGAAACCATCCCCTACAAACTAGAAAATTTAAGTTTATTGAAATAATTCAGACACTTTTCTCATCTTGACCATTATTTTCGAAAAGAGGAAACTAATTAGCCGTATAGTACTTAATCGAATATTGTATTAGAAAAATTATTGATATATTAATTATTGTTTATCACAAAGGTGGATTGATTTGTAACTTATGTTTATAACTGGTAACTTTTGTAATTTGTCCAACAACTTAAAGTCAATAAGTCGATACATCCCCTATTTAAAAAAATTTATTTCATCATCATTGTTGTGTTTACAAATTCGTTATCTATCTTCCTGTCTTCGCTAACCAAACTAAATGTTGCAATGAGCTGGTAAAAAATACGAAGCGGTTAAATAGGCTTAAAAATTAATTGATGGCGTTTCTGTTACACATTAATGATGCACACTGCAAGTACATAATACCAAATTTTATTTTCTAGGAGTTCAGATATTTTTATAACTTTAGAGTTTTCACATATAATCTTGTTTCAGTTCATATAGAATCCATAGGATATATAATGATAAGTACTCATACTTATTCGAACCTTTTTTATGTTTGCTTAAATAAATGTTTATTGTTATTACCCTATTTGAAAGTTCAATTTATAGAAAGTGAACTATTAACTTTGGTTAGATAGTTTTTGAATAAATATAAAAGAATAAATAAAATTGCGACTACTTTCTTTTATTTTCTGTTAAATGATGTCTTGATTTTCAAATCAATCATTTTATATAATAATTTCAGTCTGGTATAAAATAAAAAGTTTAAAAATCATATTTAATATTTTTATCTATTCATACTTTAGAATTATACTGTAATCTTGTTGTTTATAATGTTATTAACATTACAAGCTCATCGTCTTGGCTGTTAACAAAATGAAAGCGAAAAATTTAAGAAAAAGTAAAATAGAAGGTTGTTTAAATTCTGATGTATGATGATTTTTGGAACTATTCCTCTATCGTGAACAAAACTTTATTTGTTATGAATTGCATTTATTCCTTTTTGCAAGACTATTATCTACATCGAAATTTTAAACAAAAAAACCAACATTATGCAAATTTTTTAATTGTGCAGTTTTTACTAAAACTTAACTTATTGCCTTACTAAATGGTGGGCTAATTTTCTTGACAGTGTAAGCCCACCATTATCTAATATTAGTTTGAATAAATTAATTTCTATTTCATGTCATCAAAGTCGACCCCAGTAGTTAAATCTTCTGTATCATGGACTGTTTTACGTAGTTGTGGACCGTTTCTCACCGTCACCAAAAAAGTTTAGTTAACTTCAAATGAAAGAAGCATGCAATATGATCTATTAAGCCTGTCAAAATAAAAGAGATTGATAAAAAGACCAAAAAAGGTTTATTTTCCAAATAAACACATCTTCTCCACTCATATCATACTACCCGTACTAGCATATGAAAAGAGATTTCAAAATAAAGATTTTTGTAAATAATGAAGACTTTTAGTATACACTTTATATTATAAGTGGTTCGTTACAGTAAAGCGATTTAATTTCCTACATAAATTAATTCACTGTAAGCCCCGATAGCTAGAGTTGCATATATATCCTATACATTTGTCTTCGTCCTTTATGTCTGTATTAAATATACTATATATACCATTTCCCTTATTCGTATCCTATAATATTCATATGTATTGGAATGCAAGTTATGATGTTTCTACATATTATAAATAACATTCTATTTTCCATTCCATCCTTGTTTAAAATTATCATCTGATATCGTATTGTGTTATATACATTACGAAACAATTTAAACAATAAATCAATCTTTAAACTTTGAAATTTAATTAGAAAATAATAAATAGTTAAATTTTGTGAGTACACTAAGCGAGAATACCAAAAACAAGTTGCTCTATGTCGTTCATTTATTTTCGTGTAGCTCTATGCAAAAGAACGGTTTCCATAATAATGATTTAAATTCTGATCATTACTTTTGACTAGATCATTACTTCAGACAATTAGACAGTATAAGAAACTAAAATCCGAGAATATGGAAGGACGTATGGATACTGAAAATTTTCAGGGAATTAAAAAACATCCTCAAGAGTATCATTAATAAAACTTAAGTTATAATTTTTACCATAATTTGAAAAATTACATCGTTGGAATTTTCTGTGAGATATGGACCGAAATTCTGGAATTTATCTAAAGCTGCGAAAATGAATAGACATATTGCTGGTAAGTTGTCCCAAGATTCAAAAATTGTTACTATATTTGCATACCTATGAAGATTCTAATTTAATGATTATGGCAAATTTAAGCCGTAAGTATGGTAAATTTAAACAGATTATTCAAAAATCGTGATATTACAAGTTTGGTCCAAGATCCAATGGACACAAATGATAAATTTTGCTCATTGAAAAACTTGCACTAACACAACACGCCTCTAAAATTTTACCTCAT
Organism: Chrysopa pallens; assembly: GCA_020423425.1. Lineage (NCBI taxonomy): Eukaryota > Metazoa > Arthropoda > Insecta > Neuroptera > Chrysopidae > Chrysopa > Chrysopa pallens. The sequence goes on from CM035592.1 coordinate 62,518,463, forward strand.
TATCTTTTTATCGTGATGATTGGCTAATGTACGACGGATGGACGGACCCAATTCTTCTACTTAGAAAATTCAACAATTAACTTAAATTTAATTAGTGTCTGCAATCTAAATCTATTTTAAGCTATTGTCTTATAAAAGAAAAACGTTTTACCGTTTGTTATAAGGAAAACGACGATATACAGAATGAGAAATGCAATGCACGATAGAATGAAAAATGCATTTTGACAACGAAATACTGCTTAATCCTCAGTTTTCCAGTTAGAATGCTCATGTAAAATTATTTCAGGATTTAGCCAAATATTTAAGGATGCAAACAATACAAATAATATTTCCTTATCATGGATTGATTACTTTATTTGATTTGTCTATTTTATACGTGATAATAATAATTTTAACCAAATGTTAAATTCTTAATCTGCATATTAATCTGAAGTCTTGATAGCCTTAAGCTGATAGAAAACCGGTCGAAAAGTACTCGATATTTACACTATTTTCCAAAATTTTGTAATATGAGTATAAAATCTGCTACTAGTTTTAAGCAAAAAATACCCAAACCAAGGGGATTTTTGGAATTTTGATTACATGATGAATACAAATATTATTCAGTATTTGCTTCATGTTGTAAAATTTGTGTTGTTTTAAATTTTTGAGGTTGTAAGTTTTAAAATTTCTTTCAATATTTTTAAAAAATCTTACAGATCTCCTCCCATTTACTCGTTGTATATTAGAAACAGCAATTGGACCAATTTTGAGTGTCATTCACCCTTGTTTACGATAAATTAATATTCAAATACTAACTGCATAACACATGTACATTCATAAAGTATTTAATTTAAATTTGTATCCTTTCAAACATTTTTAATAACACAATTTGTTAACACACTCATAACGAATGTACAGTTCTGATATATAATATGGAATGTGTACTTAAAAAAGGTTATTTTAGTTAATTAGGAAATTATGTCAATTTATTTTAAAATTCAACCCTACACGCTACTATACTCATACTCAAACACAAACACACATAAACAAACATAATCAACATTTTTTTTTTAATGAGGAATTATACTTGGTGATATGAAATATTTTTATTGTGTATATTATTAACCATACGATACGAAAAACCCATTGAAATATGGAATTCAATTTTTATGATACGATGTGAAACCTATTTTCAAAATTTAATTCATACTTTCAATTTTTAATCTTAAATTTTTAAATGACTTCATAGATAACAAATTTTGTAAAAAATGGCTAACTTCTAAAAATTTTTTAAACTTCCAAGTTTTTTTGAAATGTTGAAAAAAAAAATAGTTAACAAATGTATCAACTATGAGAAAAGAAATTTGATATGGTTAAGTATTAATGTTTTAACGATTTCTAATCATAATCATTCATAAAATACTCTAAATATGCAGCCTATACAGTTACAAACACATATACAATTAGCTAAATTTGAGCCGAAATCGTGGCAAATCAGAACAGTTTACAAAAAATGTTTCAAAAGAGGGTCAATAACAACATATATTGTTTTCCCACATTTTCTTGAATGATTATGAATTCTATGTAATTAAAGTAAAATTTGTCTCTTGTTTTATTCACTAGAAGATTCTATTTATAAATTTGGTGGGTGCAAATTTTACAATTTTTATATTATAAGCTCGAATTCTATAAAGCTTTTATATTTTATTAATATTTTATGTTCTTTAAGAGCCTATTTTTTAGAACTAATTTTTATCTTAAAATCGATAATTTTTTTTCCCATCTATGAATTTGAATGGTATTCTGCTCTAAACTCTTACATTTCTTGTTGGGTTTTGGGAACTTTTCAATACATCGAACATCGGACATAGAATAAACACGATAAAATAATATAAACGTGTTATGCTCTAGATAGTGTCGAAGGTGTCCCCACGAAGGTATGCACAGCAGAGGTATGTGTGTATAAAAAAATTTAAGAGCAAAAAATTTAATTAAATGCTTATGATATATATTTTGACAAGTATTTTTCATGTTTAAAAATATGATTGTTATTTTTGAGTGTATGCACTTTTAAATAAGGGGAAAATAATTTTTTTTTTTTTTTTAATATCATACATTTTGCTATGTAGATAATAAAATGCTATCATTCGTAAATAAAACAGAGGAATTTATTCTATCAGTTTTGAAAACATCCACGATTTCGTACTTTCGAATTATTAATAAATGAAAAATATTTGTTTTATTTGTAAGTAAATCAAAAATTCTAGTTTACCAATCCATGTAAACTTAATTTATCGAAATTTTTGGAGAGCTCATTGTAAGACCATTGTATAGAGTGTAAGCGAAAATTCGTAAATACATACATACACACGTAATCACCAACTGCCAGGAATTTTTCAAGACCAAATGGATAAACCAAGGAATTGGAAAAGTAATATTTTACCTATTAATTGATATCTATTTGTTCAATCCTTAATAACAATGTCCGATTAAATCCATATGAATTACATTTGTAGCATAAATACATTTTAAATTGAACTGGAATAGCTTACAAGCTAAATGGATTCATTCAAAATTTTGAATAGATTGAATAAATTTTAATTGGAATTTTCGATTGAATTTTCTAGTATTTTTCTTATTAAAAAAAAAGGAAGAACAAAACTTGATTTGTTGAACAATTAGCGATGATTTTTTATTGAAACAACCTTCAGAAATTTTATTTGCTGATGATTAATGAACGTGGTATGTAGAAAATATTCACATGTGATTAAAGATGACAGATATTTACTTCAATCATGGTTGAAAAATTTGTTTTCGTTTTCATGTGCTTCAATTTAAAACACGAGAAAAATAATCAATATGTTTTATTTATTTACTAGTTTAGTGTTTGACAATATTGAGATAAATATAAATTATGATCGAAAATATTTTTTTTTAGTTTCATTTTATATAGGACAACTCACGGTAGAGGTATTTATACTAGAATTATTAAAGTCATATCTTACACACGTTAAAGAATAAATATTGATTTTTTGCTCCAATAAGTTTTTATAAATACGTTTTGTGAGTATAAAGTAGTCATTATCAGTATGAATTAGTTAGTAGTAATGGTTCTCCGAGGAGATGTGACTTGTTGCTAATTTGGTGACGGTTTTCGATGACGGTGCAAATCGTTACCAAATAAGCAACAAGTAATATTTCCTCGGAGAATCTTTACGAATATCTAATTTATACTGATGATGATTACTTTGTAGTCAAAATACATATAAATAAAATCCAAAAAATATTTTCGATCTAAGAAATTGGGACCAAAATCGATATTATTCGAAAAATTATTGAGTTCTCTTCGATAATAGTCATATACGATATGGTTCCCCTACGATATCGAATAATCTGCCACAGATCAAGAAAATTTTCCAAAAATCATCTTACATTTCTTGATTTTATTAATGTATCCATTATCATTCGTTTGACCTTTGGATTTTGTATATTTCTGGCTTCGTGCTCCGCTTTTTCAACACATCGCCGTAATGTTGGACAATTATCTGATCGATGAAAGCAATAATTAGTCAAATTAACTATTTTGTCAATAATCTTCATGTCATTTCTATTGCTTCTTTTTCTCGTCCAAAATGTTTCATCTCTGATTATTTTAATCATTGTATCTCGAACTCTATTAGTTGGATCACCAGGTATTGGATATTGTTTATTTCGATATTGAGTGGTTGAGATATGACGAAAAATGATGGGACACTTAACTATTCCATGTTGAAAAATTGACAAAACAGGTGCATTGACTATCAAAAATAAAATTTAGAAAATGTAACAAGTTTAAAATATATAAATTGTAATGATTCTTACATGTTCTTTGAATAAGTGGCATGATTTTAAGAATGAAAAATGAAATAATGGCACTAAAAATTTTGAATGTGAATCATCTGTCAAATTTTGTTTCAATTATAATTGCTATCGCAACCATAATTCAGTTGAAACACTAAAAGTGTAATAATTTTTACTAAAATTCTAAAGATTATTCAAATTGCACTCTGTATGAGTCCAAAACTTATATAACCTTTGAAATCTTGAAATTAAAATTTTGAAACGATTAAAATACTTCATTTACTACTAAAACTAAAAAAAAGAAAAAATTAGTGGCATAAATATTTTATAACCACTTAAAAAAAGATGTACCTAGTTTTATTTCGTTTTGAACGTACATCGATAAATATTTTTTCTAACTTTAAATTGTTGAATTTTCAATTATAAATTGAATGTAATAAACTATTTTCATTCTGACATTTTCACTAGGTATTATGAAGTATTATGAGCCATAAATCACCGCTGAATTTGTAAAAAACTGCAAATAAAATTTGATTTGCAACATATTAATTATATTTATCAAATAAAATAAATAATGTGATTCGAATTCTTTCTTCTATTAATTCAAGACCCAGCTTTTTTCATTAATTATCAGAATATACCACTTCAGATTCACGGAAATGCTTTAATTAATTCACGGCAATGATTTATTAAACTTAAATGTTATCCAAAAGATGAATTAAATTTACTCTACGTAAGATAACTTAAAAATTGCGTAACATAAACTGAAAAAATTTTCTATATATAGTCCCGTCCAAATTTAAGCAAAAGCTAATATTAACTTTTTTACATAAAATTTACTCCGCTTAATCTGCTTGAATTTCTCAGTAGCTTCTTCCGAAAATGTTTTGGAGGCACTTTTAGCGTATAAGAATGTCTTCTTAGATTTTTATTATTTATTTATTTTTTTTTTTTTCTGAAAAATTTTAGAAATTAATTGAATTAATTCCCCGAAGTACTTTGTGTTCTTTTGATGAATTTATGGTTAATGTAACTATGGCCAATTACTTTCAAGAACTAGGATCCTGTGTAGTAATATTTTAAAATTCTTTTATTGAAAAATTTTAAAATCTTTTTCACCGAGAAAGTTTGTATCCTTAACAGTTTTTAAGATTCAATTTACTTGATAAATACTATAAAATATGCAAATCACAATATATGAAATTTCCAATGAATACGTTCTGTCTAACGTTGCGACGCCTCCAATTTAACTAGATATATAAATGCACATTGATGAACAATTTTCTCTCAACTTCACCCCAATCATGGGTGAATGGTGGGTAAGTAGAAACTTATCTATACATATACTAGTAAATTAGTTTTATCGATTTCAAAATGAATATAAGTACATATATAGAACACACTCGTATCCACATTCATGTGATTATTGTTGTTATTAAAGATTTAGCTAGTTCGCTATTATTGTTTTCATGAATACTTCATTTTTTCCCAATTTACCATTCTTTAAAAAAAAAGAAATAAATTATTGCAAGTCAAGAACTTTTATCAAATTTATATTAATTGAATTCATGCATCGAATGCAAGGAATGTTTCATTCACAAAGTTTTTTCTTCTCCTGTTCTTAAAGAAATATTGCATTCAAAATTTTATTTGATAATGAACAATTGAAAATAACAACTAACAGAGTTAATTATTTAGATAATTCATATATAGTTCAGTATCAATGTTTGAATTATTTTTATGAGAAGCATCCATAAAATACATATATAACTGTAAAATGTATATTGAAATATTTAAATTATATATGTGCTTATTAGCTATATTTGAGCTGACATTGTGGCAAATATAAACATTTTATGAGAGAATCGTTCAAACAAAATTGATTTAAAAAAAAAACCTTTAACGGTTTAAATGTAGAGTTATGGTGTATACTATATCTTTTCTTTTTTCAGTTATCGTGTCCACAGTCAGGCGAACGGACAACCAGATAGATGGACATGCGGAAATTGATTAATTTATGGATGATTCTAGAAACACCTACATACACCAAATTTTTGTTTGTACAGTCAATATTTTCTAGCGTTACATTACTAGATATGTTGTATTATCAGTTGGTTTTATTATAGATCGATAATAGCTACTACGTTGAATGCTATAAGTATTTATTATAAATGGTAATACTTATTAATAATTTGTTTCAAATAAGGCCGTGATTATTCATAATTTTGAAATATAGGGTTTGATGTATTTATTAGATAGTCGTTGCTTTGATAAGAATGAAATTGTTGCCTCGCTCCTCATCATGAATTTAATTAAATATCGGATGCTTTAAACTGCAGATAAATACAGATTAAAAATCATGAAAGAGGTGGCTTCTGTTATAGATAATTATAAAAACGGAGGTAAAACTTCGTTATATAATTTATTATCCTTAATAATAAGTAGTTTAAGCGTTCATGTCCAAACATATACAGGAAAATTCTGTTAAATATTATCTGTATTATGTATTTAAAGTTTTTGGATTGGTACAAACATATAGCATATAAAATTTGTTCATATATTTTCAAACCATGATATAATAGGGTTGCCAATTTTACAGATTTAAGCTAAGTATGAATTTTCAACTCCACCAAATGTTGTTTTGGAATATATTTATCTTCCACTTCTTCATAAAAGTTAAGTAAATAACCAAAAATATTCTAAATAGTTCTATCCTAAGTTTTTCGAGTATTCTGAATTATAAATCAATAATTTATAAAATCCGTTCCGAAGTTCTTTAAAAAAAAAACCTAAAGTGTTTGCCTTTAATGGCATTGCGACGAACGTATCGGATATTTTAAATTAACGGTTTTACTTAACATCGGAAACATAACAAATTATATTAATTTGATCGAAATAATTATTTTTAGCAACTCTTACAAAAACTTCCATCATATGACATTTAAATAATTTCATCGAAATGGTATCACCAATGTCTACTAACGACAATCCTAATACTTAAAAAATATTATTTTATTTATACATATTTTATAAATAACATTGTCCCCCACAATCTTAATCCATCTTACAGCCCTAAGGGCACTAACATTAGATTGCTCTTTCTTCTGCTCATATCAAACCATAGACAACATGAAATAAATGGATGCACTCCAACTTCAAAAAAATTGAACCCATGGCAACAAAAAATTTTATAATTGAAGTATATTTTATTTATTTGTCAGTTTGATATTTTATTATATAATTTACAACCCATGGTAAAGAAGACACAAGTGCTAAGATTCGTTGTGTACAAAAGTAGATGCGTGGAAAGGTATTTTACAGGACGCTTTTAGTTGATGAGAAATCTAGGAAAATTATCTTTTTATACAAAAAAATTTTGTTTGAGCTATTTTAATTGGTAGATTTAAAAAATATTTTGCCATGAATTATCGCAATTAAATAAAATATAAGAAATTTTCAATATGGACGATACAGAATAAATATTAATTAAATAACACTCAAGATCTTGATTAAAGTATAAACGATGCCAAATTTCATGTGTAAGAAAAATGAAAGATATTTTTAGTCATGATAATAACAAAAATTAATACTAGGAACGCCCATTAGACATGATCTAGCATACATATTGGGTATATAAGTATTATTATATTATTCATGAGTTCATTAATATTAATCAAATAATGTAAGAATGCTATTAGGTGAGCAAAATTCCTCGCAAGGGAGCTCTTTCCATGCTTTGTTAATGGACTACTTTATTGATTTACAGACTATTTTAGAATTAATTTCTACATAGTGAGTTTCGAGCACCTGTTTCGTACAAATCTCGTCAAAAATAAGTCTTGCATTCAATCGCCACAATTAATTTCAAGTGAAAACACTGGGAACTGAATCCAGCAATCTCGATTAGTTACAGTTAATAGTGTTTCCAAAATTACAGTTGCTAGTATTCCCAACTGAACTACCATGGTCGGCACTAGACGAAATATATTTGATGAAAATTAAAAACAATTCATTGATAAATGATTAATTTACGAACTTTTAGCAAAGACTATAGTTCTGTCGAAAATGAAGGTATTTTACCCGTGGTTTAAACCATTTTTGATCGCAAGACAGTACATACATGAAGTGACTTATGTTGTGCCAACCAAATCACAAGATGATGATGATGCATGCTATAGATAATAATAAATATATAGAAGATATTAACGTTTGTTGTCGTTGTTCTTATCATCGTAACATGTTTTGTATTTGTTTTTATATTCGATGATGGTAGTACGTATACCTTCATATTGTACTCTTACGTTACAACGATAAGTATTCTTTGAATTTTATGTATCTATGTATAAATGATGCCCTGAGTTTTTTGTTCTTTTTAATAAATATATCATAGAAGACACAGACAGGTATCTATTTTATTAATATTAATAAAACAAAATTCTAATAAAAACAACATAGCAATATTTATAATACAACTATGTTTCGATTTTATAATAAAATATGCAAATACTTTTAATAATTTACTAATAATGTAATGTTTATATAAGAAATTCATCTTGTGTACACTCTTATTATACGCGATATATATGGAATATGTCAGAGTATGGTATTATCAGTCTCAGTAATGTGTCGCTAGAAAATAATAAAACCACAAAATTTTAGTATACGTGTAAAAAGAACCATCTTATTATTCCATTTCCAATTTGTCCATACATCTGTCCATCATAAGTAGAGCTCAAAAACAAAAAGAGATGGTGGGTTGACATATCGATTCTAAGTTTAAAATTATCATGCAGTTTATTCACATAAATATAACATACATTAATTACATTTATCCAGTCCCCGAATTTGAATTTTCGATAAATGATACAAGAGGCTAATGATAACTAAAGTATGAAACAAATGCATTAGTTTTGATCTGATAAATATATCATAAATTAATACAGTTTTGTCTTCTTTTTTTCGATAATATTGACAATATTCGTCTATCGTTTTCGAAAAACTTGAAAAAAATATTTTAATATAATAATAAAATATTTATATAAATAATACATGTTTACTATAAACCACGATTGTATAATGCCATTACAAATACATGTGTACAATACACTACGGTTATTATAATACCTGTAAGAGAGCACAGACACACATACTAACCCTGTAATTAATTTAATGCAATATATCTTATTCTCTTGTAAGTTAAATCCTATAGATACTTCTATTTCAATCTCTTGCACGTTATGTCTTTAGATATATGTGATTGTCGCTTTTAACTGTGTGTTTTTCGTTTCATCAAGTTTAAAATCACAACGGCTCTAATTCATCAGAATTCTCTAATCAAGGAAATGAAAAAAAACATATGTTTTTAAAAACAATATTTTTCGATTGAACTATTATTTCGTGATCTGATTCGCGACAATTCCAGATCAGAATTTGTGACGACCCACGGAAATAAAAAATTTTATAGGTTTACATTGATAATAAACCCAGGAGATTTCTAAGAGCCAATTAAAAAATTTAAAACATAAAATTACGAAAATGTTTGATCATAGTTAATACTCGTATTAACTATAAAGTAGCAATATTAAGTACTTTTTGAATAATAGTATGAAATAAAGAAATGATTTAAATAAATAGCCAAATATCAGAACATTAAAATACATTACAACAGAAAAAAACTAGAAACATTATTTATTTATGTTTAAACAATAGAAAAAGACTAGGAGTTGATTGTGTTCACTTTGATGTTATGTGTGATCTAATTTTTATTCATTTTGATTTATAGATGACATTAAAATTAAATTAAAATAAAATTTTACTTAAAATATGAACACAATCAACCTATTGTCTATAAACATGATTTATCACAGGTATTTTATTATTTGTAAATGCCTTTGAATAATCATTTACGAAATATAGTAGAAACAAACCATTATATATTTTGGAATAGGCTATTGGTGAATGAAAAAAACTATTTGTTTTTGATTTTTATCTGTTAATGACTCATTTTTATATGAACTTGCGATAAAACTTCTAATTGGGTAGTTAGCTATTATTATAAAAGTACGTGAATGGATTTGAATATGCAAAAATTGAACACCACAATCTGTCACCGGGATTGTATTAATAAAAGCTTTAATATTAAAAATTAGGAGATTGTATCACTAATTTTTGACCAAAAATTTTTTTTTTTGACGCCTACTCTTTAAGTGATTTAAGATGGAAAAAACCCAATTTCATTTTTTAATTTGGTTCACCCGGCTTCTACAACATATTTTTAATTTTCTTTTTTGGAACTATTTTTATTATTACTAAAACATGAGTTCAAAATTGTTTATTTCTGTCCAAAAAATACATATTTTTACCTTAATTTTTTACTTTTAATAGTATGTTAGCAGGAATATTTTTAACAATATTTTAGAAAACTACAGAGTTATACACAAAAGATGAATTTACCATGTAAATATGACATTATTAGTAAATCATTAAAAGTATTTGCATATTTTGTTATAAAATCGAAAATAGTTGTATTATAAATTTTGTTGCGTTGTTTTTATTAGAATTTTGTTTTATTAATATTAATAAAATAGATACCTGTCTGTGTCTTCTATAATAAATTTATTAAAAAGAACAAAAAACTCAATGCATCATCTATAGATAGATACATAAAATTTGAAGCATACTTACTCGTTACTTACTCGTTGTAACGTATAACAGTATAATATAAAGATCACTTGTGGTTTATCGGTTTTTATAAGATTTAGTTCATCAGATGTATGTATGTTTATTTAAAAAATTTAACCTTCTAAAATATTACTTTTTCTCAGGCGAAAATTTTGTCCTTACGATTACGAAACATTTTACAAAATAAAACTAATATCTAAATTTTACATAAAAAAAAGATGTTATGAAGTTGACAACTCAAGTAAGTGGCAAGTCAAATTTTTTACCATGAATTTTTGTAAAAATCGTTATGAGAAAAATAATAAAAATTTTAAATGATTTTGGAGCACTGATATGATGATGAATATTTAGAATTTAAATTTTGAAAATGGTGATTAAATCATTATGTAGCCAACTAGATTTCAAATGAAATTATTTTATGTTATTCACATTTTGGTGTTTTGCCTGTCATATTTTATATAAATTTGGCGTATAATTCAGACAATACAAAAATAAAATATTGTATAAGTGCCTTAAAAATGAAAAACATCATTTATAACATTTGGTTTTTAGATAATCAGTTTTATAGGAAAATTTTATGATACACGTTGGATTTTGATGAAAAATTTTACTTTCGCAAAAAAAAATAGCCAAAAATATTTATCATTAAGAAACGATTGGAGATAATATTTCAGATAACAATTAATATTCTGTAATTTACCAGTAGCATAAATTTTATTTTTCGGTTTAACAAAATAAAAGTGAACATGAGATTTTAATGGATTTAAACACAACTATGTTCCTACTTAAAAATAGAGATATATTGTATAGAAGTATCACGTTTATATAAAAATAACCAGGCTATATCTTCCTGTTAAGAAAAGCAATATAAAAGTCAATACAGAACACATATATATATTTATGGAATTCAATAACAGTAAAACAAAAGAAAAATGCAGATTTTTTGGTAAACTGTTCGTTAGTCTAGTGGTAATGTTGCTCTTCAGTGAAATAGTTTTTGCTAGACAAGATATCCCTTAGGATACATTGGACATTACCAACACTACAATATGTCAGTTTCATTTCAAAACTTGATATTCATATTTTAGAAAAAAAAATATGAAAGCTTTTATCAATATTTTATAACATCTAAAATATTATGCACTTACAGTAAAAAAACTAAATTTCACCGTCCCCCTACTAAGTTCAAAATTTATTTCACCTATTTTACAACTCTATAGACAAAAGTTTATGTGTTTATGGCGGACTAAATTCTGATTATCGTCTCTATTACCCCTAGAATATAAATATTCGTAGACGAGTATCGATTAAAAGCTTAGCATATAAGTATGTTTAAATCAGAATACCAATTTCTAAGTCATACCTAGCGTAATGATAAACCTGCATAATTTTCTATTTTATTTTCAAAATTTATGGTGAAAATTAATTTAAGAACTTCATAAGGACGTAACTCTCTTAGTTTTTATTTAAGAATTTTTTACACAGTTTGTTAATTGAAGCGTTTACAAAATACTCATAGTAAATGTTGTGTGGCCTTTCCACAATATTACCACTATATTCCAAGTTTACTATTTTTTTAAACATGATATTAAATAAGCGCCCACTCAATAAACACTCTTATCACTAAAGATATATCGTTCTCATGGAGGTATTTCCTTCATCAAAAAAACAACACCAATTTTTAAAATAATTTTATATTTGAAAAACAGTATATTTCTATATAAGAATTTTAGTACACGATTTGAAAATATTTCATCTGGCAATATTTATTAATCAAGTGAAGATAACAACATAGTTATTTGTTTAGATACACGACGTATGATTAAATTTCATTGTTTGAACTATTTTTAATTCGCATTCATAAAATACTATGTTCCAGTCAATACAGTTAAATATGTATACTATTTATTATTATGGCTAATAAACATATATTACCTATTTGCCAAATATGAGCTAAAATTGTAGAGAACTCAAAAATGTTCCAAACAAAAGTTGTTTGCTTCAATAAAATAAACATTTTTGTATTTTAACTTTTCTTTTATCTTTTATGGTTTAAGAGTTGTGTCATTGATCTATTGGACCAAATTGACTAATTAGGTGTTTCTATGAAAACCTATTCCAAAATATTGTTTGTGCGGACAATATTATGTAGCCTTACAAAATTTGGACTAAAATTAATATTTTCTGACATATTATGTATGTCGAGTATTAAAAAATAAAATTTTCATAAGACTTACACGGCATAAAAAGAGAAGTGAGTACGAAAGATAACTTATGATTTAGATTATTGATTGGTCAATGGCGTAAAATAGCAGTTGGTATAAACGAAATAAAATTAACAAAATACCAAAATACCTGAATACCTTAATTAATAATCAAATAATGATAATTAAGTTATTTGAACATTTTCACTTTTAAAATATAATACAAAAAATATTATAAACAAAAATATCACACGACTTTCCATATAGTGAGTATACAGTATGATTGTGATTTTATGTAATAAAGACGAAGGGAAAGTGGGCAGAAAATGAGCACATCCTTAAGGGAACACTAACAGATGTCACTTCTGGTGAAATGGGAGTAATAGGAGTAAAAGATGAATATAAATGAAAATGGTAAAATGATCACATGTATAGTCAACTTCGTTTATCTGCTTCTGATAACATTTATAAGATGATATGCATGTGGGTGTTGGAATAAATACAGGGTGATCTTTGATAGTTTTTAAAATTCATTTAAGAAACAGTTTTGATAATCTACGTTAGCAGCAAAGTTATCTGAAATGTGGACTAACAGCCAAGGACCACAATATCGACTTCATTGTATAAAGGCTGAAATATTTTGTATACGTTCTCAATAGTCTGATATAGCTGAAATATTTTGTATATCGTTCTCATACAGTGAACAATGTTAAAGAGCTATTATTTTGAGTTCATATGCCTTTCGGAGGAAATGCGTAAAAAGTTAAAAAAAAAGTTGTTAAAAATGAAAAACTTGAGATAGAAAAAACATACAAATAACAATTTTAGGACATAAAATTTTTCATAAAAAAGGATCTTTGTATTTTTTCGTTAACAATAATTAAAAATAACAGAACGCCTAGAAGTTTACACAAACACACACAAGTAAAATATCTTAATTTTTAAAAATCGAATAATTTTAAAATATAATAATGAAAAAATGTTATAATAATAAAAATTGTAGTAGTCAGATATTAAATTGAATTTGGAGAATTTTTGTTAACTCGAATTAGTATTTTCACTAAAGTCTCTTCTATTTATATTCAAAATTGAAGTATTAACGGTTAAATTGTTGGAAATAAATTCATAAACTTGATTTATAATTTATTTTTTACTTATTTATTAGAATGCATAAAAACATTTCACAGAATAGGAATTTTGTTGCTCAAGACTTAGGTAATTCTAAAGACTTTCTTGAAGGTGTAAATTTAGGTTTATAGACCTATTATCATCGTATTATGTTGTATATTTAAATAATCAGCCAGGTTCGAGTCGGACTGACATACAAGGTTTCCGTACTATTATCTATAGGAACATCAAAAAAACCATGTATTTTGAATGGGAGCCCACTTAAATATTTCTTTTATTACTGTTATTCTGTTTTTTATTATTTGTGGTTATAGTGGCCACAAAACTACATCACCTATGAAAATTTCAATTGTCTTACTAACAGTGTTCATGAGATACTGCCTGGTGACAGACGGCATACGGACACACAAGCAGAAAGCGTCTTATTCATTAACATTTATAACATTAATTCAGAGTCTTATTCAAAAACATTATTTTTTTACTTACTTATTCAAAAACATTTGATAGAAACGATCTGTATTTTGTGAAAATAAAATTTAAAATTTGCAATAGGTTTGTTTTTAATAACAATTCCTTTTTTTAACCATAACTGGTTAGACTACTCTGAATATTTAGCATCCAAAACATAATAAATTTTAATTTTTATACAAATTAATAAAACCAGCATTTGGCAGTTTCAAGTAATATGAATTCATTCATATCAATTCTTGATCAATTTTGTATATATAGCAGTGCACACACATCCAACATTACATGTGTCGTGTTACGAGACCCATAGTTTTTGGATGTTATGATGTTGCTATTTGTTGCATACTGTCCCATCTGTTTACCAAGCAGATTACCTTCACTCTAAGTATTTCTTAATGTTGATAGTTTTTTTATAAATTGTATTATATTTTGTTCGGTCCACTTTTTATCGAAATATTTTAATGCAATACAAATAAAATGCATTATTGAGTCCACGTTATACCCAACCCTCCCTAGAAACAATTTTTGATGCGATTCATAACATCGTCTCATAACAATTTTTCTGATACGACAGTGTTATGCGGTCACATCCACACCATGGTTGCTTTTACGCGTCAAAAGGTGCGTTACGTTGTTCCGTTACACGTCAATGTTGCATGTTAATACACTCAGTTAGAATAGTAAAGGCTTGGAACAACACTATTCCATATAGCTGTTAATTTAAAAAATTTAAAAAACTGGTCTGAATTTCGCCAGTGGTTGCCAGGTACAGTAACGCCATCTTTCTAGAAAGAAACTTTCTATAAGTTAACTTCAGCTGAATCATTCTTTACTATGACTAGACAGAGATTTCAAGAAAGTCAATGGATATAAAGAAAAGTGACATGTTGTAGAGATACCAACTATATAATCATCATCGAAATGCCACCATCATTCTCATCATCATGGTCTTATGATTTTAATAAGAGATGTGTTGTGTAGACTTTGATATACTGAAACTGAACTAATAGGAACTACGTAGTTCATATTTGCTATAGTATTTTAAACTCGTTTATAAAAATTAAGTGAAAAATCAGTATGCTTTTATGTCAAATAGAGTAATATTGATACTTTATCTAAATTGAAATGAACACTACAGCAAATTACGTAACGAACAATATATCGATTTATTGAATTTAATCATGGAAAATAGGTTATGGTTTTTATAGCAAAACTGACCTATATCTCACATATATGACATGATAAAATTATAATACGTAAATTCTAAACAATGAAAGCTTTATGCTAAGAGACTTAGAATCCAAATTATTGGAATACAATTTTACAAATTCATCTCTTTAAAATTTTGGCATATAACTCAAAAATATATATATTTAAAAATATGAGTTCAAGGCGATTTGAACTATCTACTTTTCATGTACATTGCGATTATCCAAAAATCTAAGTTAAAAGATATATAGTTACATACATATATATTCTAGATATATTTGGATTCCCAGAGGAAAGTTTTGCCATAGTTTTAAATTTCTCACCCTTCCCATGTTTTCGTTCACTGAACATGAATTTGAAGTTCGCAGGCAAATATTTTGGCTGGACACTCTTTGAGCAAATTAAAACATTTTTTTTCAGTTTTTGGCCAACCTCAGAAAGGAAGTGCTTTTCCACAAGCCCTTTCTATACAAAATTAAAGTAGACTAAATTTTCTACATTTCTCATATATAATGTTTTAGAATTAATAAATCACGATCCAAACTTGCTCAAAAAGTGCTCAGAAGACAAAGGTCCGCAAACCTAAAATTCGTTTTCAATGACTCAAAAAATGTGGAGAGTAAGAAAACCAAAGCTTTCCTCTGTGCCCCAATTACTTTTCTCATAAGTATCTCTAGCTTTATAACATTTAGAAAAAAATAGAACCTAATTCACAAAAACTAAAGAAAAAAGTACAAAATACTTTTAAAATATATAGTTCTTCAAATAATATCCTTGTGACTAATCATTTTTCGAAGACGACGGCAATCACATTCAAATTGAATATGACAAGAAGGGTCATGCATAAGTGTTAAAATTATTCTTTTTATTTCATTTTTCGAAAATTTTTTATTACCAACTTGTTTTTAAATAAAATTAAATAATTTTATTCCAATACGAAAAGCGGCCGGACCGATTTAATAAAATAGTGAGATTTTCGTACCATCTAAATGTGTCTCGTAACACAAACATTATTATTTTTTCATATATTTTAATTTTAGAATTTCATCGTTTATAAATTATAAACAATTAATTAGTAATTTTAATTATGAATAAAACGTATATGACATAATAGACACCGTATTAAATTTATTTATATGATCAAATGAACTCATCATTCATTTAGTCATTTAGCTCATGAGTATATCAGCACCACCTATTTATACTCATCATCGATTGAAATTAATCGGAAATTTCAATTATGAAAACATATTAAGTATTGATTCGATTCGAAATATAGGAAAACAATTATTTATTCATTGCATTCAACACTAACTAACATGTTCATCTCTATTTACCTAATATTGATGCTCATACTGAAAATACCAAATACAAGGACCCTGTTCATCTAATTATTTGTATACATATAATATTCAACGGTATTTGAAGTTTAGTCTACTAACATTCCTACTGACGATGTTCCAATTAATGAAGTTTTTTTAAAAAAGGTAACTTTATCACCAGGAAATTGTTATATTGGAGGAGGGGAAAATAAAAATGCATTTTGGAAGACTTCGCACAAAAGTTCAAATTTTGTTAACAAAGAGTTTGACCATTTAATATCAAACACATATTAATGTTTTATTCAAGAGAATGTTATATATTACATGTCTTATTTCAACATGAGGGAACCAATACAATTTTAAATTTATATTTTCAATATCAAGAAAATAATTGATAAAAAAAAATTCCTTTTATCTTCAAACTTTTAAGATTCGTACACGCAATAACGTATAAATTCATAATACATATAAAAATGTATAACGTGATAAAATACAATCATTTTATAAATTTATAGAAAGTTTGCTTTCAGGAAAAAAAACATACACACACAGAACGAATTTGAAATCAAAGTTTTCATGCAAATATGTTAAAATAACACCCCGTGTGATTCCAAACACACAGTCTATTTTTATGTCAAACGTGTTATGTAAAAAAGATTTATGCATTCTTTTATGTAATTTCTTAATCAATAAAATAACAAAACCAGATCATAAAAGAATAACAAGACAAGTTAATAATAATACAACAAATATTAAAAAAAAAACGTTCAAACAAGAAATACAATCTAAGAAATTTGAAATAAAAACTTATTATTGTGAAATTTATGCTTTTTATGAATTGTACGAACATGCAATGTAATAATGTATAAGAAATTATATTTAAAAAAAAATCAATTACAGTACAGTTACGTTCAATGAATAAGAATGGCATGTTGAATGAGCTTTTCTTTACGATTTTCGTCTTCACAAAACGTGCTTGCCAGATTTGTCATAAGAAGCCTTCAAAATGTATAAAAGACAATCTCTCAGATTTTTAACAAGAGTTTTTGTTCAATAATGATATTTATTGGGAACTGGGCAATAAAGGAGATAATTTTGGAAAGTTAATTTGTATTAAAGTATATTTGTGTTGTTTTTTAGAAATATAGTTGCCCTTGAAATAATGTTATAAATTATTGGCAAGGTAAAATAAATTTGGAATTTCTACAACTAATGGCTAATTAGTACTGGCTTGTCTGTTCTGGCATAAAAATCCTCTACAGACAGAAAACATATGGTTTTTATTTTGATTATAACTTTGAAATATTCTTCGCGACGAAGAATTTTTCAAATCTATTTCAAAAACGTTACTTTTTATTTTTGGTTTTCTATTTGGCCCAAAATTACGATAATTAAATTCCTTTTAATGATTGGGAACTTGAAAACTTCTTTCCAAACCATCAAAAAATATTATTTTTGCAATATTTGAGTCAAAATTTATGTACAAATTTCCCATTTCTATCCTATTTTAGAAAATTTAGGAAATTATTTTTAGATTTTTTTTCGACGAAAAATCAAGAAAAAATTTCTGCTCACGATTTCACGAAAATTTCGAAAACATATGTCAAAATTTTGAAATTTAAGCTCATTTGTAAAGGTGCCTTAAAAGCTTAAATAATATAATATTCGGTAAAATGGAAAAAACAATTTTTAAATACATCTATTAAAAGTTTTCACAAAACGATTTTTAATTAGATTTTAGAAATATATTTCACAGAATTAAAGAAATTTGATAAATGATCGTTCAAATCAGAATTTTTGCAAAAACTATAAAATACTTGAATTATTGACAGATCGTTCCAAGGGAACAGCATCCTTATTTCTTGACAAACCCTCCTGATCTTATAAAAACTTTCTCAAAATATTTCTACAAGTAAATTTTTCATTCATTCATAATAATATTAATATTTTTCATCAATGTTTTCACTGTGTTATATATTATTTTTTTAAACATAAAATACATAATATATAGTACGTACAATGTGGCAGTTGTGTATATTGGCGTCATAAGTGTGAGGGATGATTTGGTGTAACATAGTAAAGAGAAAAACATAAAACTTATGAAAATAAACGAAATGGAAATCTACTATAGAAGGTAGAGGTTACGTTGTGTCTATATGATACTTATGATATTATTATTGGTATAAGTAAAAACAAGACGTAGTGGATATGACTATTAGCTCGATTGATTTTCTGATTAAGTAAGTTATTTTTATAATTCATAAATCTCATAATGGTCAAATAATCACGTAATTTACAAAACTTAAATGATATCTACCCAAGCGATTGTAACCAGCTTTTACTTATGCCCCCAATAATGAATGGACTAATAATTATTAAACAAAAAATTTAGTATTATCTTAAGAAAATCATAAGTTATATTTGCTTTATGCAAATTACACGAAATAAAATGTACAGTACACAACCAATAATGCATTCTTCTTGAACAGTGTAAACTAATGAAAATAAGTTATTTAAACGTACTATGAAATGATTGGTCAATTGTAGGGGCCATGTTTATATCTCGATGTGCAAAAGAATTGTATTTGAAAATTGAAATGAAAAGTAGGAGTAAGAAAACAAGTTTTTGGTAGCTATTAAGTAGTTGGGTTGTTGAACAGGGAAAACTTTTTTCTGGGTTTTAATTGAAGATAATCGTTTAAGAATATGACTCAGTTTGCAAATTCAATCTGAATCAAATATGATGTGATTTTATTAAAAAAAATGTAATTTAAAAATATAATCAAGAAAATATATAACTAAATATTGAATTCGTTATTAATTAAAAAGCACAATTAAAGGAAAATTTAAAATAAAATATCATGTTTTCAATAATTTGAAAATATACAAACAATATTTTTATTCAACATCAACTACTTTTCTTACATGTGGAGAATTTGAAATTAAAAATGACCATGGCATACTTTCTTGAATTTTGTTGGTTATGAATTTAAGATCAATTTTTAATTTATAACCTGGCAACCTTAAAATAAAAACTTTACTCAGAAAAGACAATAAAAAATATGAAATTTTGAAGGAGATGATTCATGACAAACGGTTCCGATTTTCTAGTACATTGACATATTAAAATATCCTGGTCTCGTGACACTATTTTAAACTATGGTATGAGGTAGCTGTTGCGTATCAACGTGAACAAAGAGGCTCAAAAAAACAATATAGACGTGACTACTTTGATAGGTACATATATATTATGTATTTAAAAATAGCTATATAATATAATTAGTAAGTAGGCGTTATTATATCTTTTTTTGTCTAATAGCTAAGTGATCTTCTGAGGCCGGCAAAATATTTAAAATAATTTCAACGGGAATTGGAAATTCGAAACAATTGTATGTACGCGTTTCAAAACATTAAAATATGAAATTTTTTTATTATGATTTTTGGAATGATAACTATATCACTTTCTACAAGAAAAACAGGAAAGAACTAGCTATTTGACTGTATATGAGGGCTATATAAAACGAAAACAATATAAAAGCATATAGATGTGTTATGATACCCAACCAAGCTAACTCTCACAACGATATTAAAAGAAAACTGAAAGGACTAGAAGCTCGTTGCATTTTATGATAGAAAATCCCTTTTATGACTTAGAATATTCGTGCATTGTATAATATAATATATTATAATCTTCAATCGATTTAAATAAAACTACATGTATTATTATGATATACACTAAAATAAAGGCTGATCCATATTGCAATCCATTCAAAAGGAGTATAGTGAATTCGCCTTAAAAAGTTGTCAAATTTTATTTCAAGAAGCTGGTTTACAGGATGTAAGAAGTTCTTATTAATTGAAGGTCTGATCAGTTTTAATCGGAATTTGAAAGTAAAAAACGCTGAAAAATATCTCAATCTTCAAAGACAAAATTACAAATAGGATGTCATTGGTAATTTTTGTATCCATAAATTTTTATCTAGATGTCGTCACATGAGAAACAAGAAAATTAAAAAATGCTTTTTTTGATTAGTCTTTCTTAAAGGAAATCAAATTTGGAATATATTATTTCAAAATAAATTCACCTTTTCTATCTTGTATAGTCTCCTGACAAAAAAATCAATAACATATGTTTTTTCTAAGCAAAAATTATCGAAGAAAAATCATGATGGCACTCTGGTTTAAGTATTTATTGGCTGCCTTAGTCATTTAACATCAAGTGTACCGGGAAAAAATACAGATGGCGTTAACATTATTTTGGACACCCTCTTCTTAGTTTTGTTTCCCTTACATATCACGGTTTTAAAAATGTACTTGACTTTTTTAAAGTTTCTGCCATTTAAAAATATAATACGAATTTCATATCTTTTAATTGAGCAATAAATTTATGTTTTCACATTTCTGAAATGTGTCAAGTGAGAGCTTTTCAAAGAGCTCAAAATAAATAGAGTGTATCCTCATCATAAGATAATAAGTAAGACCACACCTATAATAACTAAACTCATTTAACATAAACATTGCATAAAACGAAGAAAAAAATTGTAATTATATGACACATTTTCAAGTACATAGTGAAAAATATTAAAACAATGAACTCAAAAAAAAAAAAATGAAAAAAAACAAACAAACAAACAAATTATATATAACAATGAATGTTTTGTGAAACAACCCTAAATAAATATGTACGGTGTTTGTAACAAAGAACTTGCCACTCAATGAGAAAAAGAAAGAAAAATTTCTGAAATGAATACATAGAATTAATTTTAAAATTCAACTATTTAGAATAGATTCTTAACCATAAATATTGCCCATGTGACTGAATATTTCGCATTTAGTGTATAATAAAACAATCTTGCATTAAAAAAATTGCAAAATTTACATATTAACGTCAAGGATACATTAAGATAATTTTTTTGCTTTGGTTTACCGTAAAATCAGTTTCGATGTGTCACTTAACATTCTTTTAATTTCAAAAATTTTTGTCTTTCACTAGAAATATTTATTTATTTTTAAAAAATCCGTTTTTGGTAACAACTAAAACGAGAATCAAAATTTACAATACAAAAAAAAAATCATATATAAGAGAATTCAATGTATGTATTTATGAATGCAGCTAATTACGATTAACGGCTAATTATTTTTTCCTAATTAGAATTTGGTTAGAGACATGTTTCAGCTAAATGTTAGAAGGCTTAAAATATTTTGTGAATATATCAAATTTGAAAAGAAATTAATGTTACCATGGTTCGAGAAAAATGTTATATAACTGGAAATCTTAGAATAAATTGGGACATCCAAAAGGTTGGATGGATTTAGGTAGCTTTTTTGTTTCAGAAGATATCTCTACTACTGAAAGACAGAAAAACATACGAATAAATGTAAAAATAAAAATATCAGACTGAAACCGTCTATTCGTAGTAAAAATTATACTCTTGTATGGAAAACGACAGTAATTATTGAAAAATAGATAAAAATTCTTTTTTCTCGAGTGTTTCTATGGAAGAATGATTTTCCAAATTGCAACACATTCGGCAAAGACGTTCCAGACAATCAGCTATTTAAATAAACATATTCATTCATTTGTTATATATTCATTAATGGCGCAGCTACTTGTCAATAAATTAACGAATGTATTTTTTCTAATCTATAATGAACTTACAATTCATTACCTACACTACAATTACACACCCTATACAAACACAAGTAGTTAAATATAAAGTGATCCCATTCCATGTATTTAAAAGATTTCAAATGAGGTGAATTGTTTAAAAAGAAACCCCAATGGAACCAACCAAACCATATAGTAACAATGAGAAAAAGTCCATGGTGTTGATAATATGAATGTGTAAGCTTTCCTTTTCACGTTTCATACGTATTTCAAACTGTAGATTATATGTGCATTCACATATTTGCATATATGCGATACTCTATGTATATATTTTTTATAGTTACACTACCGTTGAAAAGTTTCAAATTATATCATTGTTTTCACATATTTCATGAGTGATAGATAATTTTATCATTATTATTTGATGGATGCATGTTAAGACTTCTTTTTTATCTTTATTCTGAAGTTAAAAGTAATTTATTACATATATACTAATTTTATAACGTATATACTTTTATCTTGACATATTAGAAAATTAAGGTGAATCTAAAATACAGTTTGAAACAAATATTTTATTATTCAAAAGGGCCTATAATCTCAGGTTCATGCCAGCTTTAAAGAGAATGGATTCTTCATTACAGGAGTGGCAGCTTATTAATTTTTATTTTTTCGAATGGAAGCCTACTTTTTCCCTCCAATACGGTTTTAATAAAGAAAATAAATAAATTTTAGACTCACAAATAAAAAATAAAAATAAATAAATGAAATTCATTATATAAAATAAATTGTCTATATATCTTTGATTTAACAAGAAATCATAAACTTCCTTTTTCTAATTTAATTGAGCGCTATTTTCATTTTTTTGGAACAAAAGAAAGAGAAATAGAAGTTTAAAAACACCACTCACAAAAATTTTAAATCATTCTAATTGATTCTTTTTTAAAATCTGATCCATTTTTACCTATTTTGATTTTTTTAAAAGCTCTCGTTTTCGTGAAAAAAAATTTGTATAAATGTCTGCTAAGTTTTTCTCAGATCTTGGAAACTATCATGACATACAATACTTTTTCAAAGGAGAGTTTAATTTTTATAATATCAATATGCAATAAAAAAACGGAATTAACAACGAAGCTTTAAATTTTTATAAACAGTTTATAACACTTTTTGTATTTGATACTTTCTTATATATCTTTACTTTTTAAATCATAATTTCAGTGAATCTTGAAGACTGACGACAAACATACATAAATGTACTTATTAAGTGATTCTATCATCCATCTCAAAATTTTGTCTGAACGTTGAAAATTTTTTAGAAAACTTTATAAAGTGTAATTGATACGGTATTTGTAAAACTATTTACAAAAAATCGATTAAATTATAATGACAACAAATGGTTACAATAGTTTCCGTGATAAATAAAAACATGTATATTTCATTTTTTAACAGCAGTGTATTTTTTTAAATTCCAGAATGTATTGTATAAAGAAAATGAGTGTCAAAAAAATTTTATAATCTCATAATATTTTTCATTCTTATAATAAACGGATTATATCTTTAAAGGTATCTGCAAAATTTAAACTTTAAAAATATATACAAATTTTAGAATAGATTTTTTAACAAATATTTTTTACAAAACAAGAAATACAGTCTCGTACATAAGTAAATTAGAATGAATCCTGATTTTCTAGAGCTTTGAACACCTAGAAAATATTATGCCAAACGTAAGCGGTCAACGACTTAACAAAACTCATTTGAATGCAGTTATTTACACATTTTTTTTCGTTTCATTTGTTTCGTGTGTATATTTAATCAAATCTTTATTGCTAAATTGAGCTGTAATTTCAAGCAAAATATTAAAAAATCTTTCAAACTATGAATAAAGGTAATTAAATGCATAATTACACATACTGTTGAAGTATAAAGACACGTAGATTGGAAGAAGTGTGAATAAATGACAGATGTGATTATTTTGCCTAAGAGAGAATGTTACAGTTTTGATGAAAAATTAATATTTGTTCGAAGAAAATGTTTTGAATAGCTAAAAAAAATGGAATGAATTGACCACATCGTTTAGGTAAACAATTAAAATAACATAATATTTACACGATTATTTCCATGTATGCATAAAGTACGGTAAGTGAGTGATGAATGTGTATACATTCTGTAGTAAAAGTACAAAACGTTATAAAACTAAGGCCTTCAGTCTTGGAACTGTACGTGTGTTTTACAAAGCTAATACTTTTGCCGCTGGATTGTTAAGAAAGGACTTACTAAATAATCCTCTCTCGACAGAGGTAGTTGACTAAGGGTCAACTAAAAACATTACATTACGTTTTTTAATGGACAATTGTTGAAGACAAACGTGCTTAAATTCCCTCCTCCCAGTTTTCTGGGTGCAGTGTTAAGAACACATATCACACTATGATTACCACTGTATTATATAATGAAACTTTTTTTATAAAACGTTTAAATAAGAAATATATATATACGGTTATTTTTAAATCACCTGTATAACCTATATGTTTCGATAAGAATAAAGGTATTTGTATGTAAATAAAGATAAAATATAAACCAGCACATACCTGCAACTTGTAATGTAGCATTACGACTTCTTGCATGCCCATGAACATTACTGGCAACACACCAATAAACTCCAGCATCAGATTCTCGACGTCCATGTGCAACACGTAGAAAGAATAATGATCCAGCTGGTAACACCATGCGATGTTCTGACGATCGAACCGGTGATCCATCTTTATACCATGTTACTGTCGGTTCAGGATTCCCTGATGCTTTACAATTTAATGTGGCAGGATCATGTCTTGGCACCGTTGTATCGACAGGATGTTCTGTAATACGTGGTACTGAACCATCGTCTTCATCCTCTTCTGATGGTGTATCATCATAATGATAACCTGAAATACCACAAAATAAAAATCACAAACTGTTTTAAATTTTTACCATTTTACTGTAATTTGGCAGACGTTTTTACGGAAACAATTGAAATGTTATAGTTATAAGAAATTGTGAATCCAATTTTTAAATACTGTTATATCAAAAATGCCTGGTTCAAATACATCCGAATATTTTCTCAGAAAATTTCAAGGACAAAGTTTTACCATTTTTTAAATTTTTCGATTGAATGGATGTCATTTTATGAAAAAATTAACTATATCTCAGATTTTTCAGGTGATGTCATAGTCAACATATTTTTGAAAATTCATTTTTGAAACTTGGAAGTATAATTTGACCGATTTTGCTCATATCATTTTGTTAAATTCATTTTTATATCTAGATTACGTCACCAAAGTTTCAGCTTGAAATTTATTTTTGTTTTGTAGTTATGAACACCTATGCCAAAATGTTGTTAAATGCTTCAGTATTTTCTAGTGTTAAATTAGAACTTATTAAGATTAAAATTACAACTCTGCCATATTATATATATGTCGATTATTAAAATATGTAATCAAATCTAGATACCAGACATTAATGCAAAAATATTATATATTAAGTTTGGTTTAAGCATTTTAAACACATTTTGCTATACATCCAATTGGTCTGCACTTTGACGTATAAATACGTGTTAATTTTTGTAAATGTATTATATCAAAATCTGTGTTTTTGCTGGAAGTTTAATTCATTCGTTTATTTAGATAAACGCAAATTTTATGGTATATATATATATATTTATAGAATCACATAATTGAAAAGATGCAATAAAAAAATTTGCTATTTTACCCATGTGAAACTAGGATTGCTCCCAAACAAAATTCGAAAATTAAATTAAAATTGATTAAAAAACGAATAGGTTATATAATTTTAAATATTGTTTTCCATCTCCTTCTTGCAAAAAAAAATTTATGCGCAATTCTACGAGAAGCGGTCATTTTCTATGGGAAAATCGAACGACAAAATTTTTGAATACTTATAATTTATATAACATTTTTATTCACAAGCAACTCATTTTTGCATACTAACATTATTCATTTTAAATTTTGATGAAAAGTGTATATAAGTGAAAGTGCCGTGGACATCGATAGCACTTCTTTCCATAGAATGGTCCTTATGAATTATCACAATGGAGATGAAAATGTATGACATCATTTATGCTAATATCCTTCTTTGTTGACTTTAGAATTTTGTCCATATTTTGGCTATTTTTAAAGATTAAAAAAAAAATAACTTGTGCATCTTTCCTATTAGTCGATTTCCTGTCAGCCTTAAAACACATGTTTTTATTTACTTCCCAGTATTATTATTGCTAAATAATGAAATGTATATAGAATGCATTTAATGTATTTTAAACATGTTAGTTAATACAAACAGTTCAAATATTATATTCATTTGAAAGCTAAAATTTGGCTAAAAGTTTATTTATGTATTGCACAAAATATTAAAATTTATTATAAATAATTTCTGTAAGTTTGAAATAAGAAGAGAACACAGAAAATTAGGTAAAAATGACCGTGAACTATTTTTCATTCAAAAATTGGACATAAATAACATTAAATCCTGTAAGTTTTCATAGTTGACTATTTTATTGATTTTAGAAAATATCAATAAATTGATTGATGTGATTAAATAGAATGGGTTACATGTTTACGACATATGATATATCTAAGGGATATGCATATGATACAAGACATGTATTATAATATTACGTCATATTCTAAATATATATTTAGTAGTCAACTCGAAGAGGAAATTAAAGAACAGCCTATTCAATAAATTTCTAGGATAAATACTGGATATGAATACATAATAAATACAGAGTGATTTAATGACATCGAATTTTTTTCAGTTAAGGAATAGATTTTAATGCACATGATAGATTTAATGATAATTAAATAATTCGGAAATGATTAATGAGCAAGTCCATAAAAATTTAATTTGTCTGTCTATTATATAATTGATTATGAAGATCCAAACAACTGAGACGGAAAAACTTTTTCACTTGCAATTTTATTTACAAATATTATTGTTTAAAACATCTTACAGTTGAATGGCGGAGAAACGTATAGTGTTAGCCACAACTAAGTGTTTGGCATCTTTGGCTTTAACTATAACTTAGTGTCTGTCTTGTAAAAAGTAACGAATTGGTTCATTGATAAGGGTCCTCCCATAAATTACGCCACACGTTAAGAAGGGGAGGGGATCGACAAAGTGTGACATTGTGTAACAAGGGCAGGGAGGGTTCCTAAATTCCATGATGATTTCAAAATTTAATATATTTAAATGTAGTTATAATACATATTATTGTATAAAAAACCTCTTATCAAACTGTATATGTAGGAAATCCGTATTTCGGATATTTTATAGAGTCAATGATTTAAAATAGTTCGAACCCTTCTTTGTTTTCTATTTTGATTTACTTTCATTTGGTTTTATACAAGATAGATGGGATCCGAAATCAAATTCTGTTTTCAAAACAAAACTTTCTGACAAAAGTAACTTTTCTATCATTAAAATCACTTAAATTTCATCGGTTTTTAATTGAAAATTATCTACTAGATTTAAAGAAGTCATTCATCAATTTTTAGCTATTATTGAAAAGTTAGGAAGTAATAAGTGTAAAATTAACGTAAGGAAGGCTATAAATTTGTGTGCAGTAATCAATAGAACTACCATGAAACCGTGATATGATCAATACTCTACTCGAAATGAATTATAACTAAGCAACATATAAAACAAACTTCAAAACGTTCTTACAAATAATAACATTTTAACGATCTCTTAAAAAAACGTTTAAACTTAAACCTATAACACTGTGTGCCATATTTTGAAAATATATTATTATTCAAAAGGTTTTAAGGGCAATAAACATTTTCCAATTTTTTTTTTCGTATATAAAAAATATATGTGAAATAAGCAACTTTATATATATATATATATATATATATATATATATATATATATATATATATATATATATATATATATATATATATATATATATATATATATATATATATATATATATTGTATGATATATTTATATATCATACATAAATATTTTTATGTTGATAGCCATTTTTGATAACATTTTCATACATAATTATTTAAGCATTCACGAATTTTATTTCTAATGGGTGGTTTTGTGTCAAAATAAATATTGGGTGAAGGTTAAAGGGTCAGTCACTTTTCTATATTTGAGAAACGATAGTTAAGATTTTGCTAGAATAAAATTATTAACTTTCAAACGAGTAATTTTATATTTTAACAATTAAATGTCAAGTAGAGCAATAGTATTTATTAAGCTCTTTGTTTGTTAATAAAACTTTATTTGTCTATTTCTAACAAAAATAGAAATACAAATCTATTTCTTACTAAAATAGAAATAATCAAACTAATTTAAAAAACAGAAACAGTAATACAAGTTCGAAAAGAAACGAAGACACAAATTTATTTTAATCATTTAAAAGAGCTCTCATTCATGCGCTTTTATATACAAGTCAAGCAAAAAATATTCAAAATTGATTTAAATGTGCTCATAATGATTTGGTTTTTTGGTGCTGAAAAATTAATCTATATGCTCAGATTTTTATTAAGAAAATTGAGTCATTAGAATGCACTGCTGTCGTGATTCCACGCTTGCAGATCAATGTGAAAAAATAAATTTTATAATATATTGTGAGTACCAGAATTAGGTACTTTTTAGGTGCTTTTATGCTGTGCATTCAATAAATCAATTTAATCAAAATTCATAGTACATCATTAAAGCACCTAAAAAGTATATAATTTTGTTACTTACATTATATTATAAATGTTATTTTATAATACTTTGCCATCGTGATAACACGGCAGAAGTGCATCATACAGACTCAATTTTCTAAGTTACAAATTTGAGCACCTAATTTAATTTTACAGCATCCAAATAGCACAGCAAATACTTTGATCTGCTAGCTTGACTAGTATCACTTTTAAGACCTTACTTTTCGTTCTCGTTGAGAAAACGTACAGACTTACATTCTTATCAAATTTTTGTTTATTAAATCCGAGAGTTGTACAGTTTTCGTTTGTTTCATTGTTTTCTATACAATTAAATCTTCAGAGATAATTAAAGAAAAATTTCAGTTTAGTTTCATTAAAATCTTGAGATTGAGTGAAACCACGTGATTATGAACGGTCAATAGATTTTTAAAGTACGAAAAACAAAAATTTTTGAATTTTTATTGTATAAGTTCCGTAGAGTTCTTGAAAAAACGTTGAGACATGTACAACTAGAATTGTTAATAATACACAAAAATTCTTCTAAACATATATTTGTTTTTCATCTTATAGATAAGATTGTTTATTGAAAATAAATAAAATTTGTTATTTTGCTATATTTTCACAATAATACGTCAAAATAATCTGATTTATTTACTATTCATTTTTAAACTCTTGTTTGTGATGTAGCTTCAAAATATATTTCTACATAATTAATATCTTTTTTCTTTGTATTCCTGTAAGAAAATTTATCACTCACTTTTGTGTCAAACTTGTATGAATAGGCACACAAAAAAATTTTTTTTTATCTTAAATTATAATAAAATATTAATAGGCGTATACCTGTACAAACAATTTGTATACAATTAATAGTGAAGTATTGTCATTTCTGAAACATAGTTTCATTGCCATTAATTTTTTTTAACCACAACCCTATTATAATATCTACAATAGACCTATTTAATAAATACGGGGGATAAATAATTTTATACGAAAATGTTGATATCTTAACAAACCACAAGAACAATATAATTTGCATTAATAAAAACATTGAATGCAGTTAAGAAGCTCGAAGGTTAGAAGCGAAATAAATATGGGGAAGGTCATAAGGTTTAAATTATTTTATAGTAAAGGGTTGAATAATTTATGATTTAACGTCTTATAAGTGTGTTTTTTATACCGTTTGAATACAATTGAATTTCAACCTTAAGACATTTATAATATGATATATATTATATTAAATACAAACTGAAATTCGAAGCCTTTCTTCAAAATACGCATAAGGAAAACTGTAAAATCATTTATTCTATGCTAGAAAATGTAAGTATAATGCTAAATGTACGCATTATTCAAGTTATAGTGTGATAAAGGATGAATAATACTGTTTCATATGGTTTAATATGTATCTTTTAGCATATAAACAAAAAATTTAAACATTTAATAAATGCTTTTTCTTCTATATAAAAATTTTGGTTTATATGTAAACGTATTATATGTTTTGTATCGATACTTACAAGGGTAGATCATTAAATTTTAGAAAATTATGGAAAGTTTTATTTTTGGTAATTTTTCAAAATAATCTCCCTCTTATTCAAAGAATTTTGACAGACGTCCTTTTCACTTATTCAATCCTAAACAAAAATTAGGAGAGTATGTGATAGTTCCTCGACATCAACCAATAACTTCACTAGTTAATCGTTGCCGTATGATTTATGGCGCGATTTTTTTAGATTTGAAAATAAAACACGTTACTCGAAATCAGATCATTCATTTCATACCAGATTTAAAATTCAAAATTGAAACTCCTTGAGGGTTTTATGCCTATAGGGGTCAACTATTTTGCTCAATTTTGCAAATATTAAATCTGCTTCTAGGCAAAATTGTTTTCATAACATTAACAACAACAAAATCAAAATGTTTTATAAAAGCTTGAGAGGTCAAAGCTATGAGATTCCCTTATATACAAAGTAAAATTAAATAACCCACGTTTTCAATCGCAAAAAATTATTTGTTTTATTAAATTGAAGCTCGTAATATAAAAAGGTTTTTTCTTCTTTTCTTTATATATTGTGTTTTCTTTTATTTGAGAAAATATTAAAACGTAAATAAAATTTCTTTATTTATTAAAATAACAATTTTATAATTTGTATGATAATTCACTGTTTATTCATTTAAGTAGTGAAAAGTCAAAGATTTGTTTTTCGATATGTAACAGTCTTTATTAAATATAAAGCTAGCACATGTTTCAGGCAATAATTCCAAATTTTGTTCATACAAAAAGCTGAGAAATTTGAATTTGCTTTTTTCCTATTTTCATAAGATTATTTATCGAAAACTTACGAAAACATGTAATAAGAGAATCGCTTAGCTTACTAGAAGGATTTTTAAATGTGTATTCGACATACCTTCTTAAAAAATTCGGGATGCCGTTAACTTTAAAATTGCGACACAAATAAAAATTGCATACCTAAAAGGCAATAACTATTTTTATCGGATTTTATACCAAAGAAGCAAAACTCTCCCAATATTGCCATTACAAATTATTGTTGAAATATCAAGCTGAAACGCACGTTGAACACTGGAGAAACTTATTCCATGAAACTTGTTTCGTTAAATATGAAATAGACGTTCCTTGCAATCGATAGATAAGATTAACACTGGTTGGTGTACACAGCGTTTCATGCAATAGATTTCAGGAAGCTTGGTTTCTAGAAATTCGGTTTATCGGTTTTCTGTTCTTTCAGTTTCATATTTCACCAGTCCAAATATATTTTATGTTATTATAAAATTTACTTGAGTTGATGTTATAAGTGTTTAGACGTAAGTGTATTTGATATCCGAAAAAAATCCTTAATTTAATCCAGAACACAAGACACCACCAGCACACAAGCACATAAACATAGGCATCCATCATGAAATTGATGGAAAACCGTTTCTTCTATGTTGACGTTCCAATGAAACGGTTGATTTCAAACTCATCACTTGAAACTAGTTTCATAAAACAATTTTTTCCAATGTGCACCGCATATAATCCTACACAAAATTGTATATAAATTCAAAAAGCTACCGCTAGCTTTTTACCTATAATATGTAAATATATTCCAGATACTTATGTTTTATCAGAGCCATGTAATTTTTAGTATCGTTAGATTTAAATTCATATCATTTATATTCGTTAGAAGAGAGTACATTATGTTTTAAAATTATGTACAAAAATAAATATTCAAAAAAAAAAAAAAGGACGAAACAGAAAAGAAAACAATATTACGTCATGTATGTATCTGTTGTATAAATGGGAGTATATTATAAAAATCGGAAACAGAAACCAGAAACTGAAAGTTAATATATAACAAAATACAATAACAATATTTTTATTCATATCACGTAGTGAGGAGAAAGCGCGCATTCACGTTACAAATATTATGTAGTTTAGATTTTTCGTGCAAGCAAAATTTATAAAAACAAGTAGTAAATGAGTTATACTGAGTGTATTTTTGAAAAAGTAATATATTTAAAGAGAATAGTCACAAATATTCTATTTAAAAAATTTAAGTAAATCTACTTTGTTTCGAAAAAACCCTCAAAATTAATTTACAAACTGAAAAGTAAGAATCATCGTGTAATTATGGCCCTTTACTCACTCACTTCAAATGTTCGTAAAGAGATAGAATAAAGGTCATTGAAAGCTTATAACTTTCTTGATTTTAAATCAATCTAAAACGAATTTTCAAGATAGTTTGTGACATTGAGTCTAGTTTCACATTTTGATGTAAAAAAAAGCAAATTTAGAATCCGATATTCTAATATCTCACTTGACTTTTTTTTTTTCAATTGAATGCTAAAATTTTGTGCAACGCGTTCATTCAATTTTGATGATGATATGTAAGTGTAGGGCATAATTCTAGATTTTTTCGAAATAAATTTGGGAAAACAATCTTTAAGGATAAACCAAAACGAATTAGAAAATTCAATAGCACTATCACCTTACATTTTATGTGACAGAAATGTGTAATATATATATACCTAAATCTTAGTTTAAATGCTGAAAATCCAATTGCATTCGATTTTTATGAAATTTTGTATGTATACACAGGTGCGGAAAGATCTAACTAGAGAAAAATCTAATTTTTATTTTAGTCACTTTTAATTAATTTTGTAAACAATCCAATTTAAATATATTTTTAATATAATATATTTTTTGAGCTGACATACTCTTTATTTGATTACGATGATACTTATTACTTACAGTTGTGCAAATACTATAAACGTTGTTTAATTATAGTAGATGGTGTGCATGTCCTATCGTCAATTTTATTTGAGAGAGCATTTTTGCGATTCTAAAATATTTAATTGGTTTTTATAAACTTTTTATCTGCCTGACTGTTTTGTGAGTGACATCAATAGCATGATTTAAAATTTTTACGCCAAAATTTTTTTACGCTAAATTCCTTTCGAAAAAGTGGCTTGAAATCGAAGTAGTTGAACAAGTTTTTTTAAGTATGAAGTGTTATTATTCTGAATGAAATTCTGTGCATAAATATGCTTGTGGCCACGTGTTGAAATTTTAAAGTATTTTTCCTTCGATTTAATGGCCGATAATAAGAAACTCATATGCGGAAAACGTACTATCAATAACATTTAAATACAAATAAATTGTATTTGAAATGTGCATATATGATACAGAATTATCATTAAATTATACTTGCGTTGGTAGTCGTTGCAAAGTCTCGCACATACAAGAGCAATCAGACATTTTCATGTTATATCGAAAGATAGCAATGAAAATGGCACCAGTATTCTTGCCTTTCAACATAATATAAAAACGTCTGTTGTCTACACACATCTACACAATCAACTCTCTCGTTTACAATATTATAAATGTTTTTCATGTATGTTTGTTTTGCTAAATATTTAATTTTTATATTTCAAGACATAAAAATGTATGTATGCAATACACAATATAATATTTTTACTTCCATATATTAGGATTTATATTAGGATTTGTTTTTGTTGTTCAACATTGCTCGCATCTGGTTTTTTGTTGACATATGTTGTATGATATGAAAGCTGTAAGGTTCGGTATGTCGTCATGGTCAGTTTAAAAAGTTTCCAAATATATTCAAAACTAAAAGCACATAAAAGTTATTGCATATAAAATTATACCCATATTGTATGAATGTTTTATATGCACTTTGTAAGATATAAAAATAAATACAGATAGTAAAAGTATAAGTACATAGACAAAAATAAGTTACTAAACTAAAATAAATTAATTCTGGCAGAAAGTATTATCGATTATACAACAATAGCATAATTTAAAGCATAGAAAGCAGCAAGAGTTTTAATAAAGTCTTGGAGAGTAGTAAGTAATATTATCAAGGTTACGTTTCAAACCTCGTGGATGTAGAAATACTAAAAAATACC
This sequence comes from Chrysopa pallens, assembly GCA_020423425.1. Lineage (NCBI taxonomy): Eukaryota > Metazoa > Arthropoda > Insecta > Neuroptera > Chrysopidae > Chrysopa > Chrysopa pallens. The sequence goes on from CM035592.1 coordinate 62,553,037, forward strand.
CATCTACCATGATGTTCGAATTTTGAAGGACGTCAATTTGGATTTAGAAGTTTTCTTCGATACTGGTATTGGTTTCGAGCTAATTCAATAATAAATTGTTCAAGTAATTTAGTTAAGTAACAAGAAGTTTTGTACTAAACACTAAGCACTTGATCAAAATCGTTCTCAGTTATAATTAATCATAAGTTATTCATTATGGCTGTGACTGGAATAACTGGAATAATAATAAATGTCAATTAAATTCCTTCATTTGTTTGTAGTATTGTTAAATGTTGGTAATAGAAGAATGGCTTGGGTACTACTTGCACAAAAATAAAGAACTATTCTAAACAACTTGACTAATATCCTTTATTAAACACTTGACTGAAATGTTGCCGTTCACATACGTCAGATATTTAAACTACTTGACTAAAGTATGTTACTTGATCAATGTAAAGAAAGCTTTAGGCTGGATAAAAAGAATTTTAGGTACACATTTTGAAGTAAGAGTTTTATTACAAAAACAGGATTAAAAAAGAAAAAGAGAAATAGAAATCTCTACAGAAAATTTTGTAACATAATGCGCTCAACATAATATCAGTTAGTGATAAAAAAATGCTTTTATCTCAAACCAAATAGTGGTTGTTATATTATTTATACTACGTAAAATGGTTTTGTAATGCCTAAATGCTTAATCGATGGAAAAAAGCCATTGAAATAATATATAGCCGTAGTAATTGACGTTTATCAAGCTAAGCTAAAGTTGGACATTTCAAATTTTTGAACAAAAATGAAGATGAAGTTTTCATATGGAAGTAAGTTATAAAAACATAAATGTATTTTCCTTTCTATCGATATGAAAACATCACAGTATGTGGTGAAATTGAGTATATGGAGCTCTAGTATACCGACATATGCTATAGCCAAACAATTTCCTACGTAGAAGCTGCGAAAACTAATACAACCTCCGCTATTTGTAAAACAAATTTTACTATAATATCGAGGATCTCACCACCATGATTGCTAGTGCTAGTTAATTCTTTTTTCGGATTCATCATTATAGAAAAATAAACATAAATAAAAATAGATAATAAATTTTACAGAAAAATGAATTATTTTGGTTTTGAAGAAGTCCGCCATTTTTAGTGTCAGTAAAACATATTTTTTGACCGATTCATGAAGTAAAATATAAATCTACAAAATTTATATAGAAAACACATTACACATTATATACAAACATTTTACACTCATCGAAATTGTATGGCTATATTACTTTAATTACTTTATTAGCCTGATATAGTTTGGCTTGAAGTGACAAAAAGAAATCTTTTCCGTTACTATGAAAAACAATTTTTTTTTTGTATAAGATAATTACACGTGAAAACAGTTTAAAATTTGTTGAACTTCGAACAACAATTATCTTAAAAACTCAAGAATAGGGAAATTCTTCAATTAAACTACATCGAAGAAAATATTAAAACTTCCATTTAAGTGCTTAATCAGAATGATACCGTACAAGTAAACGAAATCGTTAGCTGATGCATTTTTCTTGAAGAAGAAATTCGCTCGTAAAAATATAAAATGATTCTTTTAAATATAAGTATTATTATATTTTTGTACTTGACATTATACATTTTGTACACATATTTTACAAAAGTTTTTAAGTGGTTTAAAAACATAAAGGTTAGATGATGCTACTCTGATTTTCGTTGGTGTCAAATACCTACTTATTTCAAATAATTATTGCATTCACTAGTCGTTTGCTGTAAAATGGCATATTGCCAAAAATATATATCAATATTGAATTTCACTTTTTTTTTTTTCGCGTTTGAGACTTTAAATAATCCACTTTGGAACAACATAACAAAAAATTTCAATTGAAATTTATGTACGTGTGATTTTACTTGAAAGGTTTATTTATCGTAAAAATATTTTGTTATTTTATTAGCACGAAATAAAACATGAAACTATAATTACAAATAAATTTGAAACATATTTCCAAATGACAATTAGTGAATTTTGAATAATTTGTTTTGTAATTTTTAGTTCATCGCCCTAATAGACGTTTTGAAAATAGCTATATTTATTTCTTTGTGCATACTCTGTTTTAAATTTTTGTCGGTAATTTTATAGATTAAAAATTTATACTTAAATTATAATTATAATTAAATTTTAAATAATACTTTATTTACCTTTGATAAAACAGTTCGTACAATTTTTATATTTTCTGAAATATATTTCAAAAAAATTCCCGAAACGATTGAGCGTTGCATGGTATTATTGAAAGGGGAGAACACTCTATAGGGATACAATAAATAAACGTAATTTCATCCTAAAATAAAAATCCCAAGGTCGTGCCCTCATCTAGTAATACGGGGAAACTCTATTTTGGCTGTTACACAACGAGTACATTAATTTTAAGTACTGTCAATATTACATAGTTTTTATATAGCCTGGCATTGTCAAGAGATGATTGTAAAAAGAGGATAATTATTAAGGTATCAAAGTAAAAATATTTTCACAAACTGTAAATACAATCACTTATGTGCAAAGTATTCATTATTTGTGACTAATAACTTCTATTCATCCAACGATGACGAAAAGAATTGGATTGTACTACTATTTATGTAAGAATAACAATTTCAATCATTCGACATGCATGTCTTAAATAGATTTAAAAATTCTAACTGGGCACGAGGTAAATGTCAGAAATGACATTCTATGAAGGTAAAGTGAACAAGGTGAGTCCTCGAAAAGTTTATTTATAAAACCATTAAATGACAACAAAACCAAGATCTATCAGATACAACAACATTATTTTGTTTTATAAGGTGACATAAAGTATCAAAAAAGTTTTAATACCAAACACAAATTTGTTATATTTTATGACACATATAATCAGACAAGTACGTGTTCAAATTGTAAATCGTATATTTTTTCTAAAACTTTTTATTCATACATTATTTTGAATCAAAGTTGATAATAAGTACAATCCTTGATCGATAATAAGTGCAATCGAATTTTCATTATTTAGGAAACAAAATGTATTACATACCATTGATAAATAATAGTAGGAGACAATGTAGTTAATAAAACTAAATATTCTAACACTTTTTAAAATATTCTAAGAAAAAATTTCAGTTAAAAAACTACCCCAACGTCGAAATATGCGTTTCATAGCTTAGCTGTTGCTTTGACAAAATATATGGCTATTTTAATACAGCATATAAGATTTTGTATAAATTTATTTCGATTTATTTCGATGTTGTATAAATTTTTTGTAATTCGTGAATGATAGTTTTTCGACAAACTCTTTTTTAATTACAAAATGGGTTATTTTGATATCAAAATCCAGAGTTTCAGAAATTTGACTGAATTCATTTTCCTCTAATATATTATCGGTCTGTTTTAACTTAACTTCCTAATTTAGTATTGGTCCGAGGTTTTATTTAAAAGTTCGTAAAAACATCCATTTTATCGTTGGTTTCATTTCAATGGTGACAACATAATACAAGATTAGACATTTTTTACATCATCACACGTTTACATGGTTAAACAAGAGAAGTATCCACGAAAAAATAAATTGATCAAAACTTTAAATACAAGAAGTTTCTTCTATAAAAAAGATATAGAAATAATACAAAACTTTAAAGTTAAATTCGGTCTTGTTATTTAAAGATTATAATATAAAAAAAAAACGTGCTTTAACTTTGTTTTTGTTTTTATAAATAACTTTGTTAGTTACCTTACTTTTTATCTTATTTAAACAAAAAAAAAATTTATACCGTGTGCTGTTTTCTTATCGAAAAAGAAGTATTCAATGAAATTTTATGTTTTCTTTGGAAACCTGATTTTAACTATTTCGTTTTGTGATAATACCAAAATCAGACAATCATTGAAATTGCAAAAAATTGTACGTGGGTTCCGGGATGATAAGTATCAAGCTAAAAATTCCTACGTGACTCAATTATGATAAGTGTAGCAAATATTTTGGAAAGTACGCCTTTTCTTTTTTGGAGTCTATAAAATTATCGATTCCGCCCACAAGAATATCCATTGTCCGACAACAAGTCGTAGTTTTTCCGATTATTGGACAACGGATACTTCGATTTGATACGTGTCGGACAAAATTTTTCTTCAAATTGAATTTAAATGATGTTTTTATTAAAAAAAGAAAATTACAAAAGAATCTCTATCAGCTTGAAGCTTGTGACGCTTGAGATAGAATTAAATTTTGAAATTCAAAGAGATTTAAATATAAAGCACTAGGTATATAATTTTTTTCAATACATTAATTTATCATTTAAGTGAAAGGAACGATTTGTCTAGAAAATACAATATTAAAATCAAATTTTATAAAGTTTTTTTTTTTATAAAACATAATTTATTTATTTTTTGTTACTTAATAATAATAACAAGATAAAAACAAAAAAATAACTAGATTAATAAAAATTTCATCGGTGGTGCAGAAGAGAGTAGAGAAGATTATTTCCATATATAAATTTTATTTAAAAAATACTGTTATGAAGTTTTATGAAAGTAAAATATTATTGAAAAGTTTTCTTTCTTTATAATCTTCGGTTGATATGATGTTGAAAAATCATTTAAAGAATTGATATATATTTTTTTAAAGATTATTTTAATTGAATAAATTTTGTTCCAGGATTATGATTTTCATTTTATCTTTCTGAATACAATTGTTTGTTTATTATTTACGTGAATATTTTTACGAATATTCCTACGTCATATTTTTACCTATGTTAGGCTTCTTTTTAGTATCATTGTTGTGTTTTTCATCCTCAAATCTTCTGTAGACTTATGTATTAGTCACGTTTTATTTTCTTCTATAAAAAATCCAAATTTTGGATTCAGATTTTGCGATAAATAACGATTAATAAATAAAAACTGATTAGGCATTAGATAGATTTTGTACCATAATTTAATTTTTTGAGCTGCCATAAAATAAATTTTTACAGATATCATTTGATTCTAGATACTTAGCAGCTCATGGCGAGGTTATGTTTAATTTTTGGATATTTAATACCATCATTGAATTTTGACTCACTATTGGCTCACATATTTTTTACTTAAATCATTTGTTTTTAGTTCGATAATAGGTAATGACGGGTCATTATTATTCAATAATTAAAAAAAATGAAGACAAAAATTTATTTCTAAGGGCTGTTAATTTTTATAATTCGTATTTATTGCAGCTATATGTAAAAAATTATTCTTGAGGTAATTAATATTTAATTTATTATTCATTCCCCGTAAAAGAAAACCAAAAATAAAGTTCGATAATTTTTACTTTTTTAATTATTAAAAATAATTATAGTATTAATTAATAAATGGAGTCAGCCATGATAACGTGGTGGTCTCTCAATCAAAGGGATACAAGAAAAAAAATAAAAACAAAAATAAAATGTATATATCGGAACCTAGGAAACTTGAATCTTATGAACGTCACTGTCTGTCACTGTACCTTTTTTTATTTAAACAGAGGATATTTCCTCTATATCATGATTTTAAAAAATTCTTAGCTTGTTATTCTCTAATATTTTTTAATCAACTATTAGCCCAAAAATTATCCCCAAATAGTAGCTAAAATGGCATTACATAGTGAGGTAATGGCTGACTAGTGTCACTGGCCAATGGTAACTTAAAATTCCATTTCTAAGCTAATGGCTGGTCAGAAATGAGTTTAAATTCTACTCGGGTAGAAGATATTTCCATGAAAATGAGATCAAAACGTATATACATCAAGCTTTAAAATAATGCTTATAAATAATCCGAAACAGGTTTTGAGTGCAATGAAACAAAAAATTATTTTAATATATTTAATGGGAGTAGCCATTGTTTGTAACGTGATTTCGAACGTAAAGAGCTGAAACTATTAATTCCTATTCATAAATATTTTAAGCTATGTAATGGGTGTTTCAGATAAATCGTACAAATGACATTGATGAAATTACAAAACATCTATTAAGATTTCCTTGTAATAAATAAGTAATTTTTAACTTCCCGCTAAGAAAATCGAAGATTTTTCAAAAATTTAACCCGTTTTGAAAAAATCAGATCTCGACGTTTTGAGGTTATAGGAAGCTTTCCTGACTACCCCGCGAGGTTGTCACTATGTCTGTATGTTTCAGTGTTTGTGTATGTGTGTGTGTGTGTGAAAGTATGTGAATCGCTTATAACTTTTGACCAAACCTAGATTTTGAATTTTCTTCGATTCGAACTGGTAGATTTTTAGAAATCTAAAAAAAAACTAAGACATTTTTTTTTTAATTTTCAGAATAATGTTTAAACGGCTTTATCGATCAACTAGAAAGCTTATTAAAAGCTTAACCTTCATAAACCACGTCGATCGCTGCCAATCCGGTTAAAATAGGTGCATTTGTTCGAGAGATATCGTTAACGAAATATTCGGGATCAAGTGTTCGGGATCAAAGCTCAAAACTTTGTCAAAATTTGTTATTATTTTGATATCCATCGAGATAATATAAAAAGTGAACAATACGTTTTATACATTTTATTGATTCACATATTATACCCCTAAGTTTAAAATTTGGCTCTATAACAAATACATCTGAAACATCTACTACCTAAAATACACGCTCCCACTAATTTAATATTTTAAATGCAAGTCTATTAGTTATATCCGTACCGTGCTTCTTAATCGATTGCTACGCCACGAGCAGCTACAATTTGTAATATAAGTCGACTCACATTCTAGAAATATAAATATTTATTTAATTGTTTGCATGCAAATTGTATTGCAAATATCAAACATAAATAATTGAATAATTACACAAAATGACTTTTTATTGGAGTTATTGGGTTAAAATTGAATGACCACAAGAATGACCGAAAAAATTTCTCTATTAATTATCTTTAATTACAATATAACTGATTATTTATTTAATTTGTTAATAAATTTTGAGCTATTTTCTTAAATCGTATACCATTCATAGACTTATATAATATTTGTTTGATACGGTAGACTTTCATAGCCTTAGAAACGAATGAAAGCATTTTGAAGCATGGTGCCCATAGTATGCGTCAATTTAACGAATTCTTTGAAATAAATGAAATCATTGTGTAAACTTAGACATCCGGTAAGCTGAGAAAAAAAACTTTTGAATATCTCCTGGTTTTTCTTAAATATTAATAAGGGAGCTATTATTTTAATAATGGAAATTCATAAGAAAATAATCGATTAAGTATTTTTCCCGGTTTCGGAATATAGATAAATTATTTTATCGAGTGTATCCTAAAGATTTTTCGAGCCTACGAAAATTTTGTAATTGAATGAAAATAATTTCAAAAAGGCACGCCACCTTTATAACTTCTTTATCAGCTGCTCCTGGTACATTTTGTAACTAATATTTTAGTAGGTAATTTCAAATATAACAGGAATATACTAATGCTATTATTTCCACAATATGTTTAAGGTAGGTAAAATTTACTCTATGCCTGTGTTATATCCCAAAAACATTAACTCTTTCCCCCAAAAAATTTATAGTAAATTTTAATGGTTGTTTTATACTAATGAAACTTTATAAAATAAATGCTGTTATAAAATTGTATATTGTAGGTATATGTTTTATAAATTTTATGTGCTTTATAAATGGATACAATATTTCATAATTATTTTCGATTAACTTTTGAAAATTTAGTTATAACATTTTAATAATGTATCCTATCTGTTCACCTAATTGGATATATGTATATTGATACTGTTATTAAGATTCATCAATGAAAAATAATAGATTTTCACGTTAAATCAATTTGTTTTTATCAATTTACAAAGAAAACAAGTATAAGATAATTTAGAATAATTTTGGTTATTAAATTGTATGGATAAAAAGAAACGTTATAAAAAATACACTGCTAATAATAGAAACTGAACTCATAGGTAAAAAATAACCTTTTTCAAATTTTTATAAAATAATTTAATTAAATGTGTAGAATGATTGAATTTTTTTGGTGATTTTTTACTTTTTTCTTAATTTACGTAATAATATATTTCAACAAAATTTAAGTGATTAATGTTAAACTATAAAACGTATGTACAAAATTTCATCAAAATCAGATGAATTGCTCACAATATATCGGCATGAAAGTGAAAAATAGTAGACATGCATTAACGCTGTTCCAGGAAAACGGCAATTAATATGTTCGTAAAATTGGATCATTTTAATACCTCCATGTATTTTCCAACAATTAATATATGTGACTATGGAGTCTTGAACAGTAGTTGAGCAAGAAAGAACACAATACTTTTTATATCGTTAGATACTCGTAAGAATCTGGCAATACTATGGTTAATTTTTGAATGATAATGCGGGATGAGTAGCGAAGCCCCACAAAAGCATGTGCTAAAAAATTTCCCAAAAAAAATTTTTATTGGTCGAAAACTAAAGTGGAAAGTGAATACTTTTCCGAAATAAAAAATGTGTGAGTTTTCATTTAAATGCAGAATATCACAAGAGTTATCGACGTTTAAACATATCTATCGGATTAAGGATGTTTAAGGATATCTATCGAATTTTTGTATTTTTAAATATAATATTTGAAAAGTTTTCAGTTGAATCATTGTGAGAAAACTTAACAATTTTAGCTTACCCTTTCAGAAATACGTTTTAAAGTTAATACGTACCAAGATGCAATTATTTAGAAGGTTAAATATTCTCTTAAACTATCAAAAAAGTATGATCTAAAAATATATCGATCGAATTTTTTAAAATTCTACAAATAAACAAAAAAATATAACCTAGTAGAATTTCCTAAGTATATATATAATTGGTAAATAACCACTGTGTGAGTTATTAAAGAATTATATTTAGCTTAACCAGTCAACTAGAATAATTTTGCGTAAAGCTGTATAACTCTTGGTAGATTAATCCATGTGTATGTCGTATTATTAATGTTGTTATGAAGTTACAAAGTTATTCAAGCAGGAAAAGTCGAATGGTATATTTCAAGTAAAATGAACTTCCTTTATAATTCGTTTGATATATTTTTAAGGTATATTGTATTCAATTTAATATTAAAAGTTAATTCTGTAATTATAAAAAAAATAAGAATTCAGTAGTTGGTACGACAACTGTCATGGGGCTCCGCTATATAATCATGCAATCCAGCGATCCAATATAAATCAAATTAGATTATATAAATTTTAGCCACAGTTCAAAGATGTTTTGAACTTTTAGGATAACGTAGCTGAAAGTAAAAAAATTATGCGTTTTGAACTAAAACATTCGTTTGGCGAAAGTTATACATTAAAACGAATTACATACTTCGTACATAAAATCGTAATTTTATACTTTTTTTTGTATTTTTGTTTTGTTTTTTTTTTTTTTGTTTTAATACATGTGGATTTTTATATTTATTATATTTAAAACGATTTTTGCATCTTTAATAACAATTGAGAAGTAATTTCTATCTTTGCGAAATGCTTGGTATATAAAATGAATATTTACAAAATTTAAGTTTTTACAATTTTACCGAGTAAAACACCATTTATAAAAAATATACCGTATAGAAAACGTATTGTAGGAAACATGCAGAGGGTAAAAATACGCAATTAGCTTTTAATCAAATCAAATATAATCGGGTCACACCAGCCACTACATTTAAAAATCTATAAGTCAATCATTTCTGGCGCTCGTATGTTCTTCATGATTAATAACCTGAATATTAAACGGTCGTGGAAGATATTTAGTCAAATTTATTTATTGACAGTATGAAGGTCTATGTTGTAACAAGAATATTTTATATTTCATTTGTCTATATATTTCACCATATTCCAATTTAACTTCTATTCCTCTGTAATTTTTGTGCCCGACTTTGAAATTTCGCAAAAACGTACACCATTTTTATACAATTTATTGTATATTTTAAAGAAATTTCATCAGCCAGTCTAAGTAATTTCTTAAAATATTATTTTGTTTTATATACATATCAGAAAGATGCAGTTGAACTTTATGTAATCTGAAATGACATGTTTGAAGAAAGAGGGAAAATTAATTTTAAATTAACTAATTTCATATTTCCTGTTTTTTTGGGAAACATGTTCAAAAATACCAACCAGCCCAAGGAATGAATGCACTTTTCAACCATTGTGAAATGAAATAAAATTTCCAGAGACAATAGAATTTTGGCATTTGTGGTCTACCATGAAAAATTTCCACCTCAAAAGTTCACAAAACAACGAAAACTACAGGGTACATTCAATGCAATTTTACGATTGTGTGATCGTGTCCTTTTAAATCATTCAACTGTATTATTTTTTTTAATATAAAATTATCTAAACAGTAAATTCTATTAGACACCCAATATATAATTAATTCATTATTTGAAAATTTTAAATTTATGAGATAGTTCCATCTTATACTTTCACTATTTTATAAACTTTTCACTTTTCATTTCGCATCTTATTTATTTGACATCCGACTACCGTGTGATGTAACTACTTACATACGTTCAAACAATATTTTAATATGTTTTGTATTGCATTGTACACCTTACAACTGTTATTATATTAACGATACAAATGAACAACACACATAACAATATGATAGAAGAACGTGTTACTATGTATACCATGCGTTTATGTTATAAGTTCTATAATAAATGTCTGTACCTGTTAAACGACGTTAAATTTTATATTGTCTGTCTGGTTTTATTATCCATATACATACATACGTACATCGTATTGTGTGTGTTTTAGTTGTATCTATTTAACGCCGAACGTTTAGTTAATTATTTTTCAGTAGGGATTGTGAATAGTTAAAGGGTGCTGCACAAAACAAAATTACTATACACTATTAAATTTATAATTTCAATGTGTTAGTATTGTACGGTTGATGTGTTCAGTGGTGTAACTTTCGAGAGGGCATAAAAGGATTGTTACATGAAGAACAAAACAAATAAGTGAAAAACAATTTTCAGAGTCAATAGGTTGAAGACTCTGGATATAGTACTAAACATTTTACAGTGTTATCATGGAAAGAAAAAGCGTAGAATATTTATGCCACGTTTCTCTTTAAAAGTTCCTTGCTCATTAAAATTGTTTCCCTTATTGCATTTGACACTCAACAGATCAATCAGATTTTAAGATTTAGTCTGTTCTTTTATCTGTATATATCTATTTTATCAGCCTGGTAACAAACAGTATTTAATCACAGGGATATCCCAAACTGAGTGGCTAACCAGTTCGTTAAAAATTATACAAAAATATCGGATATAAGAATTACTAAACATTGGATAGGAAAAGAAACATATTTTCTGTCTTCCTAAGCTCAAATTATTCCGAAAAGTTCCAAAATAATTGGTTTCACTAGTTTTGGTCTTTTCGACGGTAAAAAGGTTTAAATACTGATTTTTTTTTTCTTTTACTTCACCAAAAACCTAAAAAATCCCCAAAAGTTCCCAAAAATTCACTATTTTCGTCTTTTTAAGGTCTAAAATAAAAAAAAATAACACTTATTTTACAATTAAACGACTGATGACCCTATAGATGACCCTAATACCCTTAAAAATTGGTCGTATTTTTAGTCTGACATTAAAAACTTTAAAAAAGAACAGTAAATTTAAAATTAGATGCATAGTATTTAAGATATTGACTCAAACCTTTTTCTGAGACCATTATTACCTATTTCAAGTGATATCTCAAAAACAAATCATCCAATCGTTATATTAGTATTTTTTTGTTTTTTAGTCCTTAATAAGTTTAGAAAGCTTAAATGGCAAAACAAGCTAACAAAAATTTGCTAGTTTTTTTGGTTATTTTTATTTACAGAATGGTTAAAGACCTCGCAAATCTTAAAAAATCACAAGCTGTATAAAATTTTTATAAAATACATTGCTATATTATTTTATAAAATATATGTGACCTTGTGTGAAAATAGGTAGGGTTATGAGCTTCATCACGTCACATGTCACGGATTTTCTATAGGTTCATTTATGAATGCCGATATACTGTGACAATATATGGAAATATTCACTCTCATATAGTGAAGTGGAATATCCAATAAACACAACGATATCTACGGCACTGATGATGTTATAGATAAAATATAAGTTGAAAGATTTTAAAATAATTTTACAACGCGAATCTGCTATCATAAACATATTTTATAGTTGAGAATTTGAAGTCGGGAATTCTGACATATTGTAAATATGTTTTATATATTTCCATTTGCAGTTTAGATGATATTTTACCATTCTGGAAAATGAAATAAAATGATTATTCTAATACGATTGACAATATATGATTGCAATTGCCATAAGCAATGCAAAACGTTGAGCAAAAACTATAAAACTATAACGTCAGGCCCAAAACAATATTTTCAAAATAATGATAACGTAATAATTTTTCAAATAAACCGAAAATAAGTATGTTTTACATTTTTCCTTTATTTTCAAGATTTATGGATGAGTTAATTTAATTATTATTTAATTTATTATAAATAAATATTATGTTTTATGATATTTTTATAATTTTGTTTCAAATTTTGAATACTGCAACTACTTGCAAAACTTTTCCAAAGTCACAAATTATCTTTTTACAGTAAATTGCGTCTTACCCCCTTCTTTTTTTAACTATCGAAAATTGTTTAGTGTCAGTTTATCTCAAATCATATATAATCTCAATACTTATCTCGAAAGTTTAAAAAATATTCAAACATTCAGCCTTTTTTATAAAATATCGAAATGACCACACTCGCGAACAGATATGCGGAAAAAAATAAACATGAAGGGTTTCTAATTATCATAAACATTAATCGAACAAGCCGGTAGTAGTGAATTGTATACATTTTTATTACTCAATCTCACAGCTATTATTTCTTCCCATTTTTACTAATCTCACATAGTCGGGCTTGGTGGTAGTGAATTATATCAAAAAATTTATAGCTATTTATTTTTTAATAAAATAATACACATTTTAATTTATTAAGACTGCCCTTTCACATCAAATAGAACGCTCTGTATAAAAATATATTGCTATAGGATAATTATAAATTCTCCATGGTATTTTACATGTATTTTATTGTGTTGATGTTATTGTTTGATGATTAACGTAGCAAAATTTACGTTTTTATTTTTTTGTATTGTTTTATTTTTATTTAATGAAAACTCCTGCTTTTTGAAATAAATATGTTTTAAACAAAATACTAAAAGAAGATGAATCTTTATTATAAAAATTGTATAAGCGGGAAACAAATACAATAAATTATAAACACGTAATCTCTTTTTTGTCTTTTTTGTCGTAGTATATATATGTTACCGCCAATGAATATTATAACATTTCATGTAAAAACCGTGAAAACTAAAGAATTTTTGCCTAAAATAGAATATTAAGAGTGAATGTTAGAACATTCGAAAATAATGTGCAAAAGGGCGACGGAAAATAATGAATGTTCGTGGTGTGGATAGGTTTTTTAAATATCCTTAATTTGGTTAACTATTTTGGAAATCAATATTTTTTTATTTTTCAAATTTGATATCAGGCAATAAAACAGTAACTATTAAATATCTATGATCTAAAAGTGTAGGAAGTATTGGGTTAAATTTATCTGTTTGTTAATGAATGATCCTTTCGGGTAAGTGTTTTTAAGGCAGCATGAAAATTTAAGTAAATTATAGTAAGTAAATATATAACATAATAATACAATATATATATATAAATATATATATATATATATATATATATATATATATATATATATATATATATATATATATATATATATATATATATATATATATATATATATATATATATATATATATATATATATATATATATATATATATATATATATATATATATATATTGGTAAATTATCTTAAACAACAATATACAATATACAAAATCAAAACGTCATAATAAAAAAACAACGGAATTTATTTTGTTGTCCCTCACTATGTAATGTAATTTAATAAAAGGTGAACGAAGGTGAAATATGAAGTCACAAAACACATTTGGCGTAGCCAAATAAGTAAACTTTTTTAAAAACGAAAAATGATCAGAACTATTTAACTATAATTTTTTATTCTTGCATAATGGAGTTTATCGGTAATATCTATACTTTACAGTATGTATATTAATTTAATTAATTAATTTTTTTTTTTATTTTAGTTTTTTCATATGAACGCATGTGGTTCTGAATACCATTTTAAAACGATGTTGAAAACACGTTGATTGTGTTTAAAATATACGTTAGTATATATATATATTTATATCCATCAATGTATTTTTTGTTGTGTTAAAAATCTAAAGTTAATAAAAATTTTAAATTATGAATAAATAATCACTATTTTTTCTACCATTTGTACCTCATATTTTATATATCGATTAAAATAAATTAAATTCTCAAAACTTGATTATTTTCGGTTTAACTGCGAAAGAAAAATATTTTGCAATGTTTGGTAGATAGTAAAAAAAAAAATGAAATACAGAAAATTTAAACTAAATTATGTATTTTATGCATGCGTCTTGAAAAGATATACTTATATGTAACCTTCGAGTAAATATAATGTAGGCTGAAAATTCTCGGAGAATGATTGATTATAGCTCAAATAACACTATCGGCATATCATATGGATATCATATGGAAGGAAAAGTTCAATCGATTGACGCGACGCGAGTGGTAAAATGTGCAAAATATAGCATTCGTTTAGTTCATGACATAAACCCAATTAAAATGCATGTTAATGTAGGTGTTGTGTCGTAGAATATTATTATTATTCGTCGTCGTCGTCGAATATATTAAGATTTTAAGCGATCTAGAAAATTAAATAATACCATTTAAACAGAAAGTTAGTACACAGTAATGTTTATTATTTATTAGATATTTATATTACTATGTCACATAATATGTAACATTTTTTTATACAATATATATTTATGGTAGAACACCGTGACCCTATAAACGTAGCGGTTATACTCTTGTATATTATATAGGTGAAGGCAAAGCATCCGAAGAAGACAGAACAACCGATTATTTTAAAACGATATTCACGCCAGTTAAAAAAAATCGAACATTAATGAATCTAAAACATTAAAAACTTAATTATGTATTATCAATGGTTATCATGATATACAAAAATCTATGCAATTTATCTATAATAAAACATTTACACAAGTAACTTATTCATAACAAATTCATAGAAAAATTCACATAAATTTTTTTATGTTTATATTATTGTTATATATTATATAAGAGTAATATTTGTTATTATAAGTAAAAAAAAGCTGTTTATTGGTTTAAATAAGAATATAAATACTTTCAAAAAAGCTATGAATTAATTATTTTATTATTTTCGATTATAATGTATTCTTTTTCTATTGTAAAGCGTCTGAAAAGTTAATGTTGTCAGGTGTCTTTTCGATTGAAAAAAATTTTAAATAAAAAAAATCGATTTGCCGTATATAATATGCTTTTAACAATAGTATTACGATGCTTTGTATTTTCAAAAATCTGATTCGATTCACACGACATACTTTTTAAGTAATTAAATTACGGTATATAATTACATTACTATGCCTACAGGTACCCAAATAAATTTATTAGTCACTCGACTTATTGTCAAAAATTTCTTTCACATAATTTTTTTTCTCGTTAAATTAAATTAATCTAGCTACGAAATAAAAGTATTATGAGGAAAAGTTTATATTATTAATAGTCTGTTTTTCTTTTCATTTAGTAAATATAATTTATACTGTTTTCTTTAATGTTTTCTTTGATGTTTTTTTTTCTTTTTTCTGACAAAAAACAATTCAAAAACATAGTATACGTTCTCCAACGGCCACATAAATAAATGTATCATACAATTTTAACATACATTTCATATGTTATATCTATGAATACAGAAAATATGTACGTAACATTTGGATACATACTCCAATTCAAAGAAATATATTGTATAATTCATATTGTATATGAAATACAAGAATATCAAAAATTCAGAGAAAAGACAAGGTTTTACAATTATACATTTACGAGATAAATTTCGATTTTTTTCCCAATTTCCTAGATCATATTATTTTTGTATTTTATAAATACGTATTTCGACTACAAAGTAGTCATCATGTGCAAACCGTCACCAAATTAGCAACGAGTAACATCTCCTCAGAGAATCATTACAACTAGCTAATTCATACTGATGATGACTTCTTTGTAGTCGAAATACGTATTTATAAAATACAAAAATAATTTGATCTAGGAAATTGGGGAAAAAATCGAAATTTATTCGAAAAATCCTAGAGTTCTCATTAATAATTATAAAATTTACGAGATATATTTTAAGTGAAAACCAAAAATTAAAATATATGAGTATCCTAACGATTTGCATTATTTAGTATTCAATCCTTTTTTTTTTATTTTTTATTTTTTATTTTATACTTCCATTAATAAGTGATAGTGATCAAAATTCCGGATGTTTCATATGCAGCTTACCATCTTTACCATGTTTCGAATTTTATACCATTTGTATTAACTTCTTACCTGCAAAAAAGAAAAAAAAATTAATTATAGCATAGGAACATAATGTACAAACATGTTTTGTTTTCAACAAAAAAAGTCATTTACACCCATGTTAATCGAGCCCCCCCCCCATTCGTAAAAATACTCGAAACGTCTCAAAAAATTTATTGATACTTATGAGTTTATAAATTTCTTCATATCGTTCAGAAGAAAACGACATTTGAAGTGGATGGAGAGAGGGGCCAAGGTAATATTAGCTTAGCTCCCCCAATGCGAAATTTCTTCTAAACCTATCAAAAAATTGTGTGCTATAATTTATGTGCTAAATAATTGCTCTATTTCGGATTTTTTAACTCCAGCAGTGTAAGAGATAACGAAATTTGAAGTGGATGGACAAAATTTTTTCGAGAAAAGGTTATTGATTATTTATAAAATGTGATAAACCGGCAGCATTAATTTGATATTTGTAGAAAATATGATTTTTTATACCCGATGATTCAAGGAATATATTATTTAAATCATTTAAGATCACTATATACTTCCCTGGCTATGTTTAGATAGGTTTTTGGAGAATGTCTATGTAAATGCTTGATGTATATTCAGTTTAGTTTTTTTTTTATATTGTCGATATTTTAGTTGGTACTAGCTTAAGATGATTGTTGATGCTCGGGGCACAAGGCACACCGTTTCATTCGAATGCTTAGATATGTTGGGTGTAAACACTATTATGTTCATATAGAACACATCAGTATGATAAGAATTGTATCCAACATTGTTGGATTATATACTTTTGCCAGTTTTAGTCTCGCTGCTTTCATATTTTAGACTTTCTGCCTGTCTGTTATATACACTACAATCGCCACTACAGTGAGGCAATAATATATAATTAGGCAAGTAATAAAGGATAAGGAGCATTACAGATATTGTTACTTCAAATAGTTTACCCATCTGAAAAATGGTATAATGTTCTAGAAATAGTTCAAAAAAGTAAGACTGATTAGCACATTTTGGAACACATTGTTCAAACATAGTAATTCTCACAATATGTATCCATTCATTTACCTTATATACCTACCTATACGTTGACTAAAAATCTACCTTAAAACAACAAACATATCTTTTCCACCTATAACACACAAGTACTTGTGTGATTCAACTAAAACTCCCCTAACTCATTAAGTATAAGAGCACTTTAAAACAGAACAGAACAGAGCAGTAGAATGTAATGTAGTTCACGCTCCTTCATCTTAGATATTTCATCTTAGCTCTACCATCCAAACACAATGAATGCTCTTCTTATTCTAGCTATATGCATAGCACCTTTATAGGTATGTTTGTATATATTATATATGAGAGACTAACACACTATTGTTTTATTCATCTTTACTGTTTATTATGTAATAGTTCATTTATATATGTTTATAAATTGTTGTAATCTTTGAGTAAATTTCAATTGTTTAGTATTGTTTATTATTATATTGTTTAATTTTGTGAGATTACTACGAATATAAATTTTTAATTACTAACTGAACGGTGTTTTATCTTCTCTTGATTAAGTTTTACTATTTATGTTTTATAGTTTTTACTATTTTTCCAGTTTAATTTTTGAGTATATGTGATTAAGATAGAAAACGTAAAGACTAGATAGGAAAGAAGTAAAAATTATGAAAAACATTGTATTGAAAGTCCTGTATGCCGAGACGCCATGCAAATTTTAACACTTCACCGCAGATTTAGGCATAAAGTACTCAAGTTTATCCCAATTTACTTCTCAAAACTTAAGTATGCCCCGAGCCTCTACACTATTAAAAATTGATTTAAAAACTGTTATTTAACTAAGAATAATCAGCAAAAAATTTTTCGCTGATTATGACTATCGACATTTCCATGACGGGTATATACAACCGGCTAGGCATACAGATGAGTTTTTCATACCATTGATGGTGTAATTAACATCATAATCCTTAGTTAATAAGTCAAGTGTGGTAATCGGACGTGTGATTCAATTGATCAGTGGTTTTAAATTCAAATATAGTATAATTAATTCAAGACAATTACTATTTGTAAAAGATTATTCATTGGAATATTTTAACAATTTTGAAAATTGAATATTTATATTTTTTAATATAAAATTATGAAATATTTTTAAGCCGGAATATTAATATACCAATCCGATGGTAAGCAAATTGAATTTAAGTCATTATTTTGATATTCGTATTGTTCCAAATGCAATAAAAAACCATTGACTTTTACTAATACATTTTTTATTTATTTTATTTTTTTTTTTTGTATTGGATATTGCAGGCCTGTAACAGGATTTGTCAGAACTCCTTATTTGCCAATTGGCCAATAATATTAACAATAGTGCATAATTTAGGGAAAAAAATTTTTAATTCTTTCAAACTACTTCAGATGATGGAATAATAAAAATAAAATTGAGAAAATATGGATTCTTTGGACAGTCGAATGCGTCAATCAAGGCATGAAAAACAGCGTGAAGGATAAATATTCTACATAATAGTTCTATTAAAAAAATTATGCTTTTTCTCACAATAATATGAATTAAACAAGGTGCTAACGATGTATAATATTTATTTTTCATGATTTTCTCCAAAAGTATCACATAATTAATTGAAAACGAAGAAAAAAAGATTACCTATTCACACATAAGAATTTGTGCGATTTTTGTTTAAGATATTCGTCTTATTACGGAAAATAGTTTAGAAAACATTTGAGAAATTTAATTCTTGGAAACTTAACAAAAAACTGTAACGTAAGGGATATTTTTGCAAGGAAGTTTATTGGCGTATGCTTTGAAAATGAATTTTTTAATGAAGCATTTAAAATGATTAGTTTCTGACTGTTTCTTGCAACTACATTCGCTTTCTGGATTGTTACAAATATTAGCTATTTACCTATGATGTTGAAATGACAAAGACGTATGAATATGTTTAATACCTATATTTTCTTACAAAATACTTTTCATTTAAGTATGTCATGAACAATAGAATGAAAGTAATGTGTGCACCCTTCATCATACTTAAATATATAACAACAACAAACATAGATGCATGCCACTTCATATATAGAGTTTTATATCTAAACTTACACATAAGTTCATAATAGCTTTTTCTGTAGGTTTTTGTATATAAAATGAAATCATATGAAGACAGTTTTTTTGGTGAAAATTTTTGTTAGAAATAATAATAGTCAGTAATAAAGAGTGAACACACCAACACGAGGCTAATACAAATACCATTGTATAAATAAGTAAGTTGCTCGAGTTCTGAATACAGAAATGATTAACCGTGTCTTGACTGAAAATAAATACCTGGTTTGATAAAATATGTTCGCATTTCGAAAAAAAATCTTTCTAAAAACTGGCTTTCTAAAATAAAATATTTGTTTCCCAACAATAAATGGAGTTATGAAATTGAGAAATTGATAGTGAATATTTCTATTAAATTTAAATTAACAATTGATTTAGAAACAGACAATTTTATTTTTGTATAACACATACAATAATATGTAATCTAATTTATTATATACTAAAAGTAACTGTATTTTATGTAAACATTCGCTAAAATTGACTTACATTTACAGCTTAGAATACATATATGCAACATATATATTGGGAAAGCTTCTATTTTCAAAGTAAAATAATGTTGCTAGTAACAAGAAATGCAAGTCATTGTTTTGAAGTATCTTAACACATCATATACAAATAATATAAAGAAGAAATTCTGAGATATTTTGTTATGCTTTTTATCATGATATATAAACTTTCTATAAGAAAATCAATCAACTCCTTACAAAATTCTAACAATAAGAGTAGTATAAAAGTGTCTTCATAAATTATTCTATCACTTAAATATATAGCTGATCAAAATGATACTACTTTTTGATATTAATTCAATCGTCTGATGTCTGTCTGTCTATTTGATTTTACAAATTGGACCAATAATTTAAAAATTTAAAGTTTATATACAGGTAAAATGCTGGTCATTCAAAGCTTAAAGGTAGTCCTCTCAAAGAGTTGCATATCAGACGCTATCAATATCATTATTTTTAATCTTAAAATATCCAAATTACATTTGAAATTATATAATTAAATCATTATATGGGTACTTATCCATAAATTATAATTAAACTACTTCCATCGCTGGTATTTGAACCTTAAATCTCAAAATAGCAAAATATTGAAAAGTTATGACACCTTTATTAGCTTGGTCACTAAGAATTGACTAAAAGGAAGTAACATAGTAGCTATTCCAGTCCATACAACAGATATGACTTGCATGCCCAAATTTAGGCAGTTTTAAATTAAACATCGTTAAACAAATGTACCCAGTACTACCTGTCCATCTATGAAATTATATTTTGAATCTTAAATTTTAAACAACTGTAACATTTTCCAAATACACCTGATACTATTAATCATTCAAATTACACCAAATAGGTGATAAGAATTTGTTGTCCTCTCAAGAATCTCCAACCGATCCAATTTCAGAGTTTAATAGCTCAAATGATAATAAATATTGAGTCACTGAGCGTTCTTACTCTAAATAGTGGAATATTCATTTTATAGGCTATTTCTACCTGGAAGTGTTAAAATAATTTTGTATCAAAAAATCTTTAATTCTAATGATGATACAGGGCTTGTCTAACAACACAAGATTCAAGAATCAAGACCTTTCATTTTAGCTATTAAACACTCAAATTGGCGAGGAGATTCAAGTTTTCATCAATTTTTTAATATATATATTATAAAGGTCTAATAATGTATATTATAATTTTTTTAACTTAAAAGTTTTGCTATTATTTGCAAAAGTAGCTTGCTTCTGTATGAAGCCATGTTATAAGAAATTTTTATAAGATCTAGTATTTTTGATTATCCAGTCAATAATTTGAGACTGGTATATAACAAAACTAATTTTCACGTACTTCTTTTGGTAACCAAATATAAGTACAATTTTGAAAAGATATAACTGTTAATAGTTAAAGTTTTAGAAGAAACCACATTGAAACGCATTTACAAAAGTTTTCTTAATGGTTACCTGTTAAATGCCATAAGGTTCATTGAACGAATCATATTTGTTTAGTTTACAAAGTTTTTCACCCTTTTAAAGTTTATTTAAAAGAAAAATATATGACTTATATTATTTGTAGACAGATAAATTCTCAAATGTAAACTTATTTAATATTTTAATTTTATATACCTACTTTGTTGCTAATTTTTGTCTCTGTAATTTTAAATAATTGTGGAATAAAATTTTAAATGTTAATAAATATATAATTTAATGTGATTTCTCAAGAGATATTAATGTTAGAAAGAGGTTGAATACGTTTTAATTCATTTAACGGTTCAAATGATGTATCAGTTTACGTTTTTCAAAATACAAGAAAGAATAAGAATACCTCTTACGAATTTAAATGTATACTCGTGGAAAAAATGCAACCTAAATGTGCCACGCTAACTAAAAATTATAAAATACACTTATTTTATGATGTATTTTATTATTTTTTCAGTTTAAAATGCATGTTTTAGATAGAAAAACAAAATGAATTCTGATACATGAACAACTCAACACAACAACAAAGCCGATTATTTAATGTTTTTAAATAGATAAAAAATTGAAAATAAGCAAAAGTGTCCTCTAATATATTTTACGAATACACATTTTCCTGTCAATTATAAACAAGTATATTTCGAAACATATATACGGATGAGTTGATGCTAAAAAAATTTTATCCAACTACTAAAAACGTTTACTAAAAATACTTACTATAAACAAGCAATGATTGATTATTAGCGACTATAAATTCCAAAATATGATAGCACCATTACAATTTTTTCAAGTCGCACAGTTAAAGATTGTAAAGCTATTAGTAAACCTCTTGTTATAATCATAATAATAAAAAACATCAACCAAAATCATAAGTTTAACATTTTAAATTGTATGAAAATGCCATGTTTAGGAGAAAGTTGTCAATATGGTGTAGTTTTTTTCTTATTGTCTATAATGTAAATATTTGAATCAAATGACAGCCAATATGAAATATCATGAAAGTTTGGAAATTTTTATATAACTTAATTTAAGCCACAGGTTTTGGAAGGAAATTTAAATAAAATAAGACAACCAAATCGATTAGCTGATTATTCGTTACAATTTAATACACAAAGAGCGGTGAGCACGATGAAAAGATTTTTTAATCCATCATTGCCCACTTTGCGGTCGTAACTGAAGATAGATTCATCAATATATAAAAGATTCCACTAATAATTTTGTCTCGAATAGAAAATTTTAGTAATTAAATATAAAAACTTGATTTAATTAGTTTATTCTTGTTATACCATTTAGTTTCCATTTTTATTAAATATAAACCAATGTTTAATCATGCTTTTTCACGAATTTGCGTCGAATTTCAGGAAAAAATTGAAAAACTGCGTATCAAGCACTTGATCACAAGTGCATTACAAATTGAAAATGTACTTCTTGTGCCAAAATTTCAGTCACGTTATCAAAAAAGCTTGATATATTAGTAACTGATATACTATTTCCTCAAGCATTAAATAATTGAAAACTGTTTTTGTTTTTTTGATTCCAACTTTAAAACAATAAATCTTATTATTATATTAAGTTTCTTCAAATATGACTTATTAAGGAGTGGGTGGGGTTTTTAAATTTTTATTTAAACTTTATTAGTTGTTTATTAATAAATGCATAAATTATCTTAAGAATATTGTGTGAAAATTATTTGCCGATTTTTTTCACAAAAATCAAATTTTTCACTTTAATCTAATATGTGAACAAGAAAATTGAGATTTCAAAACATCATCGACGTGAGGTAAGCGATTAACTAATAAAAGAACATTGATTTTTTATTTCGGGCGATCCAGCACCGAGTAATGAGGGGCACTACAATTCAACTTTTTTTTAATTTGTATTTTTTACTATTTCTTCATGAAAATTTTACACAATATTATTCGAATGTTATACTTTACTTTAATATATCATTTTGATTTTAATAAATAGATATTAACTGTGTCGTCAATCGTATAAATGTACCTTTTTATAAGGACATTAAAGCAGATACATTGTGTATCAGCTACTAGGTAATGATCCTTATACCAGCGTTAGTTCAAATTAAAATATTAAGCTACATACTCTTTTTTCCCAAATCTTAACTCTAATGTACGCTTAAATTTGTTAAATCCCTTAAATAAAAGTCAAACAATTGGCGCCAGAGCTTGACATCTTTCCCATATATCATACGTGATACAATTATTCTTTATATGAATAATACAATTTATTATTATGTATTATATTATTACAATAATAACAATTAGATAATAACTACTATTCTCTAAAGTTAGTATAATAAATATGGAACCATATTATATTATAATATGTATACACACTTTAAGATTTAACACAAAACGTGCACAAGTACTATTTTAACTTTAACCATAACGATGGCATCACTATTACTACTACCCTTTTACACTTCGGTACCAATAACATAGACTACTATCTAAAATTGTTATATACTTACATAAAGCACGACTTTCCAAGATTAAGTTTCAACCATATTTACCACAAAAATACTTACTCTTCATAAACATGTTTCGACTGAAGAAACTATTATTATAATTCACATAAATACTAAATGTTTCAAGAAAACTTTAGTCAAGAATTGAACGCAGGAAACGAAATTTGTATCTTTCTTCAAATGCAAATCATTTTACAATTAATTTTTAACATTAATTTCGAATCGACACTAACAAAAATTTAATAGCATAATATGTAAGGTCTGCAATAAGCAAGGTCGGGAAGATATGTAATAGAATGCTTATTAAATAATTATATGAACTCGAATTAAAATGTACAATAATACCTTTTTAAAAAAAAAAAAAAAAAAAATTAATATAATTTTTACTAATTGTTGTTTACATATAGCCAATAGCAAATTATTATTGCGTCTAGCAATAAGCTAGACTTAATTGTGCGAGAAATTTGATTATTTCTTATAAGCTATTAGATGTAGTAACATAATATGTTTCTAATTTAATTAAACCAAAGTTTAGAATAATGTTTAAGAACTACAAAATTGTTACTTAAGGGTTCTTGGTTAAGGGATTACTATAATTTAATCCTTAAATTTTTAAAATTGTTTTAAAAATGTAAATCATGAAACCATAAACTACAGCTTGGTTTACATAAAAAATGGTTTACATAAAAGAGTACGAAATGATAGTATTTTGCACATGATTAAAAGCTATATTGTTGCACATCTTGTATTATTAACTGTGTTTTTGTATACATTTGTAGAAAGTACAATATTTATGTAAACCAAGCTGTAGTTTATGGTTTCATGATTTACATTTGTAAAACAATTTAAAAAATTTAAGGATTAAATTATAGTAATCCCTTAACCAAGAACCCGTAAGGAACAATTTTGTAATTCTTAAAAATTATTCTAAACTTTGGTTTAATTAAATTAGAAACTTATTATGTCACTACATCTAATAGCGTATAAAAAATAATGAAATTTCTCGCATAATTAAAAATACAATTTTATATTCACTTCTCTATAAAAACTTAATTATCATGATGATGAACAAAGTAATTTTATGAACACTTCCCAATTTCGCTTATTAATAATATTTCAAATTTTCATAATCATAAAGCTCAATTCAGTATACCTCGTGTAAATTATGTTTACACCTTTTGTTTTTACATCATGTAGTACAATTAAAGTGATTATAATAATTTACAATTATTATATTTTCAGTTCATATTCAAGTGAAATATTTCTTTAATTAAACAGGTTCTTTAAGGTCTACGTAAAACTTACATGTTAATATTACCATCGGTTAAATTATTGTCACTTTATGGTGTGAGTTAAATAAATGTACCATAAAAAGTTTACAAATTTATACAATTGTTGTAATTTATTCCCACGACCTCTATAAACCCCTAAAATTAAAATAAATAGACAAAATGTATTAAACAAAATTTCAAATTCACTCGAAAGTAGATAAATTATGCTAATTAATTTTCAAACTTCATTGGCAAATTTAAATGAATAATTATGTATATTTGCAAATAAAAAGAATTATTAATACAATTTTTTCAATCATTCCTACAGTTTTTAACCTTATAGCTTATGGTATATGTCATTGTTTGTTATAATTGAATAATTTTAATTTGACTTTTGCATGTTAACAACAATTGAACAAATAATTATATTTTCTAGAATGTGAATGTTTTATTACAAGTTTAAACTACTTGTGGCGCATTAGTCGATTAATTTCCTCACACGTACTCTGCACTGTACAAAATAGGTACAATTTGCTGATCATCGCAGTTCTCCTAATACTGATAATTATTGGTAGTCAAAATACGTATTTAAAATGCAAAAAAAGGGCTAAACAAGTGAATTTGAAATGTTATTCAAAATACCGAGAATATTTTTAATAATTAAGTAAATAATAAAGGTTAATTAATATTATTTTTTTTAATTAAAGTGTTATTTAATTAAATTATTATATCTCAAACCCCAACCTTGATATCCTAAGAGCCAGGAGGCGATGCGAGTATTCCACTTTGCACAATGCTAAAAGTTTGTAAATTAATATATTGAACTGGCCGACGTCATGCTGGTAGATCATCATCTCAAAACTTCTCGAAAATGAAAAAAATTAAAATAAACTCCCTTCCAGAAAGCTGAAATTTTAATTCAACTCAATATTCATACGTCTAAACTTGAAAGAAAATTACTATGGAAGTCTACAGGGTTCTTCAGAAGTTCCTAACAGGCCCAGGGAAAAATTGTTATGTGAAGAGTTAGTTTAGTAATAGTAAGAAGAAATTTATTGGGTCATTTACGATGTGAAGTTATAAACAGTACGCAAATAACTAAATTTTTATTTGAAAGTAATTTCTTCTCTTCTCTATTATTACTTTTGTTTTAACTTTCATGTTTCCCAAATACACTTCGATCTATTTTCCATAATGTACCAGAAAAAGTTTCAATTCAAAAACTGTATTTTGACATACGATTAAGGATATTATTGAAATATGTTCATTGTTTCTCTATTGTTCCACCTCGTATTTACTTGTATAAATCTTTTTTCTTACATTTAACCTATAAATTTATAATGTATCAGAAGAAGTAAACGAACTTTTACAAATACCTACATTCAGAATACATGTTGTTTTTTTTACGTACCATTAATTAATTATACATTCAAAGTATCGTATATGTTATATTATTAGAGTACGCGATATAGGTTTTATACAACATACCATGTTCTTCTACCATATTGTATGACATTTTCCGATGACATTTTGCGGTATACATGCTATAGTTGCAGTTATATATATGTTATTGTTATTTAAATTTCATAATATTTAATGACATACATTTCATATTCTTTTTTATTTTTCTATACTTATACACTGTTTACTGTATGGATAACATTATTTAATAACTTGATTCGGTTTTTGAAATAGAATAATAAACGAAATATTTTTACCAAGTATTTAAAAATTATTTAATTGCATAAAGTAACGGCAAATTTTTGCTTACATACTACACTGTAACATTGACGGATACGTAACTTAAATTGTATTACTTTCTGGAATTACATTCAAAGCAGTAATCGCATTGTCTATCATATCTAAATTCTCTTGCCAAAATGCATTTTCACAAACTGGTATTTTTAATGAAAAGAATTCTGATTTGATTATTGTTAAACCGCAAGAATTAAATACCCACAAAATGGAACACTAGTAAAATTGTCCTACTAATAGGAGGCAAAAATTTTCTTCACGGCAAAAAACGCAACAAATTCTAACCCAATATTTTTGAAACCAGCCAATCTAAAAAGTAATATGTACATAGATTTTCACAGCGCATATATTTACAAAAAATGAACTTTAATTGCTTTTTTGTTAGGATTTACACAATTTGAAGCACAAAATTTGAGAATCATTTGACAATGGGCACGAAAAATGAGACATAAGTCTACTTTCTCTATGCAAATTCGAATAATTTATGGATTTTTGAATCAAATATTATAATAATTTGAATTAACTAAAAAATATCGGACGAAGTACTTTTTTGATGAAATTATATCCTAGTGGAAAGGGCATAAAGTTAGCAATAATGTCCAACGTAGCATGGATGTGATTTCAAACTAAAAGCGTTTAAAATTAATGTACTGTCTTGCGTTTAAAAAATTTAATTGATTAAATGAATTTTAATCAAGGTTTTTAATCACTTATTGTCGTCCTGAACCTGCTGTCTTAATTCTAGTTTTTACAGGATAGTTCCAATTTTTTCTGGAACCTTCTCTGTTTTTCAACACTCACCAGTACAATTCACTTTTAAGTTAGTGAAAAAATTGTAAAATCAACCCCACAGACACGTTTGCAGGGGTGTTATTTTGTCATTAATAAAAGTTTAATCCTTGTCAAATCTTCCTTAAACGAATAAGAGACCATATTGTACTATGATGTAGAACGAAGACGTGAGCAATTATGACGAAAAATGAGAAACATCTTCTAGCACAAATATGAGATAAGTCAATTTGTAATTATGAGCAAAACTCGGAATATACGTGCAAATTCACGATCTGTATAATTAATATATTTTGACATACAAATACGATAAAAGATTAGGTAGAAGAGGTTTTGAGTTAGAAGATTTTTTATTGAAAAATGGAGAAAGTTTTTTCATGGGACTGATTTTTAATTTTCAAATATATTGAATTATTAGTATTTAAATATATTGTATGCTTTTTGTAAATTTGGTATAAACAAACATTACTGTCTACCTAAATTGTTTGTAATCGAAAAACCGCCATCATTTTGGTTTTGAAATAAAACAAAATTACTTCGCTAAAAATAAAAATAAAACAATAATGATAAATATACAAACAAAACAAAATATGTGACATATTTACTACTTCATTGAATTTACTGTGAAATGTTTATGGGCACACAAATATATTTGTTTATGTAAAAACAATATTTTTGTATAATTAAATTTTAATTAATAGATATTTGCTCAACCAAACTGCATCAATTTAATTTTGTTGTTTCGCTATTTTGTTTTTTTTTTTTTTTTTTCACCTCTATATATTTGCAGCAATGTGAGCATGTCATTCTAATCTTGTTTAGTTAAAACTTATTAAATGAGATATTTTAACATTTCCAATTATTCTTAAACTTTGCACATATCTTTAAATACCATCATGCGGTTACGAGAAAATCTAGGTTTTAGCCAGATATATTATTTGTAATCGCACTATAAACTAATAGAAACTACACGACCATCTACAAGAAAAAGAAAAAAATGGTGATCAAAACGTTAATTATTCGGAATTCAAAAAAAAAAAAAATGCTTAGCTAATTACTGCAAATTCTCAGCTTTTCTCTTTTCACATCTCACTTTAATCCGAATATTAAATCAGGTTTTTGAAATAGCCTGAGTGGGGTGCATTAGTACAATGAGAACTATCTGAGAACTAGCTTTTTTCGTTTCTCTATTCCGGTATTTTGTCTAAAAAATTTATCTATGTCGTGAAAATTGTTGTAAAACGATTTCTTAATTAATGTATGCGCCGCAAGTAACTTAAATTTCTAATAAACCAAACTCAGTCTAGAAAATATAATTATTTGTTTCGATATCTGCATGTAAACTGTAGCAAATGTCAAACAAATACTATTGAATAATTACAAAAAATGATAATTAATTGTAGTTACTGTGTTAAAAATTGTAATAAGAATAGTCGAATAAATTGCAATTAAATTTAATTACAAATATAAATAAATAATAATTCATTTAAATCAGTAAATAAATTTTTGGACATATCCTCTTTGTTAAATTATATACCATTCATAGATATTTTTTCCACTTTTCAACTTTTTCAACTACTAAAGTTATATAGTGACTACAGTGAGTATATTATTCAATCTATACAACAACAGTACACAGCAATCCTAGATGTTCACCCATCCATGTTCTGTGTCTGTTGTTGCTTAACTTTGGTGATCGGTTTAGATCGGTAATTACGTTACGTCAGGGTGGGGTCTAAATATCATTTGATTGATAAAGAAGTATTTCATTACCATAGAAACAAAGGAAAAATTTTGATGCGCGGTGCTTATTACTAATTATTCAATCGATAATATACTATGTTTGAAAACTCAAGAGAAAAAATATTTTTTTTTATTGTTTAATTAAAAGTTAAATTTAATTAAATTTATATTCAATTTAAATTTATTTCAATTGGATCAAAACCTATTACAAATCAGAAACTAATAAAATAGGAATACTTTCCATAATAACGCTTCTACCGTTTTGTATTTTACAGGATTTATATCAATAAATGCCGGTAAATTTTATTCGTATTCTTGTTTTGTCTTAATTTATATTATATGCATTTCAGTTAATAAATTCATATCAAAATGCAATTAGAGAAATACTTTAAATATTTTTACTAACAATTTCATCGAAAGCTCTATTTAAGTAAAAACTAATAAATGCTTGTAGTTATATGAGAGTATTTTTATTTACATTACATATAATACATATTCTGCAAATATATTAATATATATGGAAGAACTATTTGACCACAAAAACCTCAAAATAATATTATTATTCATATACTTTCTGAACTAACTTTATATAGTATTTTAAATAACTAAATATTTATAATAGTAATGTTCTAAAACTTTTCTAAAAAACTTTATTAAATTACTATTTTCATAATATCACTATCAATTATCGCTATTTGGTGTGCTACATATATGAGCTGTATAATATCATTATAAATATTGTACTTCTAAAAATACTTATTAATGGCTTAGTTATGATTAGTTTTTTCTCACAAACTACAAATATATATGTTTTTCGGTTAATGTAGTATCCTTATTGAATAACAAATGTTGTGAAAATGAGCAATTTTGAGTTGATTGGACAAAGGTCAATTCGTTTTATCACATGACAAAATTATTTGTGATTTTTGGATTTTTTTTTTGTTCTTCCTATAACAATAACAAGAAAAAGCTGATACATAAAAATTGCAATTTTGTGGGGTCAATCGAAAATTTCATCGGTTCCAAAAACTTTTGCCGCTGTTCAGGATTATAATATAGAAAAAAGCATCATAAAAAAGACATAAACAAATTTTTAGATGTATATTTATCTATGATATAATATTCTTATCGGCATCGGGACTAGTGAATTTTGTATTAACTAAAACAAATTAAATTATTGTTATTTCTATACTCAGTTCCAAAATTTTGCATATGTATTAGATCTGCACTTAAAAAGCGAAGACTAATTATTCATATTATAACATTCTTTTTGTGTTAAATTACACTAATAATTTACAGAATGTCCTCTGGAAGACTTTGGATAAACAAATTAAATGTTTATCCAAACAAATAATTCTAGAAAGTTTATGCAGGTAAAAATAAAAATAATTCTACTAGTGTTTTCCTAATCTATGAGTGTTACAACGCTATTAGTCTGGTGCAGGATTTGTCACAGTTCAAACAATTTGAGCCAAATATCTTTTATCCATTTCAATAAATTTCAGTACACTGAGAAATAAGCTAATGACTCAAGCCCAATTTTATTAATTGATTAAAATTATTTATTTTAACAAGTGAAAATAACAACTAACAGAGTTAGTTGTTTAGATACTTGACATATGATCAATTGAGGATCATTGTTTGAGTCATTGTTAATTAGTTAATTATTTTATTTAATAGATAATGTAATATATCATCATAAAATATATTATGTATTTCTTGGCTTGCATTTGAACTAAACTTGTGGCGAATCCAAACTTTTTATGGAAAAATGTTTCAGCCAAAAGTTGTGTATGTTAAAAATTTTTTCCTTCTCTTAAGGTTAATATGGTGGGTCATGTATCCATTGGCTTCTAAGGTCCGATTTTGCTCATACACGACCTTGATCTTAAAGTTTAGGTCTAGAAAACATCCACAAAATTTTAACTCATTATTCAAACGGATTAATTAGGTGATTCCTATGAACACCTAACTTAAAACTAACCTACTTAAAACTCATTTACACACATAGAATACAAAATAGTAATAACGATAATTAAAATTGTAACACATGTACCATTTGTTTAAGACACTTTACTAATAATAATTTATATTTGTTAATGTAATAACAACATGGTATATACCAGATGTAATAATTTCATATAATTAGTGTTTTGTTGTAAGTACCTACTACATACATATATATATATATATATATATATATATATATATATATATATATATATATATATATATATATATATATATATATATACTTACCTGTGTAAAACGCATACACATAAATGTGTGTATGTTTCTTAAATTCGAGGTATATAACGAAATAAAAGTACAAATATCTTCAGAGATAATATTTTATTCAGTAACTAACGGTAACCGATTTTTCTAAAGAAACTAGAAATAAAAGACAATGTATTGAATAATAGTTTTGAAGCTATAAACAATTATTGCAAAGCTCTTGATTTTGCGACAAAGCTCTGTAATATTCAAATACAACATTTTTACCGACTACGCAGGTATTGTTCAAAAAAGAAAATATAAAAAAAAAAAATATATATATATATATATATATATATATATATATATATATATATATATATATATACATATATATATAATTATTTCTCAGTAAAAAATGTCGATATTCCTATGAGTACATAAGCTCGAATACAGTTGGAAATGTGAATTTGTACGTTGCCATTTTATTTTCATTTATCAAAAAAATTATCAAAGTAATCCCATTTTCCAAAATATTTTTAGATAAATTTGAAATTTTGCTTCAACCAACTATTCTTTGATGAATTGTGTTTTCTTTATTTTCTTTTGTAATGTGCAACTCGGGATATGGGAACCAAGTTTATAATTTTTTGATTTAAATATATTAGGATTTTCTAAAACTGTAGAACAAGCCTTGAAATTAACAAAAAATAAAACAAAATTACTAAATACGTTATTTACAATGATTGTTTGGCAAGGTTTTAGGTAATCTCAATATTTTTAAAACACTAAATAAACATTATGTTCATATGCATAAAAAGATATCAGAGTATATTATAGTCTTAACTTTATAACGCTACCTAATATTGTATACACTAACAAAATTTTGATACAGGTGTAATTTAAAACGAAAATGAATGAAAGCAAAATCTGTCCTTTGGGTACAATGGATCCTTGACCAAACTTTTAAGACTTAAATAAAAAAGTTCAAATAAATAAATGTATTTTCGTCATCAATATAAATACAAATTAATGAAGTATATGATACTCATAAATTGTAGAAAAAAAATTACTAATAGCCAGCTGAAAAGATATATTACTCTTTTTACTTATTTCGGATTTATACTACGATACCTTGAATTTAAAATAGAGTATTTGACTGATTCTAAATTTTCTATATTTCAATAAAATGAAAATATCGAAGAAAAAAACATCCAAATGTGAAATTAAACTGAATATCATCTCAAAAATCGAATATTAAATTAAAATTAAATCAAAAACAAAGCTATTAAAGATTATTTTCCGCCTCCATCTTGAAAACGATGGTTTATAATTTCATAATTTGTATGGAGATATGAGCAAGGGAAGTTACAGTAATTCCCTCTTTGTATAATCAGGATTTCTGAACGTGTATATCATGCTTATTTTTAAAATATAATTTCAGATCCATGTTCGAAGAAAAGAAGTAATAAAAAAAATACCCAATTGTTATGATTTATGTGTCCTTTACTGGCTTTACTTAATAAGTTTTAGCCTATTATCAGGGCTAAACTAGTAAACGATGTTCTATTGCGCTTCCATCATATTTATTAAATGATTTTCTGTTATAATTTTTTGAAGTTTTTAAAAATCCGTAAATAAGATTTTTAAAACAAAAATGTCACTATGTCGTTTTATGTACTTGCTCATTAATCTGTCTTGGTTGGTAACAATGGGTTAGAAATGTATTTTCATGTTGTCACGTGTAAACAGATGTTTTTGAAATATATATACTTTAGGGAGTTAACAGCGAAGAGAAAATAATTTAATAATATCATTCTCAACCATTTTACGTGAACAATTAAATTTATTCTTCTTCTTAAACTATCGTTAGGATAATAATAATAAAGGTTATGTGTACCTGCGTTCTTGTATGTAGGTTAATACTTCGTAATAATGGTATCATTAAAAAAATTTAAAATATCACTTTTTGCTTAATATCTCGACTAACTAAGATAATTTATATTCTGAACTATATACTTTTTATGTTATAAAGGACACTTTTTATTTTAGAAAACATGTTAAAGAACATTCATATCAGAAGCCAAACAATACAGATTTTAAACATTAGTACTTCTTAGTATTAAATTTATTACATCTCAATTAATCTGTTAAGCACCATTTTGCAAAGTTCACAGAACGAAGAAAAAACTTAATAATATTTGTATTCATTATGTAAATAAAATTTTAAAAATCCCGTATCTTAATTTCGCTTAATATTTTAGAAGTATAACTAGAACCATATTTTATAGTCATATTACTAAATTCAGGAAACTATTGTAAATAGCAGGAAATTAGCCGGTTTTATACTTCCTCCAATAAATTAATATGATGCATAAGACTGTCAAGTTTTTAATATTCAGATTTTTATTTTATACCACATTAGAAATGATAATTTTCTAATATGTAAAATAATTATAACTTTGATCAGCTTAAAATAAATAAAAACATACTAACAAGCACATATGCATGTTTACATATCTTTTTATATAAAGAAAAAAGTAAAGAATCATTTAATAAATTAAAACTTTGTTTGAATAGAAAGATATTATATAAAAAGAATATTTATCAATATACATATTTAAATAACAAAAATAATAATGTCAAAGCAAAGAAAAAAACAAAATCAAAGTATCAACATCAAAAGAATAAATATTCCTTTTTTTTTTAAATAAACTTTAAATAATAAATACTCGTTAGCATAATAATTGTAAATAAACATAACTTATGCATACAAAGTATAACAAAATGATAAAAATGAAAGTGAACATTGAACTTACAAAGTATCCACGACTCATAGTAAGTAGGAAATTAACAACTAAATCATGGAAATCCTACGAAAATTTCAATATTATTTTATTCTCTTTTTTAGCTAATAAATGCAATATAGACTGTAAAACGCAGTTGATATCACAATCGAGATATTTTGTGTTAATTTAAATCGGAAAGACTAACATCTAAAAGGCACGAATCTTTCAGTCGTTTCAGTAAAATCTTTCAGTAAAGTGTAATCCAAAATTGTGTCTATCCGTTTCCCAAAACTCCTTACACAAAAGTTTTTTACACTGTACTTAAAATATAACCGAAAATTTGTATCTTCTACTAGATCTTAGTTGACAATTTTTAGAAAGTTTACTTAGACATGCTATGCTAGAATGAAGTGCGATAATCACAATTAACGACTAATTTTTTGTAAAATTTTTCTCTATCGCCAATGACGTTTCGTTGCATTTTAATGATTTTACGTGCTAAAATAAACATTTTCTAACTTCTTCGAATAATGCAGTATTTCTAAAATGGTAATTTATTGTTCATAATGTACAAAAAATTTATATATATCCGCTCGTTTTGGGGTCTTACGCGTTCGTCTGAATAATATTAACAGTTATTACATTATATTATATTATTATCTATATTATGTTATTATTATTATTACATTATCTAAAATTTTGATTTCTTAGTACGTGATTAGAAATACTTCACTAAACTGATTAAAAGTACTTAAAAATGATGAAATATTGTCAATGTGCCAAAATACAACGTTTATTTCCAACAATTAATTTTAGTACAGTCGCATAGCTTCCGTTGCTTAATACTGTAGCGCGGAAGCAAAATTCAAAGACTTACCGACGTAAGTAAAATCCCGTCTAAAAATTTATTGATTTCATTTATATGTAAAACAGCTATTAGAACAATGTTTTTTAAATGAATAAAATGAGTATGTGAACCTATTTATTTAAATGTTATGATGTTGTTTTACCATTGATAGTCTACAGTTAAAACACATGTTCTTCTTCAATGGGAAATGTATGTAAATTTTTATTTTTATTTACATTTAATAATACGTACTGCCTGCGTACGGTGTATCATCTTATAATCATCATTACATGCAGACAAAATCGTTTTTATTCATATCATGAATTATTTATTATCAATACATATTGTAATTGTTAACACTTATCAGGAAATAAGACCTCCATGGTATATCTAACAATTTTATTGGTAAAACAAAGCTAAAATTAATATGTTTACATATGTAATACCCTTTAACTACTACATATCGAATTAATTGTCTGAAATCTACCTTTGGTAATTCTGTTTTTTTTTTTTTTTTTTTTGCTTATCTTTACTATTTTTAAAGGCCAGTTAATACTATGAATTAAATATGAGTAATAGCTCATTCGTTTAATAATGACATTATGTAACATGAAAGAATATTCTTATGTTCGTTAACATAACAGAGAAGATTCAATAAACACAAGTTTGCTATTTTACTCACCAAATTGTGAAACTAAGCTCAATATCAAACAAAATTCCAAAATTAAATTAAAATTTATTCAAAAACATATAAGATCGTAAAGATTATATTCCATCTCTTTTCCACCCATTTTTATGGGTGATTGATTCTACGATAGGCGGCTATTTTCTATGGCAAAATCTCACAAAAAAATTTTTGAATATTTATGTCATTTATATAAAAGTTTCATATACACAATCAACTATCATTTATGCATTCTCACATTATTTATCTGAAATTTTAAATGAAAGTGTATACACGTACCATGGGCATCAGAATAACTCGTATAACGTATAATCACTGTGGAGATGCACATGTATGACGACATTTATGCAAATCTTCTTTCTCTAATTAATAATTTTCAACGCCTATATTATTGCTATTTTTAAACTTCAAGTTCCTATTCTTGATGTAAGGACGCTGCAAGTGATAAAATAAATTGGTGCATCTTCCCTATTCGATTAGTATTAGTCAAAAATTTTAAAATGTCTTAAATTATTCCATTTTGTAAACATCCGGTAACAATTAATCTTAAGGCTATAGGAAAGTGGCATTTTTTGAAACACGCTCTGCAATTGCCAGTAATATAAGGAAACTTATTTTTCAATCGCGGCTAAAGAGTAAAAAAAGTGGGAAATTCGTAGTACATCTATAATTCAATCCTACTTACAGTTTTAATTCGTTTTTTGGATCAAACATATTCTTTTAATAAAAAAGATAATATTCTCTTTAAGAACATCAATTTTACAAGTTTCCCCAAAAAAAGTTTTTATTTTAAATTGAATTCTTTCTCGAGGAGTGAAAGAAGAGTTTCTAATTCAGCAATAATTTATTCTATAACACGTTATTAAAAGAAATCAAAAATATTTTTTATTCATAATTATAAATTTCTGCAGATAAGCCAGCAGTTTAATTCAATATTTTGATGAATTGCTGTACCAAATAATCTAAACGTACTACATAATAAAACGATACAAGAGAACAAAATTTGTTCATTTCCATATAATTCAAGAACATTTCAAGTCAATGCGTTTACATAGATGTATATAATATGTCGATATCATATATTATATATATGTAATATTCTATGGATAGGTTTGTTGTATTTCTATTTCCACTTTACCAAATACCTATAGAAACATTTAATTAAGCTCATAATTCAACTTGTATAATTGATCTCAAAGAGAACCCCTTGATTGAACATATTAACTAACGTAGCTGCTTTTATTGTAAGTGTACTTACATATATATACTACTGTAATAATAAATTCCATCACTATTAATACAGGTAATATAGCAAGTTTTCTTACAAATTAGCTCAATTCCAAATTCATCAAAAATGGATACTGTTTAACATTAAACTAAAGAAGGCCATTTTTGATATTGTATATTTTTTTATGTACTTTAAAATTGAATTGGCATTACTATTTGCCTAATCAAGAAAAATAAGCTGAAATTAAGAGCGATTATCTACAGCTGTTATTAGCATAAAGAAGTGCGCTTCTAACAAGTTGTTGACTTAAATTACATGTAATATTTATTGTAATTTTTTCAATTTTCGGACCCAAATATTAAAAAAAAAAAATACTTTTCCAAATCTTTTGAAATTTTTTATAGAAAAAAATTTGGAAGGTAAAAATCCAAATTCGATTTGTATTTAAAAATATTTTTGAGAAAGAGTCGATAAGCCCTCTAATTTCATGCCAATATAGTTCATAACAACTTTCAAAACATTTGGATAATTATTTTTGAGTTATTTGAGCTAAACAATTGAAAGATTTTTACATAATGGACGGTACTTCATTATTATGTTTCAATCCCATTAAGTACTTTTTAACGCCTAGATTTCAATTTAGTAAAGTTTTTAGTAAACGGAAAATACCAAAATTCTATAGTATAACAAGCTTTATTTATCCAAAATTGAGTTAGCTATAAATTACTAACATATCAATATTCACAAAAATAAACAATTTTTTTCACAAAATTTATTTGGTATAAATTTTATCATTGTTATCATCACATACATTTTGATCTTACCTCGTATAATCTAGTGAGATTAACTCAATCATTCTTGAAATCTATATTTTTTTACTTTCAGTTGGCAACAAATGTATTTCCCAAAAGCTCAACGACTAACTAATTTATGCGCCAAAAACTCAATTCTTACAAGTACTATATATAATTCAAACAAATTTAATAGCCTGTGCCATAAAAGGTGGAACAAAAATGTTTTCTAGTGTCGACTGCTTTTTGAAACTATTAACCTGAAAAAAATAGAGATTCAGGCTTAAAAAATAAACTCGCATAATATGTTACCAAAAAATTAAAAGATTTTTATTACGATTACAATGTGTAGAATATCGTCTTATGTTTTCGATCAGAGAAAAACTTCAAAAAGTTAAAGAAACTGTAATTTTCAATATTTTAAATCTCAACTGAAATCTGTATTGATTTTCTTTTGTACGTAACACCATGCCTACGTTCCCAAAAGCTTTTCATTTTCATATTATGCGTTCAAAATTTGATCAAAATCATTGAGATATACCTATCTATCTTTATATACGTTACTATATCAAGTATTCTGATCACGTTGTCGATATAACATACACACACAGTAACTAAAGATAGGGGACCAACAAACATTATGCCTTCCTTGGATATAGTATGACCATATCAAGTCAATATGAAGGGTGTCGTTGCACTCCTAATGTCCAGGATCAACTTACACACAATGATATTAAACCCATTATTACATAGTCCTTCATGTGCGTTTTAACGACTTCACTTTAGCTAGGCTATCATCATCAACCGAGGAAAGCTTGATACCCACAATATATTCATTTTATGTGTATAATACTTATTTCTATTATCATGATTCTTCATTAGATTCTTTAATTTCAGGAAAGAAGAAAAAGCTAAACAATAGTGAAATAAATCTATACATAGAAAAAAATTTTATGAAAAATTGAAAGTCCACGCCTTACTCAATTTCATCTCATTCAATTTTAGAGTTTAATACCTCAAAAGAACGATCTTGAGTAACTGAGTGTTCTAAATGTTAATTAGAAACAAGAAATATATAACTGTGAGTGGAGAAAATCCCACAAAGAGTTGAATTTTTTTTCAACACAGCCATTTTTTGGACATTATATTAAATTTCAACAATATTAATTCCACTGTAATAGTATTCATCGATCAATTAATCGTCAGCATCAGCCTAAAAATATTTCTTATTGGACACAAAATTACATTCTATCAATGGCAAATGCAATAAATTCAATTTTCATGTCAAAATGTAAAAATATACAAGCATACATCTGCAGTTAGTTCGTAATGGTGCTGACTTTATACTACTGTTTTTATACAATGCAGGGGGCCAGATTCGTATTCGTATTGATATGCACAGAGTAAGTACATACAACACCTTCATATTAAAAAGGATTTTATCGAAAACTGTCTAGTGTTATGTCTAGTAAGGTTTTCTTAGATATATCTGTACTACTTATATGTGGGTACAGTTCTGAAAAAACCATGTTCAATATACGATTAGCTATTGTGCGAAAGAGATAGATTAGAATATCTTACATTTAATAGATAAACGTAGAGATATAGTATTTTTTTTTAACAGGTCAGTATCGTAGCTCAAACGTAGCTTCTATATGTCCAGTACGTCTTCAACGCATGGGTTGTAATTTTAATATGAGATGAATGCAGTTTCTACATTTAATCATATAAAATGTTCGGTAATTGTTAGCTAGCGAAGCAACCTTTATTTTTTGAGAATTTCTCTTAAAATCAATTTCTCATTATCAAACATACAAGGCAATATGGAAGGAGTTACCGAATTCAGGTGCAATTTAGATATGAGATAGAAAAATATATTTTCCACATTTTTATTTCATAAAATTATCTGGAGATGCATTTCCAGCGTTATATCTTGGGGACGGTAATTGATGGATGACGTTTCTAAAATAAGAGCATCCTGGAAATTCGCACTATTGCTTCCTACGAATTTATAAATAATCGTGCAGTAGTTATGGAGTTATGAGCGTACGTACGACTTAGTGTCACAAACTGAGAAATCAAAGAAACGAATTGCTCAGAAAGTAGTAAGAAGTCGACAAATGAAATCGGTACAAACCATGCGTTTTTTTGCATCCGAAACACAATCTTAATAATACCGATAAATCTAACTTGGAAGCAATAATGAGATAAGTTTGAGAGAATGTTTTGGAACGTCATACAGTCTTTAAGCCGTCGGTGTTTGTTAGTATTGAAGCGTAATTCAATTTTTATATTGCTGCCAATTAAAACTCCTTTAGCACCGATAAGGATGGAATTAATGCACTGTTAGAATGTTCACAGCGAATTAAATTTTTATCAATATATTTATCAATTCTGATTGTATTGTAATAAATTGATACCGAGTATCTACCAAATAAATAACAAACTGTTACTAATAATAGTTCAAAGAATATGAACTTTTTCAATTACCTTTAAAAGGGAACAAATGATGCCTTGATGATCATTACAATGAAGAGCTATGGTGTTTTTTTTTTTGAACTTTAAACAGACTTTGAATAAAGTTTTATGCGATTAAATATTGAATTACTTTTTTGCTAACAATCGCCTGCCAATTAAATGCAATATTGCAGTAAGTGCAACATTTACAATTTACTATTAATTCCCAATTTCAAAAAGGAAGGCTACATTATTTCCCCTCGCAAATTCATTTTCAATAAAAAATAACAATCAGCCAATTTTGACCTGTAAGTATATAAACATAGATACCTCTGTACTATGCCGTAGTTACGCCCCTGATATATTCCAAAACTCGTACTTCTTAACACAATTTATTACTTCAATTTGAACACTGAACAGATTTAATACATTATTGATTATTATTGAATATAAAAAAAAAATACATTTAGTACATGTAATTTAATTATCGATGGAATAAATTTTAAATTTAAATTGTATTTGAAACAACTAAATATATTTTTAATGGTCGTAAATAACAATTTGTTGTATTTAGTATGGGTAGTTTAAATCTATATTAATGTGATAAATACAAATAAAATATACTTATTATGTGTGGAAGATCTACCTTTATGGAAAGTATAGATACAACGATTGAAAAGAAAGGAAACATATATATCTTTCTTCAAAAATTCTTGATGAAATTTTTCAAAACGACTTGAGAATTACAACATGAAATTCTAATTATTGTTCCACCCCTTTTATTGATTTGTTTTCAATTTTTAGAACTTCGAGAAAATTTATTAAATGTTTTCGTTCTTTCGGAAAAATATTTCCAACACATTTCACATGGAGACAGAAATTACAAAAAACAGCAAAAATCTGTTACTTTTCCGAATGGTAAGAAGTACTGTTAAAAAACATTAATGCCTAAAGCTGAATCATTTTCGTTAGTCCACACATTCATATTAAGGCTTGATTTATCGATTATTATTTTTTTGTTTGTTAATACATATTATGAATATAAAATATGCACTGTGCCGTATTGAATATAA
Source organism: Chrysopa pallens (assembly GCA_020423425.1). Lineage (NCBI taxonomy): Eukaryota > Metazoa > Arthropoda > Insecta > Neuroptera > Chrysopidae > Chrysopa > Chrysopa pallens. Next base: position 62,594,708 of record CM035592.1, read on the forward strand.
CAAATTTCAAACACCCAATCAAATTGTAGAATATATTCGCGTGAAACTTTTGTTTGGTTTTGTTAATGTTTTTACAAACAATGGACTTACCAAAACGATTTAACTATAGAACTGCAGTTATTCTTAAGAATTTTAATCGTTGATAGAAATGACGGTCGAATAAATAAATAACTCGATGTTTTCGGAGCAAATAGCATTTTAAAGTTGGAGTATACTAAAAAAATGTATATCATTTAAGTTTAAAATTGACATTATAGGACTAAGTTAAATTGGAGACCCATAGATATAAACTTCACATTCTGCATCTTATACCAAAAGCGCAAAGTTTTTGGTTTAATTTTTGTATAGAACAATTTTATAACCAATAATATGAATCTAAATTCCAAAAGTCATGAATGACAGTGTACATTTGTGGAGGGTCTGTTCTAGCATGTACATTTGTGGAGGGTCGTTCAGTAATGGTAATTATTTATTTTATAAATAATCCCAACAAATATAATATAATAACGATAACAAAATTCTTTTGCAAATATTGCATTCAGTTTGTACATTAAGATGTTATTAATTTTTATTATTACATAAATGAAAAACATTGTTATATTATTAAAGACATTTTTTTTCGCTTCTATTGTGTAATGTATTTTCAATAAATATAATATTCTCCATTATTCACGTATAATAATAATAATAGTACTTATTGAAAATACCTTTAGATTTATACTTTCGTTTTTTTTTCTTTTCTAAAGAAAATTGTATTTTTATCATTGGTTATTTATTTTTTCATCCTATTATTTTGAAAATGATCATTCTGTGAATTGATTTATTTAAGTAAATATATTTATTAAGTATATTATTATCGATTATTATGCTCATTTTATAGAAAATTATCTCATGTTCATTTTTGGACAAATAATAGTAATGCTCATAATAAACAAAGAGTTTTTTTTATAACGATCTCGTTATTAAAATAATGTCCAATCAGAAATCTCATTTCAGATTCTGTTTATGTTGAATAATACTTTATATATAAAAGAATGAATTTCAGGGAAGGTAGTTAATAAAATTTCTGAAGCAGCAAAACAATCAATCGACATTATTTCCGAAACTGTAATGTTATATATATATATATATATATATATATATATATATATATATATATATATTTGTTTTATGATTTTTATAACAAAAGTATTGAATATGAGAATCTGTTTGTTTGCGTTTCTTTGTATCTGTATCAATCAGTGGATTTGAAGCGAAAATGTCCTTACTGTTTTTACAGCGTTCAAAATACTTGAATTTCGTAAATTCTATCTTTAACTAAAAAATTATTATCAGATTGAAGACAAAATGTATAAAATATCAAAAACTCCATTGTGGTCACCTCATCAAAATTTAAAACCCCGTATTTTACAACCTTATTTCAGCTTTCATAGAAAAATTTAGAATGAAGTGACATAATTGCACAATTACTGGAATCGAACATGCATTTCTGAATATTATTTTTAGTTCTTCTGACCTCAGTTGCTATAGTCTACCACAGTTGCTGTACTTGCTAGTTAAGCCTGTTTCTGAATTTTATTCACCTCCACTATACAAGCGTTGGTCAGATCCATCACATCTAATTTGTTTAGTTATTTTTAGGCATACAAATTAATATATTTTTAATATTATATTCATTTGTAAACATATTCCATCTTAGGTTTTTATTAAACTAAAAATCAAATGAAATATGGTGGAAAAAATAAGATAATACGAAAATTTTACATCACTACTATACTTTTATGTCATAATTTTGTTACCATTTCGGCAATGTGTCTTATATTTAGTCCAATAATTTATAAAAAGGACTTGTTTATATGAGATTGTCTATAACTTTATATGGTTGAATTCAATTTAACCTAAACAAAAATTTAGAAAAATAATGATTTCATGCTTTACTACTCATCAAATAGTTTCGTTTTAAAAACTAGGTTCGTTACTGAACACAAAATTGGGATGTCAAATTAAACTGGGACGTATTAAACAATAAATCGATCATTATCAAATTAACAGCATTATATTACTTTCTTACAGAAGCCTTTGTTGTGTTCATGATCATGAATAAGTTTCCATAACACTTATTTTTGTTTTTTCAAACTAGTATTCTACAACAGTTTCACTGTTCATTGGTTATTCGTCTCAATACACGAGGCACACATATCTAGTTTGTATTCATAGGGTAACACTTTTCTTTTTTCCATTTCCATCAATTCTGTATAGTTTTCTTCTGCGTATAAAGTGTTTGAACTTTCGTGTTTTTTCTTAGTTATCATTCAAATATATTCGAAATTTTTTTTCTACCTTTCGTTTTTTTTTTTTTACATTCAAATATTTTACAGATTTTCATCTTAATGTATACAATTTTTCATGGCCTTTGTGGGTTAACGATTTTTCTTCTACCAAAGTATTGTATTCAAGTTGTTTATTCCTTTTGGTATAGAAAAAAATAAACGTAGATATTTGATTTTATAATATATCTCATAGTATCTATAGTGTATAATATATTGCATCCTTTTTTATTCTTATAATATTATTATTTCTTTATTTTTCGTTTTTAAGCTTTTTTGTTTTTTGTTATTTATGAGAAAAACGTGATATGATATGAAAAATTTGATGCTATCATAAAAAGATTTAAAAAAATATTATTTTAATTCATACCGATAGAAAGAAGATTACAATTTTATTGAATACAAGATGTGATTTGTTAATTTTCCAAACTTTTGAATGAAAATTAAAAAAATATCGCATAAGAAATTTAGTGTGTTCGTTTTTTTGTTACGTCGAAATAATCTTATTGCTTTAAAAACAAATGCCATAAAAATCGATTATCTCAAAGATTATCTCAAGATTAATCAAAAATTTCCATAAAAATAATAAAATTAAAAATCTATAGCTGTTATATAGGGTGTTTTATTTAAGAATGGCCAAATTTTCAATTATTCTTATTTAATAAATGGTATAGTATTTTGTTTTGACATTTCTATTCAATAAACATTGACCAATTATCTTGGAAAGACACTCGTCGCAAAAACGTTTCCCAAAAAAGTATTCTCAAACTCATAGATCACTTCTTGAAATTTATGTTTACATAATCAGCAATCAGAACAGATTATTCGTTTACGAATAAAGCGTGGATAGCTTCATATAGTTAAATTATTCGAAGCGTTAGCCGAAATAACAGACCGGAAAATTGTTTTTAAATAGGAATAACATAAAAGCACACATTACGATATATTTGCAAGTAGCCCTTGTATATCACCTATAAGTGTCAGTTCATTTTGTTTGTCATTCTGATGTTCCCCTAAACTTGTAGATAAACGAGCCTTAAATGTGGCAAATGAAATATTGAACTTCTTCTGAGCTATTGTAATCGAATTTCCCATTTCTGAGATAACAAAAGCATACTGACAAGTACAAATTCAAATTTAAATTATGAAATACTTTCACAAATAGAATTAAGGATGTAAACGTAAGTGGTATTTCCTTTAAACATTTAAATATTATTTTAAAACTGTATTTCTGATTTTGTTTTATGCTTTCTAGAAATGCATCGAAAGTAAATAATATTAACATAAGCATTAAAAAAAAATTGAATATATTAAAGTAAAACGAACCATATTGTATTAATAATAACAAAAAACGATATTATTTATTCTTTATCAGTGAATAAATTTATCCTAAAATTATATGTTTACCTTAAAACTCGAGGTAAATTTAAATATTACAGCAAAACAACATAGATAGAGCTACATTATATTTTTACTAACGATATAAAAATGAAGTGAAAGGGTGTCCCATCGCATATATCCTCATTAAATTTACTAATAAAACAAATATTTAATTTGGGTATTGCTGCGCCTACGTTATTTAATTGGGATATTCTTTAAAAATTGGATTTTATCAAATATAATAACTAAAAACGATTTGTTGAAAACTTTTTTTGAAATTAAATAACCTTTGACTAAAATTGAATCTAAAAACAAACTCTCATAGAAATTTGAAGCAGAGTTTGTAATCTTTTTACGAATATCATAATACGAATATCAGCCATTTTAAATTCTAAACCAAACAAGAAGTAAATAATAAGAAGAAAGATGAATACATTACGACAAACTACAACCGATACATTCCACAAATGTTGTACTCTACCGACTGAGCTATTGCGCACGACAAGCGACTACCGACTATGTAGAACAATCTTCAGTAAAATTTATTTGAGAAATATTTGAACTTTTAAACTTAGGGCCATTGTGGCTTTTAATCTTACTATCTTATTTTAATCTTACCGTTGTTTTAAATAGAAATTAGACTATCAGGAGACAACCTATACTAGCATTGAAATAATATTTGTCTGTAGTAAGTTTTCCTACATATATTTATTTATTTAACAACATCATTATTTTGTTTTGTGTATACTTTTCTGTCGAATTGAATAGACTATACGTAACTCAATATATTATCTCTCTATAGGTTTTTTTTTTTTTTTTAATAGAAAATATTCATCGAATATTCAATCAAAATGTTCAGTGGTTGGTTGGCTGTTTGGATATGGGTAATGTTGATTGTGCTAACAAATATACTTTGCTATATATACATGGTGTGTGGAAATTTTGTACGCTGATAACGTTCGATGTTCTAATGACATGTCAGAAGTTTTAGACTTATATTTACCTGTGTAATATATTTGAAAGTGTATAAAAACCGAATTTTATAATTTAAATAAATTTTTCGATTATCAATGAAGATAATACATTTTTTTAAATAGTTGGGTCATGCAAGCAAAATGCGTTATAAAAACTTTCAAACTTAGGAACATAGATAGTTAAATGCATATTACATACGCTTTTAAAATTTGTAGAAGATTTACCGTATCCAATGTGAGATAATAGCAATTAAAAAACGTATTTTTGTGTAAATAGCAGGGCAGAAACGTAGGAAAATGACAGATTTGCTTATTTTTGTCCTATAGAAATGTTATCGTTTTGATGAAAATTAGTATTTGTTAGAAGAATATGTTCCGAATAACTCAAAAAAGGGATAAATTGACCACGTCACTTAGATAAACAATTAAAATAACTAAACATTCAAAAGATTATTTCCATGTATTTAGGAATATACTATAGGGAGTAAGTGTATATACTGTAGTGTAAGTTTGATGTAGGTACAATTCGTATGTATGTGTGTTATACATACGTAGCACATGGACTGAAAAGTCCCGGGCATAACAAAGAAAACACAGTTTTTTTGGTTTAAAATTAGCTTTATTCATCAACGTAATCTCCATCAAGAGCAACGCAATCATTCCAGCGCCGCTCTAACATTTCAATACCACTTTAGTAGAACGATTTATCTTTTGCCTCAAAATAGGTCTCAGTTTCAGCGATAACCTCTTCATTCGTGCGAAATTTCTTACCGGCGAGCATTTTTTCAGGTCTGCGAACAGCCAGTAGTCGCTGGGAGCCAAATCTGGCGAAAAACTTCCGGTTTGTTACGTTTAAACATGGCCACACACTGCTCAGAATCATCAACACGTTCTCGTTTTTCGGTCAACAGTGAGCAAACGCGACACCCACTTTGAACAGAGCTTTCTCATATTCAAATGCTCATGCAATATAAAGCCAACATGTTCAAAAGTAGCGTCTCTCTCACAATAACTCACAAAATTAATGAATAGAATATCTTCAAATTTTAAAAGCTCTCTTTTGAAGGTTAGTATTAACTGGAAAAAAGGTGACTGCAATAAAACTAGCACCATCTATGTGTTATGCCCGGGACTTTTCAGTCCATGTATTAAAATGTAGATACTGTTATAACTTTGGTCGCTGAACTGTAGGGAATCAACTACCTTAACTATGATACATGGTTAAAGAAATATGTTGTTCATTTAATTTTTATAGCATTAATATGCGGCTAACATATCAAGCATTAGATAATTTGGTTAAAAATTACTCAAAAATTGTCGATTTTTTAATGCATGAAATACATTTTTACAATCAAACAAGTTATTCCAATATCTTATAAAATGCTGAAAATGTCACTTGCCATACATTTAGATTGTTTTTGAATAATGAAGAAATTGGAAAAAAGGCTTTGCACATTAATAATTAGCATACAACTAAAAAGCGTAAGCATATAAATTGGTAAATCTGTTGGAAAACATAGTTTTTTATGGAAAACATTCTGAAGACTGTTTTAGGTCAAGAAGATCAAACGTTACTACTGTACGTTAAGAGTTCTTTACAAAAGCAGTTGACCATACTCGAAATATTGAGTCATCCTTTTAATAAAATAGTAACAAAATAGGTACATATTTTAAAAATCCATACATTGAGATAATATTATTTATGGTTTTTATTTACACATAATATTGATGTATGCATATTTTATATCAATAGTTTCAAAATTTATCTGAATTTATTAAAACAATGTCGGTGAAAATTTAAAGTCTGAAAAATAATAAATATGTTGAAGACTCATTGTTAGTCGGGCACATAGATGACACCAGTCGTGACCTCTTATTCTTCCAGCTATTATGGCCACAGTTGTTTCAAAATGTTTTCATGATTACGAAATACTAGGTACTGTATAAGAGATATGTAAGTTTGTGAATCGTATAGATGATTTAACATAGTTATTTTCTCAAAATTTATTTACAAATGTAAATAAATAATTTTAATATTTGCAGTTAATTGATGTAATTTATTCAATGATTCTTACAATTTTCCACCCACAACTTCAATAAAATGTCATTTTTTTTAATTATTCAATAATTTTTATTTGATATTTGTTATTCAATTTACATGTATACAATTGAACAAATTATCATATTTACTCGTGGCGCATCATTCGATTATGAGTCCCTTCCACGTACTATGCACGGTACGGATAAAAAAACATTAAAACAACCTCTAAAATATTGTATATCATTCTGTACTTTTATAGACTGTCAAATACTCTCTACAGTATTTAGATAATGTAAATTATTGACTAAATTATAATTCTGTATTTCATATCCAATGTCAAGTTTAAACAACATGGCAATGTAAAATCTTACTTATATTTATTTTAAAACAATTATAATTCAATTATTGTTTATAAAAGGGTTGTTTTATTGATTTTATTTTATAAATATTTAATAAATTACTTGTGTAATTATTGTTTTGTCAAATAGTATTTTAAATAAAACCCATAACATTAATTCTAATTTATATTTTATAGTTTACTACTTAATTACCTACTATTTACAATGTTCATAAAAATAGTTATGTGGAAATCACGCGACTTTTTTAAATATCTGTTTATACATTTTCCTTTACAATATAAAATCGAATATTTTTGAGACCGAAATGTTTACGAAAGTGCAAATATATGAATACCAATTAGATATTTTTTAAAACCTTAGTTCAGCATAACAACATTCTATTGCAATTTACATACTTTTACTGAAACATGGAAAACAAGCTAAAGAAAATGAGTCAAGAGCGAATTACTTAGTTGATACATCATAAAACTTTACTATAGATGATTCGTATCACACAGCAAATTTTACAAAAACTATACTTGTATTCTTGATAGCTTACCATTTTCCCACGAAGCATTTTACAGAAACTTGAACTCATACAAGGTGAAAAATGTCTTACCTGTAATAAAGAAATTAATATTAATGAAAGATTTTAAACTTTAGATAATTAAATTTTTAGTTATTAAAATTATCAAATTTTTAAACTTAATAGTCAAAATTATCAGTTTTTTTTTTCAAAATAAAATTGTCCAAAATCAAAATATATTCCAAAAAGTAGGAATCTGCAAAGCAACCAAACCAACTTGACGAACGTAAGAAAAAGTTAATCTAATTAAATATTATTTCATACCCAAAACATTAATAATGAAAAAAAAAAAAACATTAATAAAATTAATAAAAAGAAATATTTGGATATAGGCATAATTTGATTCGGTTTCACGATACAGACTTAGTTTACACTTCAGACTTTCCATATAAATTTCTATACAAGTAAGTCTATATAAGCATATACACAAGCACAAAGTCTGCGTAAATCTATGGGGAAAGCCTGATATCTGTATACTAAAAGTGTCCATCGTGTAAGCGCACCTCAGTTTTTTTCCAAGTTTTTTTACCATAAAAATACAAGTATACTTAATTGTTCACTTGTGAATTAAAATGTACTTCTCATATAAATATTATAAAAAATAAGTAAAGGCAACAACTACCAGAGCTCATTGTTTAAATTCTCGTTATATGTTTGAGTATCAATGATTAAGAAATTCATAATTATCAACATTAAATAATAAACTAGAAATATATACACATATATATTCATTATAAAACAACAAATGAACAAATAAATAATATATAATGTTATATGATAATAACTTTGTACTTTTATATTATTTATTACTTGAATTTGAGTTAGAATTGAGGCGAATCCAAACAGTTTTTAAAAAAAAGTTTCAAGCAAAAGTGTTCACGAGCTTAAACTCGATTTTTTAAGTAAAGAAAACGCCACCAAAGTATCACATTGCTATCTTTTTTGTTTTTTAGTTATCTTCAGACAAATATGCATACGAAAATGGACTAATACTATATCCTCTACCACTTATCACCATGGTAAGTAATTCTATAAACACTTATACATTAATTTTGTAAGGGCCTTCAATATTTTCTAAGCATTACAATCTTAAGACTAAAATTGAAATTCTCTCACATATTTCACAGAATTATGTATCTGCAAAGATTGTAGTAATAAATTAAAAAAATATTCGTGATTTATTGAACAAATAAAAATTTTCGAATTTTCTCTCATAGAAAAGTTATAATGCTCAAAACGTGAATAAAAACTTTGATTTTAATGAAAAATATAAAAGAAATATTCTCAACGTCCATAAAAAATATGTATTGACCGTTCATATTATAGTTTGAAAAATAGTATTTGAAAAGTTTATAATATTTGATAGCTCAATTCTTATAGATATGACCAATAAAAAAATAACACAACACATGTGTGCGCTTACGATAAAAGTAAAACAACTTAAAATAAAAATGGAAAACAAATACCATATATTCCAAGCAAATAATATTTATTGAAGTTATGAAAAGTCCATTACTTTCCCCTAATATGTTTTAGATATAAAACTTGTACCAACAATAAATTATTGTCCGGTAAAGTTTTTGACCAAATGTGATGACGACGCAGGTGGATTTATACCAACTAACTCCTGCTGATTCCCTACAATTACCTACCTTGAACCCCAAACTTACCTACTTTATTTATATAGAACAACGAAGGAAAGAAGTTATACAACATCATTTTATATGTTACCAAACGTTACTAACATAGAATAATTGTTCTTAGTCATGACATTAAATATTTTTCAAACTCAAAAAATTAGAACTTGAAATAAATGACTGTTCAAACGATTAGCAAGGGCCGTAAGATTACGGCCTATTAAAATATTTATTATGTTTTTAATTTGGGTTGAATTAAAATGCCACAATCAGTAGCTTGAAAGCCCGAAGTAACAACAATCGTGCGGTTTATTGTGGGTCTCACTGTTTATATCATTTTAAAAAAAACTGAATCGGACCTACCCTACTGAAGAATTTTCTTTCCAAAAGTGTATTTTGTCAAATATAAGATTCGTGAAATATATTTCAATAAACGGAGTTTTTGACGATTTTACAATTTCTTGTCCGAATTAATGTGCAAATATTCTACTTAAAAATTAACATTTTCACTAAAAAAATATTATTAAATAATTCAATGACATCTAATTTGAGGGTGTTAAATATGTATGAAATCCAATTTCAGCTCTTGTATGCCTTTAAGTTCGTTTTAAAAACTCTATTGTCATGAAATTTTTTTCTCCGTTTTAATATTCAACCAATGTAGATGTCGCTTTTTACTTTAGGATTATAATGTGAAATTAAAATGTAAGATATTTATTGGCCGTGAAATTGTAACAGATCCGACAGATTCTACAAGCTAGCAAGTATAATTTCTATATATATATATATATATATATATATATATATATATATATATATATATATATATATATATATATATATATACATATATATATATATATATATATATATATATATATATATATATATATATATATATATATATATATATATATATATATAACAACACACTATCTATATACATTCAAAAAGTAACATCCGAAGACGTTAAAGCAATTACATTTCGCTTTAGAACAAGTAAGAAACCAACTGGTGTACAACAAAGTACAAGAACTGCATGGTATTATCTATTTTATCTTATTTATACAGGTGATTATCAAATCAAATACATTTTATAATGAATTCTACTTATTCAAGTTTATTTTTCTAAGAAATTTCGTTTTGTTACGATTATGCTAAAGACTAATTATATAAATTATATAAATTTTTGATTTTTATTCATTCGTTTTTCAACAATACACATATTGCATAAAGAAAATTGGAAGGTGTGCACTAATGATATGACTGACTTGGTTAGGAACTAAACCAGCCATCACCATGTGCAAACCATATGGAAAACCATAGAAAACCATTGAATAGGATAGCTGGCACCAGTTAATAATGATCAAATGTCTACTGAATATCAGTGAGGAAGTAATTCGGTTAAGAATTTGGAATAAAGTTAATACTTAGATCAATTACATAGAAAATGCTAAATGAAAACTGTAAAATAACAGAATTCGATAAATGATAATCCCAGCTGAATATATTCAAATTTGAATAAAAAAAATATCTTTACAAAATAAAAATAAACATCCACTAATCCAAACCGAATTCAATTGTGCGAAGCACATTGTAAGTCACTCAAGAATTATTGTCTATTTATCTTAAAGAAATAATAAATCGTGTCCAAGGATCAGAGTAAAGCTTCTTCTAATGAATATGTACAAGTTATGTACAAGACGGGACTGGCCAAGGCACATATGTTTGAATGCAATATACAAAAACTTCAAAAGTTTAGTCTCTTTTCCCGATTATCAAAAATCAAAACCAATCAACCTTTACATGACACTTATATAGAATTATATATACAATGCACCCCTAGTTATCACCATATTATACATGCCGCCATTTTATTTAAGTTTACCCACATTCACGTAACAATGTTACTACGTTAATTATGGCTACTTATAAGTAATATCGTTAACAGAAAGTTGCACAATGTAACTATATTGTACGTCTGTTATATTATACATTACAACAGACATTGTACTCTGGTTTTACTTGATTGTAGCACATAAACAGAAACCGTAACGTTTATTCTATCCTTTCGGTTCTTCTTATGTACGTCTACGTTTATGCATTAAAGCAACTCCTCTTTTATGTTGTAAGTTATTTATTTATATTCTATAATAAATATGGTAATATGGTGTAAGGTTTAATTTATAATTTATATCAATTAAAAAAAAACTGTATATTAATTATTAGTATTACATGTGTCGTTGAATGGTAGGCAAATTGTCTGTGTGTCTATATAATTATAAGAATTTCAAATACTTGATCGGAAAATAAAATTCCCAGTATTTAAAAATCCACCAGCGTAAAACAGGAATTATTTGTGTTCAATGGTTAAGATTATTATTATTTTAAAATATGTATTTTATTTAGGTTCACCTCTCTGTAATTAAATCTCACATGCTAACTTGGAGTTATTTCAAAATTGAACAAAGTATTCAAAATTGAATTTAAATATGCTCAAAATAAGATGCAATTTAAGTTCTGAAAAATTATATGACGCGCTTCTAGTTTTATTTAAAAAAATTGAGTCTTTATGATACACTGCTGCCGTGATATTACGCTGGCAGAACAATGTGATTAAACAACTTTTATTAAATAATGTAATTTATAATAATAGAATAATATTAGAATAAAGTGCTTTTCTGGGGTGCCTATACAATTAATAATTTTTGTCACTGAAGTAAAGTGTCAATCTAACATGTTGTACAGAGTTTTTTAGTAATTTTGTATTGAAGGCACTCTATAAAAGCACCTAATTTTAGTACTTTCATTATATTATTAATGTGTGATATCACGACAGCAATGCATCCTTTTGACTCATTTTTATTTATTAAAAATTTGAGCACCTATTTAATTTTGCAGCACCTAAAAAGCACTGATAGAAGAAACATTGATTCCATTGAAGAAAACTATAGCATGAAATGTAATTATGTAAAGAAGATAGTGTTAAAATTTAAATACTTCATCTCATCTTAGTTCGATATACACAAGAAACATTAGAAAAATTAATACATTTAAGAAACATATTGTCGCTTTATTTTTTAACACCGAACGCAAAAACAACTATGTTATAAGTTTAATATGTGTATCTCTGTGTCTGTCTATGAGATCGTAGCTCCAAAACGGAAGAACCGATTTCGATTTACTTCTTTTCAGGGAAAAGTGACTTGGTCGGGAGTGTTCTTGGCAATGATTCAAGAAAATCAGTCTTTAAACGATAATAACAGTAAGTTGCGGGTTTGCGCCAATGGTTTTTCATAGTTTATTGTAAATTCCACTTGTCATCATGTTATCATGATCAAATTCTTAAATGTATTATGATTTTGATACAACGTTGTTAGTCTCGTTGCAAATATTAAAACGTAATGAACATAGTAAAACATTTTTCTGACCAAACTTTCACACTAGGGCACTATGAATATTGATTAAACTAATAAAGTTAATTGCATAAATGTTTTATTACCTCTAATGAAAAACTACATTTTATATTTCAACTAAAAAAGTCTTTATTAAAAGATGAAATAATAATATCTAAAAAACTTTCTATTAGAATAAAAATTATACAATCTCTATTAAAACTTTGTCCAATACCATATAGAGCAAGAAAAAAAATCTAAAAAAACATACAAACTTTACCATTCTACGTTATAAATTAAAGTGTATAAAGCTAGCACCTCCAAACGATAACCAAAAACTAAGTGTGCTGGCTGCGCAACCCAGAACAGAAAAAAGAATCATGTCAGTAATCTATCACATTTTCACGAGAACTATCAACCTTCAAAATTTAAAACTTGAATTTAAATAATTATTGTCTCTCATGTAGCTAATTCATAAAAATGCATTCTCCTACTAATTCAATAATATTTTTTTCATTGTAAATGAAATCATTTTTTGGGTGGAACAAATTATTTTAATGAAATAATTTTTTTAGTAAATGTTTACTAAGAAAATCGAAAACAAAACACGAACAAAATGTGAATTCAGAACATATAGTTATCAGGGTGTTTATACAAATATAATTTTCAAATCTATTTGTTTACGTGCTGATATCAAAAATAATTGTCAAAAAATCAACAATATTCTTATATAGACAAAATCGAATTCCCATTTGTTTCAAAAGCGACTCAATGTGCATTTGGTCCTAAAATTTTTTGTCGAATTTTCAGAAAAAAGATATTCAAATGAATTATTCATAATAAATCACTTTATCAAATTGAAAAGAAATTCGATTTAAAAATTGGGATGGATTTCTGTCGAACTTACCAATTAAAAAATGTAAAGTTTTTAAAAACTTTTCTGAGGAGAGAGAAAAATATCATTTTCGAAAATTTTTAGCATACAAGAGCTTGTTAAAATCAATTTTCAAAAACGTTAACAAAAAAAAAAAAAAAAAAATCAAATTTAGAGGTGCTAGCATTACACAATTTTTAAAGTAAAACAAAAAAATATAGTTTTCACTATCAGTGTGTTGAGCAACCTTTATAGAAATTATAAATTAAGTTAAATGTTCAAAGTTTCTTTAATATTAGTTTAATAGTTCAGAAATGTATAGTTTATGTAAGGTCATATTTTATACAACACACGCCAATAGGTTAAGATTTTGGTTAGTTAAAGAGACAAGTCTTTTGACCGCACATTTCAATTTACTTACCACCTTCTCTAGTTTAAGTTTAATAATTACATATTACTTTGTAAAATGATTAATCAGTCAGGTAAAATACAGTGATTTTATCATATTTTATTCATAAGTAAGTAAATGAATCCGTTCTTAAATCTAGTTTATAGAAATTGTAATGAAAGCCTTTCTTAGTCATACTAAATAGAATTAAAGTAATTATTTCATAAATCTCAATTCTTTTCAAAAAATTACCGTTGTAAGATTTAGAAAAAATTACTTCTGACTGCAGAAGTATTGTTTTCCGGAACACAACAAAATTTATTACTACGATTTTAAATTTGTTTGTATATGTCGATGTTTCGAAACTTCCTGGGAAATTTTTTTTATGTGTCTGTCGGTCTGTTAAAGTCACTCAGGCGAACCCACATAACTACGAATATATATTAATTTTTTGTACATTATGGTGAAGCTATTCAGGGTGATCCCATTTTAAAAAGATTTCATCTCTTCATCCAATTTTGATGAAATTTTATATTTACATACATGGTATAGGTTATATAAATGTAAAAATCAATTATTCTTCAATCTCGTATCCAATTTTGCGTTCAAGAGATTATTCCTCTTTGAAATATATTCGAAAATGGTAATTTTCACATAAATGCCGATATATTGAGAATCATTTTCCGATTTTCGTACATAGAAGTAACATATTTCGTATAATAATATTTTGAAGTTTTTGTCCGTTATTGGCAGAATATTTTATGGATGCTGAATAGTACTAAAACGTTTAGCGATATAGATAGCATCGGTACCTTAGTTTGGGTCCATTTACATCACTTCACAATGTTAAAACTAGTGACTCTAAGTTTTCTTGTCATTTTACCTTAAAAATTTGTTTAATACAAAGTTTCCAGGCTTATAATCTATGAGTATCCTTGCACGTATTGGTTAAAGTACTTGATGTTTATTTTTCTGAACAATTATTAGTTCGACACTTACCAACTGCATAAAATAAGAAAATAAGTTAAAAATAAACTTGTGGATTGTTCGCATATTCTAAAACCTAAATTAACGAAAGATTAATGTCTTAAGGCTAACTTTGAAAAAATCATTGAATGGTAAATTTTATAGTAAAATTTGTTGAAGAAAACTTTGTACATTAAAAAAAAATACTGTTTATATTAATATACTACTTAATCCGGATTACTCACTTGGCTAATGACCTGGTTATGGTTAATAAACGGGGAGTCGATTCTTAGAAATATTTCCGATAGAATGGTGTATTGAACTCAAAGAGTTTAACTCCAATTATTTCGTATTTACGTCGTCAATTTGAAAGGATTTTACTGTATCATAATTGATATTTAATTACGAGGTAATGTAAAATTTATAATCTTATGGTTGTAACATAAGGTCAATAATTTCTCATCTTTTTCATTACATATTAGTTGATATTCAGTTTGTCCTTTTGGGGATAAATATTTGGTAAAATAATTATAGTTACACTCATTTAGTTTTGGTAACTGTTTAAACTAAATTTGTATAAGGTTGGTAACAGTTTGGTTTGAATGTTACTGACCAGTTTTTAATTTACGATAAAAGTTTTAACATTCGAAAAAACATAATAAATGTGATACCTAAATACACTTTGGGAATCATAATCTTTAAAAGCTATATTTCACAGAATCCACTGTCAAAAATAATGGCTGTATAATCGTTGATAATCGATTGAAACATACGGTGTCCAAAATGATTTGAAAGATGCGTAATCCCCTTCTATATGTAATAAATTAATTTTAATGAGTTTTTTTTTTTAATTTTTATCAAAATTCTTTCAGACACCTTTTGCTTGTACACATAAGTGCCTTACCGAAAAATGAATATTTACGTACACTTAGTGACAAAATAATTACATATTTTATACATAATTATTTGCTGTCATATAATCACTACTGTCATTATAAACATTTTAAATTGCCGCAATATGATTGGTTAAACCGATGCATTTACAGAAAGCAATATTACAGCCCGCATAAATTATGCAATATTTAAATTAATTCATAAGAAAATAAATTTTATAAAAATTTATTCTTTGTATATTTGCAAAAAATCAAAAGCACACTTCGTAAGGTGATCTATAAAAGATTAAGTACAGTTAGAAAACAATAGGTCTGACCTTCAAAGATCTTATTCACATCCGCTTATTAATAAAGACATTTATAAGAAATAGTTTTTTCGTGGCAAAAAGTTGTGATAAATAAGAAATCAATACTCAGCACAACATATTTTTACAGTTTTCAAACAAACTGAGGACGTGCGAGACACTTTAGTTTGATGTCATCAATATTGAGTTTAAAATTAACCATTAAAATGAACTAAATTATAATGAATACATTTAAACAAGCTATTTCGTGTGACGTCTTTAGGATTTCGTTTTATAGGATTACCATCAAGTCAAAAGCAGTCAAAACAATACCGAAGATAGTATTAAAGAAATGGTCGACTTAAATCCAAACCGAAAAAACAAATCTATGGTATTCTCTAATAAAATTTAAAGTCGAAATAACGGCAAAACAACGAAAGATACGAAAAATGTGTATCTGTAGATCAAAATTCCAAAAATACCCAATGTTTCGTTTTCCAAATAGCGGTACAAAAAAATGTTTTTTATCCTAAATACCTCTTATGAATATCTGTGATATTTAATAATAATTAGAAAATTAAACCCATAAATATTTTCGAGTATCATAGTAACGAGAAATAAGATTAAAAAATCCAAAGCTTGAGAAAACTATCATGATGCTGTTGGTCGTGCCTAAAAAAGTTACATGCTTATCAAGTCATATATTTGTTTAAGCATATAGCCGTATTTAGCCTAATTATGGTTAATTGATGATCGATTGCTTTCCTTGAATAACAATTGCAGAACATATTTTTTGAGATATAAGTGATAAAACCAGGTTTTCATTGTCCAAAAAACTAGAAATTGTTGAAAATAGAAATTTTCAGGTGGTCGATACATTCCGTTATTTCACGAGTCCGGTAAAATGTATTTTTTGTTGACTGATTTTCCAATGTCAATTATAAAAAAGCGGTTATCCATAAATTTTAAACTTGTGAAAGCTATTAAAAATTTAACTTTATTTCAATTTCTATAGATGAAAATAACATTTCAAAGGGCTATGTATAAATAACATAATATTTTTATAGGCATTGGTACTAAAAACGTAAGCAAATAAAAACCGACAAAGAAATGCTTTTGTAAATAATATACCTATCCCCCTTTCCTTTCATGGTTTTGTAGTAGAAAATGAATGTTTCAGTTTTTCTTAAATAGGCTACGGCGAAACTTTTCACTGTATTTTAATGATATTTTTTTGCTAATTATTATTAAATGTCGTTTTTTGCTACAAGAACAGTTTGTATAAAAAAAAGTGTAATTAATCAAAAATTATTCCCAGTTTTTTTATATATTTATTCAATATTAAAACAAGAACATAGGCAACAAAAGATGACCAAACGTTAATAAATGGGATGAATGTTATTATTCATTCTATCCATAATTTTATAAATACAAAAGAGAGGACACATCAACAAATTCTCACAGTAAAAAAAACCATCTTTTGACGATAAATTAATTACACTTTATACTTTGTAGGATGAAAATACCAAAACAAACCTAGCATACGTTGAATTTATACAATATATTAAAGACTTTGGTGGAAAATATTCACACGACTTCGATATAAATTCAGTGTGTTCCATTTCAAGTGTAAGCACTCTCTTAATTTGGAGTCGAAACAATGTTTCAATTAGTTTGTATACTTCAAATGTACAACTATAAGAGCTCTACCAGAAGCCGTTATTTTATGGTTTGCTGAGTTCAAATAAATATCACAAAAATAAAAAATAACAAGTGAAGATAACAACAAACAAACTTAATTGTTTAGAAATTCGACATATGGTTCAGTATCAATGTTAGAACTATTTTTAATGATAAGCATTCTTAAAATACATATATAATAAATATATGTATATTGAAATTAAATATGTGCTTGTAAGATGTATTTTAGCTGAATTTGTGGCGAATCTAAACATTTTACGAAAGAAGACTTTTTTAATAAAATAATTAATAAATAAACAAAATAATTTTTTTAATAAAAAAATAAACTTTTTTTTATTTTGAATTGTTAATGGTTCTAAGGTTGGATCATGGATCCATTGAAGCCAATGGACTGACTTTGCACATTCATGAACAGGTGGGCATGCGAAACAAGATATCTTTTTTAACTGTTATAAAACTTTTAATAATCTAAAGCTCGCATAATACGTCATAAACATTTTGGATTGTGCTTGCGGACGACTAGTTTCGTACAGTTTGTTTCGTAACCGATATATTTTTTCTAATTTTTGATCTAATCGAAAACATATATTTTTAATATATATTTTGCTGATGAAAAGATACAATATGTCCATGAATAAACCACAGCCTGGGCGTAAAAAGTCAAATTCCCGAAGTGTATTCAGGAAATAAATGATCAAATGTTTGTGTCATGATCGAATAATGTTTTCTTATGTTTTCACTGTTTTACTAAAAGGGTAAACTACTTCAGTTAAGTCGCGTAAACTAACTCATTTTAAATAATTATACGATTTTTCCCACGTAATTTCGTGAAAATGCGAAATGAAATACTGTACTGGCATTGACATATAACATTAATTAAATAAGGCGTGTCTCTAAAAATAATAAACAATAACTTCTGGAATCATTAAAATATCATAAGGCATTGAAAGATCAACATCGGTTCTATATGCCCACAAAAAAACAATTGTTACCTACTACATTCTAGCAGATACATAGATGTAAAAAATAGTACAACATATTTCGACTTCACCACGGACAAACCATAAATACGTATATCATTTCGCTAACACATAGAAGAGTATCGTTAACTAAGAATTCTCTTATAACTGGCACGTTATGTGCTCGAAGAGAAAATCTGAAACATTAAGTTGTTTTTTGCGTGATGACATCCAAGGGATCAGAAGGAACACACATTTACTGTATATAAGTATTACCGCTATGATGGTACACATATATTCATCCATCTATCATACTTCCTCTCATTCCTTTACACAGTATGGACCTTCTCCTGAATATTCCTCATTTCTTACTCTTAATACGAAAGTAAGTCGTATAATGATCATCGTTTGCTTCGTCTGCCAGTCGCCTGCCTACCCCACCACCACCACCTTTTGAAGTAACATCTGTTTTGTGGTTGAAAATTTATTACAAAAGTATATAACGAGACATTAGTTTTAGTAATAATGTATACACTTATACATACATATTATATATTATATACACATATTGTTTAGTGCAAATTACTTACAACTTTAGTTTGCCATTTATATCAAAATTCTACGCACATAAATTAAATATTAATACTATTATGGGTATGTTTTCATTTCAGATAACTGTTAAAGTCTCCTTCAAGTCAACGTCAATTCCACTCAAATTAAAGAAACTAAACACTTCAGCGCAGCACTTCAACGCTAGTAATGCTAGTTGAATATAATATTACTCATACTAATCGATTTCAGAATTTTCAATTTTCAAAAATTGTGCATGCTAAAAAAGTAATAAGATATACGAGTATTTTTGAATTTATTAAACTTGCAATAACGGTATTGAATGGAATCCGTTAAATAGCTCGAAGGTTTTAAACAAAACAAATGTGCTAACGTTTCTTATGAATTTCGTTAATTGAATTATTATTTACAAAAGTTAAATTTATAAATGAGTAAAGTATTACATTGCCTCGAATTAAATATCAAACTGATATTCTTACATGCACAATAGTGATAAATATTCGATTAAAGAGCATTTTTGAATAATGAAGAATTTGTATATTAGCCAAAAGAAGGAGTAATGAAACATTTGTCAAAGTAAAACCGACCTTAAATTATTTTGCTGTATATGATTTAAAAATCTTAGAATGAAAATGGCAAAAGTTTGAAGAATTACTTAAAAATAACTTATGATAATTGTTTTCGTACCGAGTTTCATTTAAATGAATTCAAACATATAGCACTGTTTAATTCTATATACGAAATTTTTTATTATAAAATAATTAATACAATAATTATTTTTCAGACATAACTTTTTGTTGATATTAATTATTTACTAGATTCTTTTTGATTTATAGTCTTCTTCAATGTTTCTGTTTTCCATAAGTGGAAGGAAGAATAGAGTTTTGACAATAATTATAGAAACTCTTAACTGTCATCAAAGGGTTTTTAATGTTAAATTGAATAAGTTATCTCTACAACAAATATCTCCTTTTACCCTCTACAATCTTGCGATTAGACCGAGTAGTATAAATTCAACTTTGCCGTTCTTCCATAAACGTCGTAATAGATTTTATCTCTCACAAATTAATGATATTTAGTGTATTTTAATTAGATTTAGTGAAACAATAAAAGGTTAAATCTTATATATTTAAATGAGCAATTCTTGTATAATTGTATAATTTTTTATAATGTAATGATATATTTGTTTAATATTTAAAGTCATTGGAGTGGCTAAGTGTTAGCATGCTGGACTCGTCTTCCGCCTCGACGTAATATAATTTCCAAAAAACACAATTTATAAAAAAAAAAAAAATACCGAGCAAAGCTCGGTCATCCATATATTAATATGTTAAAATGATAAACTTATTTTGATTTTTTTAAGGTTTATGAGTACATTTGTGATACTAAGGTCTAAGAAAATCAAAAAAAATCTATTTTTTAATGATGTAATGTATAGTTTATGAAATATCACTTGAAATCAGTTCAAAATATCTACCTCGGAATTGGATTTTAAGCAATATTCTGAAAACCATGCATAAATTAAGTAATGAATATTAGCTTTGAAATAATCAATGAGCCAAAATTATCTTATAAAAACTAATTGATCGAAGTTGTAGACAAATATTAATTTTCGATCTTTTGCCTTTTTGATTTGTTGAAGGCGCTTCGACAAAATCGGGAAATAATTTTTGTTTTCGAATTCGACAAAATTTCATTTAGAACGTAATATGGTATTTGGAGATTTAAAAAATAATATCAATTTTACGATAGTAAGCTTTTTTTTTTGTTTGTTTTGATTGAAATCCTTAAAACTTAGTGATTGAATATCACCCAAATTATAAATTTATCAAAAGCACCTAAATTAAATATTTTCGAAAAAAAAGAACTGATTTCAAGAAAATAAATTAAAAATAACTTAAAATTATAAACCTCGATAAATATATTCATTATGGCCAAATACTTTTCGAAGCAGCACCAACGAATCAATGTTTTGTCTAAGATTATGATTGGTACCAATTTCGATAGGTAATTAGTAATAAGGTAAACCATTTATAGAAAATTTTAATTTTATAATTATTAATGAGATTTTTCGAATAAATTTCGATTTTTTCTCCAATTTCCTAGATCAAATTATTTTGTATTTTATAAATACGTATTTCGACTATAAAGTAGTCATCATCAGAATGAATTAGCTAGTTATGTGTTTGAACGACCGTCACCAAATTAGTAACATCTCCTCAGAGAATCATTACAACTAGCTAATTCATACTGATGATGACTTCTTTGTAGTCGAAATACGTATTTATAAAATACAAAATAATTTGATATAGAAAATAGGGGAAAAAATCGAAATTTATTAGAATATTTTAATTTCAAATTGTTTTTTAGTTTTTAGATAATTTTTTTAAGTGATTTATTTTTGAATTTTTTTATTCTTATTATGTAAAACATTTTAAAAACATGCAAAGTATTAATAATATATATTCTTCAATTATTATTATTATTATTATAGAAGAGTAATCAAAGTAAAAGCGCGATATATTTTTAAAATGTATAAAAACATAACATTCTATTAAAAACTTAACAATTTTTAATTGAAAACAGCTACTACTTTAGCTTCATCATCATCATAAGCATCAACAGAGACGATACCTACATTATATCGATAGCTTAATTACTTACGATAAACTTAACGAACGAATATCAATATATAAATTCTAATTAAACTTTTATTAGTTTATCGGGAAAATAAAAATGAAAATATGACTTCTTTATTATTTATTACCTCACTTCCTATTTTCTACTCGTACATGGAATATTAATTTAATTATAGTGGCGATCATTTATGAAGTCGTATCAATAAATGAATGAATACATGCAACTTATAGCGCAAGGTTACAATTAGATATTTGAAAAAATTTCAGTGCATTTACAGTATGGAACTGATTATTTCAGCTCCTCATTCATTTAATTATAAAGTTTTGTTTTCGGTGGACTATTTATGAATTAACACAACTATACGCTAGTCAAGTTCATGCCGCCTTGTGTTAGTTTTTGTAATCTGTGGTTTCAAAAGAGATAAATATATACTACTAGGTTACTTTATTTTAAGTATACATACTAGATTAACGTACGTCAAAGATACTTGATTAGCGTATATACTTAATTGATGTAAAAATGTAATTCCTTGTAAAATAAAAGAGTATTTACAAAGAAAATTATTATTTTATAGTTTTTTTATTTTCAACTCCAATTTTTTTTAAATTAAAACATTTTTAAATTATAAAAACTTCTTCTTTTTAATGATTAAGTATTACAAATTGTTTACTATATAAATAACCACTTTATAAATTAATAGTTTCTTGCTACTATAAGAATCCATCCCACTACCACTGTGTACTGAGAATACTAAGTACAGTAAGAGTCAAATTAATTAACTGACTTTTAAATAAATTTATTTTTCCAGTGCATATATTTTACCTTGGCTGTTGAAAACTTTTAAAAAGTGCTGAAGATTTAAAAAAATTAATTACACTTAAATTATAACTTTTAGATAAAAAATAAACAAGCTTTTAAAATTAATCAATATCGACTACTATTAACAAACGGGCCCAATTTATTTGATCCAATACAATACTCCAGCAATATAGTTTTATATCTATAAAAAACTCCACATAAATTTATTTTGACTTATATTAAAGATCGAAAAAAGGACTTTAGTTCAAATTTTATCTGTAACATATCCAAAGTTGTAAAAATTATAACAAAATAATAAAATTATTATTTTGAAATGTAAAATATTTAAAGTTCAGACGTAGGAGAATAAACAAAAAACTATTTTATCATTATTTTTAAAATCATTGTATTCGACTTTTACTGTACGATGATATACCAATGAAGTTAAAAAATAAGCATTTATTCAAATTTAAAATTTATTTGAAATTCATTAAAAAAATGATATAGAATGCTTCATTAAAATTCGATTTATATACTTATTTTAAAGCTGACACACGCACAGATTTTAGTTTCATTTTGGCATATTTATATTATCTATTTAGTTTCATTTTGGTATATTTATATAAAATAGAAAAGTTCAAATCATTACAAAATCGTAGAATTTGATATGATTCTAAGCCTGTTCAAAAATAGATCTATCAGAAAAAAACAATAAGATACGATTCTTAGAAAAATATATTTAATAAGAAATAGATTTAATAATATTTTGACAATATTTTATTAATATTTAATAATATTTATAAATTTAATAATATTTAATAAGTGTTATATAATATATTATTTAATAAGAAAGTTAGCCATTATATATGCTTTTGTGGATGTTTAGTAAGGACTGACGAATAAAAATGCAGATAGCTGTTAACGGAGACCTACGTACTAATTTTCATAATCACGATGATAAGAAATTTTTTAATATGGGCTTGTTGTATTGTCATCCAGGATATAAAAACAGTATACACTTTTCTTAGTAAATTTTTAAGTAAATGTTAAGAGTCAATTCGAAAGACAGACTATCCAAATTGAAAACGCAGAAATTAAAACGCTTATTTATACCATTAAAATAAAAGGAAATTTAGCAGGTTTAAAATTAATGCAATACATAATAATACATTGAGTTTAACAATACAACGGCATGCAGTAGGTACGTTTCTTATGGTGGGTCCACACGATACAGACTTTTTACTCAGACTTCAGACTTTCCATATAAATTTCTATAGCTAAGTCTGTGCAGACTTATAGTATAAGTCGGCATAAACTTACTTCCATAAAAATTAATATGGAAAGTCTGAAGTCTGAGTAAAAAGTCTGTATCGTGTGGACCCACCTTTAGAGAATACAACAACATATGATAAAAGAAATTTACGAAACTACTACGTCTCAAATTATTTTTGAAATGATGAAAACTATTATTTTATTTAACCGTTTTCCAAATAATTTTTAATGTAAACATACGGTACATTAAAAAAATACGAAACACTTTTTCTTATACAAAACCTCCATTAGCTTATGTGTGTATATGCAATTAAACAACTGCAGTTAATTAACAAAACATTAATTAATAATGTTACAAAAATCTTAAAAGGAAAATGAAAGCTCTTTGAAGTTTTAAATACACAGTTCTTTTTTTACATTTCACATTATGTTCCATATTTCAATTTTAAAACAAGATGTAACATAAACGTTAACCAAGTTCATCAGATGACATTCTTTAGATTTAATATTCAAATAATATTCGTTTGGTTTTTTGTGTCGGAAAAATATCAAATTAGAAAAAATAATATTTTAAAATTTATTCATCGTTTTATCATATCCTTTTGAAATATTTTACGTTAGTTTATTTTAGATGAAGCATATTTGAGAAGTCCTTTTTCCTTACAAAGAAGACAACAAACAAATAAATAATTATTACTTGATTCAAGAGCCATTTGATTACCAGAGCACTTGAAAATAAATATTATTTGTTGAAAATTTTTTCTTTGAGTAAATTCGAAAAGTAAATTAAAAATTTCCACACATTTTTTTTTTATTTAATATTATTTTAATCCAATACAAATAAACTAAGTTGAATATAGAGTATTTATTTCTGTTCATAAATCGAAAAAAAGTGAATCAACCAAATTTAGTATATCAATATTTTTATAACTATAAGTTCCTAATTAAAAAATGTAAAAATCCAACTGCGGAAAGAAAACTTCAATATTAGTTGGCTCATTGACTCAATATTTTCGGGATTGTATTTTTATCATTTCTCAATCCAAATATTCATAAACTTGGAAATAAATTTGTTACGAAATTTTAAAACTATTTATTTTGATAACCGATCGACACGTTTAAGAGAATATACGGAGAAACACTTGCGTAATAAAGATCTAAGTAGTTACGACAGTGCATAGAAACACACATACATACATAAAGGTCAAACACATAATCCTCTCTTTTTTGATTCGCCACAGTCGAGAAAAAATAAAATAAAATATATTACATCATAACTAGACTGCAAAATGCAAAATTAAAACTGCTTTATGACCTGCAGTGGCAAATGCATATATTTCGTAATCATTGTTTGCAGTTTGTGGATGTGGTTTATAACATTGATACATTCGTTTAAAAAATTTTACTTAATTCAAACGAATAAATGTAAACTGCCGTATAATATAGCTTTGATACAAAATTTGGTATTTAATTCCTTGTCTCATGCTAGTCTTTTAAAAATTGAACATATCTTTCATTTACAGATATTATTATATTTAAAACAAAGAAAATATATGGAAAATGTAGAAAAACGAACTAAAAGGTCATTCACTTGATTTTTTTTTTCAATTTCCTGTGTAACTATTCAACCAGTAAATTAAACGAGATATTCTAACACGATATATAAGACATCGATGATAACAGTATATATATTTTATCTGAGATTAAATCACATTGTACAGATTAAATTTAACTCAATTTTGAAGATATTTTTTATAAGTAAAATTTTGAATTGATTGAAATTCCTGAATAAGATTATTTAGTTTTATATTCGAATAAAACATATTTTTTGTTAAGTAGTTTCAATCAATTACGACTAACAACGTCTTTGGATTACTAGTCCTAATATATTAATTACCACATCCACAACATGGAGGTGGGAGGGGGGTTTGTGTAAATTAAATCTCCATATTTTGATAAATGTCCTTAAACGCTGGAGAGTGTCTTATTTTCTCGAAAATTACCGCATTCTTTAAAAGGCAGTTACTCAGTTTGGAGCATCTGATTCGAGGTATTCAAAATTATATCCCCAAAAACACTTATTCGTAAAAATATGTTACTTTACTATTTGAAACACAATTTTTTGATTAATTGAAGTAGTAAACATATTATTATCCAGTTCAATATGCGAAGACATCGGAAAGAGAAGTATGGCCAGTTAATTTACGAAAAAGTATGACTTTTATCCTGACGTCGTTTAAAATATATACAACAGGCATAAACAAATTAATTTAACCAATACATGAAGAGAGAGAAAAAAAGAGCAACAAGAAATCTGTTTTAAGTGCAGTAATAAATATACCTGAAGCAAAATTGTCTCTTTTAATAAATCTTACCTATATAAATAAACACAAAGAAGCTTTCCATTTTTTCTTTATCTTTTATATTTCATTTATTTCAATATTATTATTTTACATTTTATGAACTTATTCGACATTTGAAACCCGACCAAACAATTTGAAATCTGCACTTACACGTAGTTATTTTCGAAAAAATCTATTCTGTTTATTTCTTAAAGTATTTTATCCACCTGTAAAATTTCAAGATTTTTATCACTAGAATTAGTATATAGATGTTGTAAAAATAATTTTTTCAATACCTAAATATAAAAAAATCGCATTCCACAAATTAAAATCACAAAAATCAACTAAGGACTCTTAATGTTCTTCTAGATTAATTTTAATTCAAAATTTGAAAACCATCAAGATTTTATTGCTTTTCTTTATTTTTGTATAATTGGCATATATAAAAAACGCTATTATTATACTCGACATATCTATTTAAAATATGTCATAATACGCAGCTTATTTATATAGAATGTAAGATTATATTAATTTTAGCTTTTAAAGTTAGTAAGTGTTGAAGGCCCCAAAAATATTTGGTATGGGTATTCATAGAATCTTTTAATTAGTCCATTTGTGTCTGAGTGCCTGTGAGTTTATCTACCATTAAAATAAATAATAAACGAAAAGAAATAGCAAGCTTAAATTTTGGTGATCTATTCTAGATCTAAAAAGAAAGTTTAAGCTATGAGAATGGATTAACGACTCAACTTTGACCACTTTGATTTTCGTAAATTTTTGATGATAAGAATTCCTGCCTCACAAAACTAATAATCAAAGAAAAAAACAAAGTTATCTTAAAAATTTCTTTCAAATATTTTATACCATTATTTTTTTTTAATCAATTCATACCATGGATAACATAACAACTTTATACTATCCATGGATATTTTTAAGATATTCTTCCCAAGAATATTAATAATTAAAACACATTCTAAAATTCATCGAGAAGCTTTTTTGATATTTTTATACGCATGATAAGAATTTAAAGTAAACAAAAAACTGAATTTTCTAAATTGTGAGTTTTATTGATAATTACTTTTTAAATTATACTGATATAGAATCACAAATTTCTCCCTTAAGACTCATACCTGCCAAAAGGGTGTGTATCAAAAGAAAGTTGGTCGTTTAAAATATGATGCGTATGTTTTCAAATAATCTTAAATCACATTATATATATATATTCTATTCATGGAATTGCAAAAACAAATGTATAAAACTATCAAAACAATCGTTTAAAACTAAATCCCTTCTGTAAGGATAACACAACCGAACACATAACCATAATATTACATATATATATATATATATATATATATATATATATATATATATATATATATATATATATATATATATATATATATATATATATATATATATATATATATATTGATTCACCTTTTGAATATAACGGTTATATTCTTAAGGGGTTACCTAGATTGATACAGGTGTGGCAATAAATTCGATTAGCAAATAATAAAAAAATATGTTAATTTTTGGTTCGTATGACTTTCATCATGATTTTCATTAAATCAAAAAATTAATTTATAATGACGTTCACAAAAATATTCAAATTTCAATTCTTTTGGAAATTTTAATACTTAAACTTTTAATACGTATTCACAATCGGTCTATTGAAGAAAAAAATTATCCATTTTTTAATGAATGTTAAAACATTATATTACACGATATTGATAGAGTGCGCAAAAAACGTTTAATATTATATTAAAGTTATTTATGAACACTTTAATAGCGATAAAATTGAAAAACTAAAAACGTAACATTTCCTGTTTTCCTGCATTTCGAAAGTATAACAAAATGGATGGATATCCACAAAGGCGTCATCCGAATATAATATCAACATTGTTATTTATTGGCTTTTATACAATACCGATGACATTTTATATTGATGCTAACCATGATGTTATACTTTCGAAACACAGTCGAATTATCGCAACGTCAAAATAAAGTTTAACTACCGGAAACTACCGGGGTGTGCTCCGTCCTGAATCTAAAAATAATTTTTAATTTCATATAACTTTTAAATTAAAACGAAAACAATAAAAATAAAAATTGTATTGTTTTAAAACTTTAACATGATCTTTCCAATTATTACAAAAAATGTTTTTCAAATCCTAATTGTGTTATATACGTAAATATTTACCCTATCCTCCTATGTGGTAATTAATTTGCTGAAATAATACAAATAAAATTTTTTTAATAATAATTTGTCTTCTCGATTAAAATTTAGTAGTTGGAAGAAGCAAATACGTAACCATTTCATAAATATTGTATCAACATTTCCTAAATGTAATCTCATAAAAATTGTCTATTCAAAATCTCTTTTTATGCACAAATCCAAATTTATGTTATCGTAACTGGAATTTATACCATAAATCAACGCAATAATAGAAAACTCCAAGATTTGTTATAATTTTTACGCCAATATATACAAAAAAATCGAAGTTTTAAAATCCTATAATTTCTATTTTACGTATAAGTGTATAGCTCCCTTAATAAAATACCTAAAGAAGAAATGTCTAGGTATATGGATTCTATTTATATGTACATAAACATGTTTTGTATAAAATATACATGAACATCATCCCCATGTAAATGTCGGTATTATTCATAACTAAATAAAATATCAAAACTTATATCCTACTCACATTTCTTCTCAATGATTTCATTCGATCTTTTTCGAAAATGAAAATAATATCATTTTCCTTATTTAAAATAGGTGTTCAATGTCATATGAAGTTTGAGTGTGGACATTATTTGAAAATCTTCCAATTTTAATGTTTAAATAAATGTCATTTAAAAAAGTAAAGCTTAGGGAATACGTTTGAAAAGCGGAAATCGTATTTATACTAAAGATGCTCTTCTTTTAAATCCAGAATATTTATCTAGAGGAAAGAAAAAAATACCTATACTTTTTTGAGAACGATTTGTGTTGAAAAATGTTTTAAGCAAAAGTCTCTTTATATTTTTATGAGAAGTATTTTTATTATTCAAATTTTGGCTGAATATTTTATCATTTTTGTAATAAAATGAAACAGGTGGTTCCTTAATTTCTTGCAATTAATATTTGTGATAAACCTTAAGAATTCTTGATAAAGATATCTCACAAGCAGAATAAAACATTAATTTTGATTAGAATATGTTTGATTAGAAAATCAATAATTGACGTATAAACTTCGATATATATTCGATTCTTACAATTAAAAAGTTAAATTGAAATACATTGGCTCGTGTCTAGAAATTTACTATTTTTTATCGCACAATAACTCCAGTAAGATACACAAAAGAAATTACATATTATTTATTTAGTGTGAAACATTGAATCTCATATGTTAATCTCAATAGTACTAAATCTATTAATTTCAGATATTTGTTTCAAGTTCATAAATTTACGAACTTGGTTACCTTGCACATAACTATATAACTACAAGTAACTATAACACTATAATCATTGATCATAGATTATAATACATAAGATGGATTAAAATCTCTCTTAGTTCTGGAGATAAAACATTCGCAGATGTCTCTGCTTGATAGTAACACTAGTAACACTTAATGCCATCTATCATTTTTTAGAAAAATAATTAAGCATTACTATAGCAATGATTAATTATTTTTATTTTTTTAAATTGAACAGTTTTATGTCAAATGTAAAATTTTTTATTTTATTTAAATCGTCTATGCGTACAATTTCCTTCTCAGTTAATTAATTACGCTTCTAATTATTTTGAAAAGTTTATTCTTGACTTATTTAAATGATATTAAATGTTTTGTTAATATTGTAAGATCGATTTATCAAATAATTTCATACTTTAAATTTAATCGAATTTGTATCTTTTCTAAATATTAATGATACCAAATTATTGTACAATTTTTTAACATTGCAATAAATTTAAATTATGTTTCACTTGTGACTTTATAAAAAAAGACACTTTTGGTTTATAATTTTATTATCTATGCCTGATATAAAAATAAAAGCTATTTGTATTATAGAATTTCAGACTTTTGTACTCTTAAGAAGTCATTAATAAAATAATTATGTTTTAAGGTCGTAACTAAGAAAACTGCAGACAAAATTTTTTTTGAAAACAAGTTATCAAAAATTAAAGAATAGGCTCATTTTTTTAAGGGAAACATAAAAATTAAGTGTTTTACCCATGAAATTATCTATATTTCAAAATTTAATTATTTCGAATATAGATTTTAATTGTAATTGTCTCGTCGAATATCGACGGCAATCTCAAACCAATATTTCATTACATTCATAATTTCATTAAAAATTTTTATATCAATCTAAATAAATTTTTAATCCAATATTTTATTACAAAATTATCAATCTAAATAAATTTTTAATCCAATATTTCATTACAAAATTACATTCATTTTTTATTTTCTTATATTTTTGAAGAGCACTGTCAACGCTCAATATAATATATTGACTAGTTTTTTATTTATAAATCTCATATATGGAAAATAACATATGCGCTGTATATAAATCTGGTAAAAAGTAAAGTTTTACGTTAAGTTTAGTGAAAAAAAAATGGAAATCTCAAATGTAATGTAGAAATATAATGCGTCTTTGACTGTTTTACATATTTCAATCATTGAGGAAAATCCCTAACTGTCAAAATATGACTAACGTTCTTTTTTTTTTGTTCTTAACAAAACGTCAACAACCCAATAATCTATAGCATGGTATAAATATACTTTTTTTTTATACAGGATGCATATAAATACTGCAATGCCTTTCGAAATTTGAAAGTGAAAATATAACTAACAATCGAAGTTACCAAGTAAAAATAAAAATTGTTTGAATACTCAATATAAAGTCGAGTAATGATGGAACTAATTTTACCCGACTACCGCAAAGCTATAAGGAATGTATGATTTAAACACAATTTTTTTATGAATTTTCGACACTGTTTTTTATCACTTCATGAGTTTTTAAATACATAAATACTACAAATCACATGAGTAGTTTAATCATAGGTTGAACGTACAGGCCAAAACATAACCCAACCCGTTAAAATTACACTCCACAAATCACATGAGTAGTTAAATCGCAGATTGAACGTAGGAGCCAAAAGCCAATCCAACCCGTACAAACGAACGCCACAAATCACATAGGTAGTTAAATCACACATTGAACGTAGGTACTAAAACTCTACCCAACCCATGTAAACTACACCCTACAAAACACATGGGTAGTATAATAACAGGTTGCGAAAAATTGGCAATAACTCGAAAAATAGGCGAAAATTCGAAATTTGTTATTCATCATTTTTGTCTTATATTGACTTCTTTTATCAAAACTCATAAAAAATCATGTCACCATGGATACGGTTACCTAACCTAAAAGTATGAATCTGCGTTTTAATACACTTGTGCTCCACTATAGCGGTTAAATAGCCGATTTTGATAATTGTGTTATCGATTCGTTGACATACTTCGGATAGCGTAGGCAATATATTATAAGAAAATCAATATGATGTATTCTCCAAAATGTCGACATTTATTTTTACAATCATGAAGACAATACTTTCGATATCGAAATATATAATCGGTAATAAATATGTGTTTGTTCTTGACTTAAAATATTACTTGAATATAAAATATTTCAACGGATAAATTTCAGTAACCATGCAACGGTAAATCTGAAAAAGTGAATTAATAATGTAAATAAAGTGTATGCACATTATTTACATGTCATTTAGTAATATAAAGACATTTGGATATTTTAAATAAAACAAATAATAAATTTTTAATGTACCAAAAACAAAATGGGTAAGGAAAGACGTGTACGGCTCAAATTCCATAATGTATTAGGAACATCGAAGAACAATTTAGCTTATTCGGATAATATAGAGCCATATTTTTATAAAGATTATACAATCCCATCGAAACCCAATTTAATTTTCGAGTGCTTCACCGGATTGCATTTTACGTTCGATCATTTACTACAGAACTTACCAAATGGAGTAAAATCTGTTGAATTTTTTGAATTTGATAAAAACGAAATACAAAACTTTAAGAATTCAATAGAAAATGGTGTTGAAACATATGAAGCTGTATCGAAAAAAGCAAGTAACGATTCGATGATTATGTCGAAAAAAATACGTCACCATAATGAATTTCTAAAAAAGTTTGATATTGTGAATCATACAAGACGTTTGTACGACCAATCAGATAAGAGAAAAAATCAAAAATGTATTGTGTATGATGTAGTACCAATTTATCTAACAATACCAACATTAAGATATCAAACACCAGGTAATCAATTTACACTCTCTACAATAATAATGCGGCTCCATTTCAATTTCGAAAAAAAATGAAAAAGTGAATCTTAAATTATTACTTAAACCAGTAAGCAATCTTTCTACAGTCATCATCTCACACAATCACTGCTCAAAACTTAATCAATATACAATATTGTTAATTAATTGTCTTTATATTAAAAGTCTAATTATGTTGATTTATAAACGAGTGGGCATATCTAACAGAATTTCTATTAATAGTTTTTATAGCCTCAATAACCCTCAATTTTTTGTATATTTTCTGCCATTTATATTTTCGTAATATGGCACCGAGTTGACCCCTGAGTTGGAATTATGTAACTCTATGTGACACTTTGCGTCGATTTATATAAAGTAAAAAAAAAATATTAGTAGTTATAGGGACTGCTGACAGAAGTCAAAAAACTTATAGAGTTAAAATTTTAAATCTCATAATGTATAAATTAAAATTATCAACATCAATCGGATTGTCACACCTATTGTCACTCCAATTATATGTACGTTTATCCGGATTTAAATATATTTAGTTTTCGATTATACGGGCTGTACAATATCACGGCAAAATATACAGTTTAATTGAAAAACAATTATAGGTCAGTTGTATAGGTACAGATATACTGCTATTAACATGTTGATGACGAAAGCGTACCAGATTTGACCCATCCAACAAGCGTCTAACTCGATCAGCACACGACCTCTGCGGTTGCTCCAGTCATGAGCATGTCGGTGACGCGAACCACTGAGCTTTTCTTCTACCCAAAATTCGCCTACACGGCTAAAAAAGTCTTCACTTCAATAATTGTGACTTGCGGTCAAATTTTTGTTTTTTAGTACCTTTATGGTTATTAAAATTTATTTAAAAACAATTGAATTATTTTTAATAATGAAAATAAAAATAATTACTTAACATAGATATATAGATAGTAATACAAACCATATCATAAGTCACTTAAAAAGGTCACTATGATTTTGACATAAGAAATAGTTAGTTTAAAGAGAACCGTGTGAGAAATTGAAGTGGAATGGTTTTTGGTACGCATGCGCTGATTCATACTACGCTAATAATTAATTATGAAAAATTTGAGATATTTAATAATATTAAAAACATTTATTGGTTTCAGTTAGCCAATCTGAAAATATAATAAATCTATCTACACCGCGAAAACGTCTGCATGGTGAGAAACTAAAAGCATCTTTTTTAAATGGAAATCAGGAATTAAACATACTAAAATCAATTATATCACGAAATGAAGATAAATCCTTAAAGAACAAAGAAGAATGGATCGACGCAAATGTTTCGAATGCAAACAAGATCACAAAGTAGAATTTACTAAGGGAAAATATGTTCAAAAATTTTTGTATTATTTTAATCATTTATCACTTTCTAAATTACAGTTCATTTATATTGAAAATCATGAAATTAATAAATTAACACTTATAAGTAATCACAAAATTCCAATTTGGCAAATATTGTTTTATTTATTTCGAATAAATTGAAAATGATCTCTTATCGTGAAAATTATAAAATGTTGAAGTTTTTCCTATGTCAAATTAATCGAAAATTCGTTTTATAGATATTAGAAATGGTCGGGTAAAATAATTAATATAATAAAAATGTAGAATCTAGTTTTTATTTCAATTTATAAATATGAAGATTGAGAGTAAATAAATTAAAAATCATAATTATTATTTATTCAATTGACTATTTAAAAACATGTTAAAAAAAAAATGTTTTTAAAAAAGAATTTGAAACTTGAAGCCTCCGCGTTCCATGTAATTAAGGTATTAATGCCAACCATAATTTTCTGTGTTACTACTTTTGTAATTATCAATAATAAATAAAATATAAAAGTTATAATTGACGAAAGAACTAGACCTGAGCCAAACTGTTTTAAATACAAACGGTTAATGTAGTTAATGGTTTAAGTAATTAAGAAAAAATTGACCCGATCGAGTAAGTCCCGAAAGGGGTGGGGTTGATAGTATATATACTTAATATACGTTTATGCCATCTATGGCCGAACTATGCATCTTATCGAATAAAGCTTAACACAAAACTTGAAGATAATCAAAAAAATTTAAACGCTTCTTGACATTTACCATAACCTCAAAATTATCGAGAAAATGCAAAGTTTTTTGTTTTTTACTATTGCAAAAGCTCATGCCAAGTGCGAGTCAGACTCGCGTGTTTTAATTTTTTTTATTTTAATATTTAAAAAAAAAACAAAAATACATTATCATTATCTGTGAATATTTCAACTATCAATCACGGTTCATAAGATACAGTCAGTTGACAGTCAGACAGACAAAGAAGTCTTAGTTATATGGTCTCATTTAACCCTTTGGATACGGAACACTAATTTTCAATTATAAATTTGAAAAGCAAATCGATTTTTGAACTATGTACAGTTTTGTTTCGGTTTTGAAGCCTCAACTTTAATATAAAATTAAAATATAATATAGTTTATGTACAAAAATATCATTCAGAAAGCAAAGAACTGAAAAACTCAAACTTGAGATTTTTAATATTAGTTCGTTATAATAAAAATTGGCTACATAAGGTGCTATGGAAATTATCAGCTGTTTAGTAAAAATTAAATGTGCTAAAAATTTAGATGTTTATTCGCTTTATCAGTATTATTAAATCGCCTAGTAAGAAAATTTTTGAGATTCCGGGCGTATTCAGGAAAATATTGAATAAAATGAAACGTAATCATTTAACCTGATGCTATTACAGCTCATTTGTTGTATCAATAATATTGACTTGGAATAACGTGGTAATTTCGAGTCAGTTCACGACAATTCCACCGGAAGTTGAAAATAGTAGCTTAAGTGTTAAAGATTTTTTTAAATATTCATAATAGTTCTATGATATTGATATAATGATATTTATTGACTTCAATCCAAAATGGAGAAGGTTCTAATTTGGCAGTATATTTTTATTTTTATATGTTTGTTCAGGTACAAATTTTTACAGAGTGGTTAGTGATTTCGATAATCCTTTTATAGAATGTTAATTAGTTACTTCGGTAATAATACCATTAAAATTTTAAAAAAGTGCATGTCCGTAGCTTATATAACTAACATAAAATGTAAAAATTTGTTTTATTCTTTAAATGGGAAAATATTTTTTAAATGGCCGATGATAACACTTGAATAAGAATAATGATCGTGTTGACTACTCTTAACTAAATATATATCTTATACGTTTTTCGTACAATGTGCCATTCTAAATGTTACCACGACAGTAGTTTATTTACCGGACACGAGTGAAAACAGTATAAAATACTAACCAGCAAAAAGTGTAATATATTTCTTTCTAGAATAAGATGTATTACAACAAAAAAAGACACTCACAAACGGAGAAGAACGTAAATAAAATTTAAAATGAAATGTACGTTATTTTGAAGAAGACAAGTGAGTATTATCTTAAGTTACATAATGTGAAGGAAATCATAAAATTCTCTTACATAAAAATTATTTTTTATCTATGTTTACAACAAATAATATATTTTTTATATGGATGTAAATTAAGTGATATAAATTATTGAGATAACATGCGGAAGGAAAATAAATTATGTAATAAATATTAAAAGCATTAAAAATTTCTTTTGAAGAAAGAAAAAATTGTAACGAGAAATTGTATAGTATAATTAATACTAATAAAATAAACTATTGTTTCAGTTAAAATAATCGCGTATATTTTGAATTCATTATTTTCGATATTAATTTTATAGCTTTAAATCTAAATTAATCTGTAATGCTCAGAAAAAATAATAAAAAGATACAAATTTTGAAGTTTTAATAATTGGTAATAATATTTCATTTTCTACACAAGAATTGAGAATGAAAAATTATTTTACAGAATTCATATGTAAAATATAAAATAAAATAGATTCTCACAGCATAAGGTGGTCCCCATAATAAGGTTGGTACCCAATCATGTACTCTTTGTGTCTGATTTTGCTTAGCTTTGGTAAACAGTTGTGATCTAATTTCCCAATTACCTTACTTCTGTGGGAGTGTTAACATAAAAAAATTTTATATCAAATTAAAACATTTTGATGGTTAACAAAATGTAATTTCAGTTAAAATTTTCATTTTTATGTATATTTTTAAATCGAAAATTTTATTACAATTAATTCATTTAAACATAATGACATGAAGTAGATTGACGATGATGAAGATTTCGTTTACATACGGTTAGTTACCACTCTGGTCGGATTCTCCATGATTGTCGTAAATGTAGAAATTCTGACAGTTTTTAATTTTTTTCAGGTTTTGAAGTAAATCAGATTTGATATATTGTAATAGTTGAATTTATTAGACTTGAAATTACATTACTTTGTAACTCTAGTGTATTGTCAAATCAGTAAAATAATTACGAATCTGGAGCATACGAAGTTACGGAGTTTAGCAAATAATAAATGCGATTTTTTTTTTAAACCATAAAATCTATTTATTGGTCTGGATTGTAAAAGTCAAAATTACCACGATTTGTTTAAATTACAAACAACCAATAACATTTCTAATTAATTACCATTTAAATAAAATGCATATGTAGAAATCAAATGAACTAAATGTATTTAAACTAACAAGCGCATCTTCAATAATTATTCAGAAAAACTGTCATCAAAGAAATATGTAAGTTAAATATATATTTCCGGTTGAAAATATATACACACCAGTTATGTATGCATGTTTTATGAATAAAAATATACTGTACAAATACATATTTAAAAAAAACAAAATGAGAAGTTTCTTTGATGAATATTTCAAATAAGCATATAATTACACAACATGAATATTTCTTATTTATTGAATCTTTCTTACTCTCTTTTAAAACATCTGATTTTTATTTATGTGCATTAATTTATTATTAATAGTATTTTGTTAAAAATGTTAAAAAAACGACACCATTTGTAGGCGAAGAGCTGGAGTCCCAAAACATATTGTTTTTATCATCTGTTACAATTTACTCTGCTCGTATGGATATCAATATTAAATGAATATATTTTGGGTAAGCTCGACATTCAAAGTCGTATATGTAGCATATTAAGCCCACTTAACGTATAGGGCACCGTGCATCAAAATTTTTTCATTCGTTTGTAGGGTTATGAAATACTAGTTCACCAATCAAATGATAACTCTGTGAATGGTGTATGATTTCGCATAGAATATTTCCAAAATTTAGTACCTAATTTAAATGAATAATTATTTATATTTGAAATTAAAAAAATTACCAATTTTCAACCTAATAACTTCAATTAAATGTCTTTTTTTGTAATTATTCAATAATTTTTGTTTGACATTTGTAATATAATTTACATGCAAACAATTGAAAAAATAATTATATTTTCTCAAATGTGAATGTTTTATTACAAATTTTAGACGCTCGTAGCGTATCAAACGATTATGAAGTCCTTTTCATGTACTATGAACGGTACGAAAAGGGTTCATAGTAATAAAAAGT
Source organism: Chrysopa pallens (assembly GCA_020423425.1). Classification (NCBI taxonomy): domain Eukaryota; kingdom Metazoa; phylum Arthropoda; class Insecta; order Neuroptera; family Chrysopidae; genus Chrysopa; species Chrysopa pallens. Next base: position 62,632,902 of record CM035592.1, read on the forward strand.
AATAATAACATACTATAGTCATGAATGAAGTATTATCTTATCTTTTAAGTTTGTTGTTCAAAAAATTTAAAAGTTATGCACTTAATATTGATACAAGTGGGTCAATATACCGCGTCAACCTACAAAAACAATATATGTTGCTTTTGCCTTATAGTTCAAATGATTCATGGGCAATGCGAATCCATTGGTTCATAGATTCCTAAATTCGATTAATGATCATTTATTAAAATTATTCGACCATTTAAAACAAAAGTTTACGTATTAATGATAGAACTTTGCAAAATAAGCTGTTCATTTCAGCTGCTAATTTTGGTCGTCATACATTTGGAGACACCGTTAGTGCTGCTATTTTGATATAAATATTGTAAGAAAAAACTATGCAAAAATCTCTTTTTGGTTCCAAATTTTAGCTATATCTTCGAAATTGAGATCATTTGAATGTAGACAAGTAAACGTTACTTCACTGTATTTTTAACTAACAATGTTATTATTTAATTACACAATTTTTCTAGCTATTCAAAAAAGGTTTCTTTTATAAAATATTCGAAGCTAATATTATAAACTAAATAACGTCTAAATAATATTATAAATCCTAAAAGGTTAATTATTCAACGAAAAAATAAAAATTGTGTTTCTAGTGTAGCTAATAAAATCTGTATCTAAACATACCATCAAATCATTATATTTTTTTTAACTCTTTTTTTTTGTTCACTTTTTTTATAATTTTTCAGTATTGTTATGGTTTTTCTCATACACATGACATATCTACCATACACAATTTACATGTTTTTGTAATATTTCATGCTTAACAAAACCCTATTATCCAAGCCATTTTGTATTTACTATTGTCAACCCAGATAAATTATTATATGCATATTTTAATTTATATTGTCAAACAAAAAAAAAATATTTTTTTTTATTATCTGTTGAATCTTTTATATTTATGATTAAAAATGGCCAAATATCTACCAGTATACTGTTACGTTCAAATCATACAAAAATGTTTAATATAAATGGAAATAAAATTTGTAGTTCCGCACCAAAGGCTTTTAGACCGCGAACAAAATTTATTTAAAAATTTTGGAACCTTTACAAAATTTTATAGTGTTGAACGTTTATTGTCAAAGCTCGGGAAAGTAATACCTTTAGGCGGAACCTATAATTATGAAAATTAATTATAAACACCTGAAAAGTGATAAAATTTAAAAAACTAATAATACGCCATGACGGTATAATGTTAAAATAATTTCAGTATTTCCATGATTTTACATGTGTTACATCATAATTGGGCATCCATATACGACGTTATTAAAATATAATAATATATACTGAGGACTATGGATAGTAAATCTTTGGTAAAGTTCAATATTGATAGTATCCATGATTTTATAATTTGGAAACACGGATCAAAGTGTGAGGTCATCAAAGTGTGACGTAAAAATGTTAAATTTTGGTCTGGGAACTATCTGGCTGTGCTCCGTATTGAATCATTAATTTTTTAAATCGGATAAAACTTTTTTATTATAACGAAAACAAAATGTTTTGTTATAAAACTTAAACATGCTTTTTCCAATTATCAATAAAAGCTAGTTTTTCAAAAGCCGTTATTGCCGTTTTCGCACCATTTAATTCAATAAGCTAATTCCCTTTAAATAGGTTCCAAACAGTATTACTAGTTAATATAAGTCTTCTATTTTCTTTAATCTTATGATAATAAATTTCCATAAATTCTATTTTCGAATTCTAAGTCAACATAAATATGTAGTATTAAATTATAATGTTTACTTTTAAACAAAACCATACAAAAATTAAAAATTTGTTAGTCAAATTTGACGATACTATTGTTGATTCAACCATATTTTGTTTAACTTTGGTTTTAAAATAAATTATTTTATGAATAAAAATTTCTCTTTATTTTCTGATAGTGTTTATTTTTCTCTACCTTTGATAATCCTACAAATAATTATTATATCTGAAATATAGATAATGTGAAACAAAGATGGGGAGATCTTAATTTTCGTAACAATTTATACAAAAACAAGGATAGATGATAACAGTAGATAACTTAAATACTAGTATAATAAATGCTAGAAGTTCGTTTTACCTTACTCCAATTCGACTCTCTAAACTGATGTTGATCCTTATTTAATTTTAAATGTATCATACCAGAAAGACCACTTCATATAAAAACATAGAAATTTAAATTCGACAACTTTTGCAATTTCATTAAAATTTGTCATATAAGAAATAAACAAAATGAGATAAATGGAACCATCTATTTAGTAACGTCCAAAACTTTTGACAGATCTGGCATTCTGGCATTAAACAAACATTTTTTTTTTCTGGTTTTAGCTATTTTCAGCTATATAGCCATTAACCAAAGAGGATAATTATTATTATTTATACAACAACAGCACACTGTACTAGGTGGTCACCCATCCAAATACAGATTGTGACTGCTGTTGCTTAACTTTATAGATTGGTCTAAGCATGTCATTACGTTACGTCAATCCGGGGTCTTAAACAAACATTAAACAGACGATTTAATTTATTGAAGATTTCAGCGCCACAGGCGTAGAAATACAAATTAAATGCTATGTCAGTCAACTAATTGTTTTCACTAAGTATAGAAATGCTACTTACATATTATTTTTGCTTATTTTAAACATGTTCTTAAAAGTGTTTTTTGTATAAGAGTTTAATATTTTTGAGTTTAAAACATGGTTTTTTAAATACATTTTTACTATTAAATTTATTTATTTATTTTCGTGGATTCGTATGTTATGATGTTCATTTAAATTTTGAATTTCTAAATTTGAGTTTAGGTTATCCATCAAAATATTTAATTTAGTAATTAATAGAGTCTATATTTACAATTTTTGAAGATATGCTACTTTGATACACCGCATTAAAAACAGAATTGGTTTTTCCTGAAAATGGTTTTTCCATTTTTTTTTTTTCATGAATTATAGAACTTTTTAATAAACATTGTTGATATTGTGCGAAAAATGTTTTGTACCCTATTTTTTTGTTGCAAGTTTGAATACAGGAGTTTTTCTTGAGAAATTATATTTAAATCCGAGTTAATTGGGGTACATATTGAATACATATTGAGTTTTTTATTAAGTTACAACAAATTCAATGAAAACAGACCTTATAGAAGATAGATTTTTGTTATGTTAGCATGTAGCAATATATAGAAACGAACTCTGAAGGGTCATGTGACTAGTGACTGTATGTAATCCTGATGATAATCCTTAAGGATTAATCCTGCCATTCGTCCCAGTGTCCCTGTTAAGTAACAACCATTTTAATAGCCTCTCTTGAAATCCTCTAAAAACATACACATAAATACATATACAACCTTACCTAAATGTATGTATTGGTATCAGTGGCTACACGACGTTCATTTATACAACTTTATTAAACCACCACCATTCATTTTACGTGCGTTAAATGAATGAGTCTGGTCTAGGAAGCAACGTTACTTCTACTATTAGTGGCTCTAAGTATACCTTCACCAGGTATTTAAATTTTCTGTTAATTTTTTTTTTTACTTTTTTTATTTACATCGTTTGTTAAAAGCAAATACTTAGAACCTAGACATTTTAAATGCTTTTCTCCAATAAAATATTTTGTAGTTTTTTTATTATTAGCATTAAGTACTTTTCAATACGTAAAAGATTCAATAGTTTGTAGTTGGTTGTAGTCCATACGATTAAAACCGTTTTATGTCGACCATATTTTATTTATTTATATTAATTTATCCTATAAATTAATAAAAATGATACTATAAAATAACAATGGAAACTTTTAACTTAAATAATATTCGCAATATTCACAAAAAAATTTTTAAATTATGATGGAACTTTCGACTTATTTAGTCATTATCAAATAATTATTAATTATTCTTTAATTTAGGAAATATATAGGGAAAGTTTTTAAGATTATTGTGCATGAAGTAATTGTGGGTAGGGTTGATAAATATTCCATGAAACTAAAAGAAGTTTTGTAGAAATTCTACAAAATAGCAGAATACTTTAGAAGCATTAATCCTTTCTATTATCTGCAAAATGGTAAAAATTACCTTGGAAGTGTTTACAGATATGGAATATGTGACCAGTGTACGTTGAAGCATTGCCAGTTTTACTACTCTAATACATCTATTATGAGTTAATCCCTCTTTCTGAGACGTCACATCAGAAAGACACTAAATTTTTTGATGAATTTATTCAATATAATACAAAATACTAAATATAAAAGCATTTTTTTTTTACAAAAAAATACATAATTTGAGCATAAAGAATTTGTAAAGAACGATTTTCTTGAACGTGATAACGTGATGTATGTGATACATCACCACATATAGGTATGTTGTAATCATCTTGATTGATTATCAAAAACATTTATCTATGTTACCTAACTTTTATCAATAGGTAAGTTGTAGGTAGGATGATGGTAACATCGCCTGCTGCTAGCCTAGCTACTACTTGATTCAATACTACAAAACTGTAGATAGTGTACCGTTGATATAATCAATCATTTATTATGATTGTTCGAATCTACAGTTACGATTAAATCTTTCTCGGCTGAAAATGTGAATGCTTTGTGTTTCATACTCTTCATGTAGTTTGAACAATTCAAACGTGACCAAAATGTATAAATCAGTTTGATGATGTACACGAAATCTATAATATTTGGCAGTTTATATCAATACCTTCTACAACTTCTTTCTTACAGAGATTTTGTATTATTCCTCATAGTATTTACTTTTTTCTTTTTCTGTCTTCTAAGAAAAGGTATGGGAATCACATCGAAAATCAAAAACAGGATATTTTCAAGTTTCGAAGTCACCAAAATTTTTTAGAACATTTCACAAAAATGACTGTTTGTTATGTTGTGTAAATATATGTACGTTTATATTTGGCGAATTTTTCTGGAACGAGTATTCGCGGAAAACGGTTGCAATTAATCATAATTTTTGTAGTATTGAATTAATGTAGAATCGTAAACATTAGATTTTGTGAAAAATCGATCAATTGAGTCGCATTATCCCAACTGTTCAACAACTACAAAGAAAAAAAATCAATTTGACGGCTTGTAGGTTTCCAAGATTACTAATAACACGGATAACAATGTTCGCGTCTGATTAAAAATAATCAAACAAGTCTCGTGTATCCATTATTTTCATCATTTAAACTTGATAGAGAAAGAGGGAAATTTCTAACTTAAAAATTATAATAAAATTATATATTATTAATTTTTTTTTAAGTCATAAAAGTATATATCGCTATCAAAGTATATGTCGCTATCAAAGTTTCTTCTTATATAAATAGTAAATTTCTTTTGTAGTTCATAAATTGAAAAAGAGGTATAATTGAACGAAGAATTAAGACGGAGAGTCTAAGCTTAGAATTTGTAAATTAATGGAATTAGAAGGAAAAAATACAATCACAGTTAAATAATAAGTATGAAAATCCCACAAATAAGATCCTTTCTACAGTAGGGGGGGCCAAAATTTATCACAATAATTCACGAAATCAAAAATCTACTTTCTAAGGATTATATACACCGTTATTTCTTACCAATTTTTTTTTCATGAAAAAAGTTTTTCCTTATAATTTTCATTTTCCTGTATTTATGAGAGTTGTTTATCAATTCATTTTTGATCGTATGTTTTTTATCAATTTGTGTTATATATAGCACAATTATCAAGTATTTCAAGTAGCATTTTAAATTTCATTGTTTAAAATGCCAAAATTGTATTATCTTTTGTGGTAAAAGTCATGGAATACTAAGGAAATTGAAGGATTTCGAAATTAATGAATTCAGGGATTTTTAAATTTTTGAATTTCTAAACCATTAATTTATTTATAAATATAACTTAAAAATTTCCAATTTAGTCAGTTTGATTGTTTATCTTTTAAAAATACAATTTATAAAATTTTTGCTAAAATTTATTTATTTTTTGCATTTAAATTTGCAAATAGCGACAGGTCATACATAAAGAAAATATTCTGTTGTATGTCTTTTGGAAATATTTGAATTCGTTACTAGACCGTATAATCTTGCTATATGACTTTCAATTCTGTAACTTTCTCACGAAAATTAATATCATCTATGTAAAAAAACGTTCAGTTGTCGAGTAAAATCTCAAAAAAATTCAAAAAATGCTGTGTTTGCATTTTGGTTTTCTAAAGTAATTAAGGTCTTACGTTAAGGTTAGTCAAAAAGTTTCGAAGATATTACACGAAATATCTGTGGGATTTCGGTACCCGTTCAGTGATATCTCAGAATGTAACCCTTAAATAATATTTAATTTTGTACGCTGTTTTCTGTACAAATTATGATGTAAAAATGTTTTCTGGACTTTTATTTATTGATACCCACAAAAGGTATTAACAGACCTGGCCTTAAATTATAATAAAATTTACAGGCAACTAACGTCGAAGTATAGCCTAACTAACAAAAAAAGGAATCATTCAAATCGGACTATTCTATAAAAAGTTATGATTAGCGATACACAATTAAAACATACGGGAAATTGAAACCTTCTTGCTTTTATGTCAATTAAAAATTAACAATTTAATACATTTTTAAGGTATTCATAATGGCTAAATGTTACTAGAAAAAAAAAAAAAAAAATGAAAAATTAATAGAAGAAGAAAATACACCTGACAAGGTTTTTTACTTTATGCGACAGTTTAAAAATTTTACGTTGAAGACGAAATAGATAATAGTGTCTCCTCCCGATAGTACCGACAGTCATTAATGTTTGTTTTTAATGAAGTGATGTTATAATCGTTATCAGAGAATTAATCTGTTCATATGACAAAATAGTTTTATATTTATGTTACTGGTATTACGTGCCATACCACAATCTATGGTCCACTAAAGTTGTTTAAGATTAAATTTTATAATCTAGTTAATTATTTTCCATATTATATTTGAAAGATGTTCCACAAAAATATTTTTATTACTTATATTTTTATTACATTTTTATCAAGTCTAGTCAATGTAAAATACAATCAATATTGTTGTCTGTTTCAATGAAAAATATGACGACCACTTTTCTTCTTTTGAAAGTAGAATTATTATATTCTTTTAGACAGTTAAAGGCATGTATTCCTATGAAACAATTTTTGTTTTAATTATCATTCACTAATTTGACCCCTATTTTTGTTTAATGCTTTCAAAACAATGGAAATCGAGTTACTAATAAAGACTTATGAATACGTAAAGAACCTTGTTTGGTTTGGATCGTTATAGAAAACAAAAATTTCGACAGTTACATAGAAAAGTCGAAAAATTCAGAAAGTTTTTGGTTTCTTTCTGGATGGACATTATTTAATTAACGTATTCTCATAGTCGCTTACTGACAAAATTAATATATTGTGCAGTTTATTATAGTCATGATCTTTACTTCAATTCTCATTAATATTATTGAAGAAAGTTTTATTATATTAGTGAGTACCTAAAGTTCTGTCACCTGATTTCCTACCGGCTTATAGAAAGAATCCTTCTAAATTAAATAATTTTCAATCATAAATGTAAGACAGAAAAATAATTTTATATATTTGAATGTATATATTAACTGACGACAAACGTTTCCTGTTCTCATACTAATAACAGTAAAATACACGGAACAGGACGTTCATGGTATTTTATCAATTCTATATTCGAAATAATTTTACAAATATATACCAGCGGCATTTATATAGAAAGAAAAATCTAGGTCAAACCATTTAAACATTAAATAATAATATGAACGAAATATAAAAAAAAAATAAAAAAAAATGTTCGTTTCCTATTTAAAAACATAATCAAATAAATTACAAACCGTGCACATATATCTAATATACAATTCATTATTTCAATTTAAAAATATCCATCTTAATTTTATTTATTCCCTTTTGCGTACCTTACCTTATATGATGTCAAACCCTCGATATTATATTAAATTGTATTTGTAGCCCTGAGATACGAATATGACGTATGTTGTTCGTGTAGGTAAAATTTTTTCGTTGAAAGGTTTGTTTTCACTTTCAAAGGATTTTTGATAATGGAAAAAAATTTTTTAACTCAATGCAAAAAAAATCAAATTATTTCAAAAGAACCCTACTGATTTTACTCACGATATTGGTTACTTGTTTCAGTCAATAGTCCTACTATTATGCACTGGAGGTAGATCCAATCCCCCATATTTACAACTAAAGTACCAACTCTATTGCTCACTTATATAATTATTTTCGGAAACACGAGGAATATAAATTTAAACAAGTGGTTTAGGTGCGACTCGCAAGGTCCACACGACGAACTTTCGAATGAGGAGATTAAAAAATATGTCAGTATTCACAAAATCGGCCTCAGTTCAAGAATTTCCTACTAGGAAGTTTAAATAAAAAAAAACCTTTAATAGTTTACTAGATATTAGAAAAAAAAAACTAAATTTTTTCAGGTAAAATAACTTATTAGAATTGACAAAATACTCTATTTACATGAGAATTTGGAGAAAGGTGAACTGAATATGATTTGTATACTTCTGAAGTTATTAATTGTTAAGTCTAAGAATTAAGATAATTAGATATAGTCATTAGATAGCACAAGCAGTGTATTAAACTTTCGATATTTTCCTTCTGAATTTTATCTGGCAATACATCGTTTCCGTTTACATCTATCTAGTTACACGAAATAAAAGAAGTTGATCCCCTGTCTCTTTGAACACAATTCCAATCCATTCGCATGAATAAGAGAATAATGAAAAAAAGCTTTTGATATATTTTACCTCAGTTTTGCTATTAAAAAAATTTGCTATTTATTTGCTGATTCTAAGTCGAATAAAGATGACTAAGAGAAATATTAATCGAAAATTTAAATAACGATTCGAGATATTTCGTAGTAATTTAACTTTCAGTATTTGGAAAATTGTAAAACTAGGAAGCGGTATTTCGATAAGGTTTTTTTTTCTTGAATCAAACAGCTCGGATTTTTTGGTTCTCGAATAAAGAAATAAATGTGTTTAAATTCTAATTTAAATGTGTTTTAAAAATCCGTAATTTTTGTTAACCATCCACCATGGATTTAATATACAAAAAAAAAAGTTAACAAAATTGTTACATTTTTAACACTGAAATAAATAATTGTTTAAAATAAAGAAGTTTAAACAAAACTTTGTATGAAAGTAAATTATATGAACACATATATATAAAATTCGGCAATGAATCTTAGAAATTGCAAGAAAAACAGTATCATATTGTAGCAAATATTACGATATTTTCCGTACTAAATATAAGGGTGTGAAAATGTAGTTAGTATTATTTTTTAAATTGGTTTGGCACAAACTTTTTTTCAACTGATTTAATTTTGCACCTTATTTGTGAAAAATCTCCCAATACTATAATATATAAATAGATAGACGAAAAAAGAAAGAGATTAGATTTTTTTTTATTGAATTTCTTTTATGGTCAAAGTTTCAAATTTAATTTAATATATTCTCGCATTCTGTCTATAATACTTACTATATGTGTTTTTGAAAAAAAAAAACATGAAAATAACAATAAAAAGGTCACAAACCTTTCTGTCTAATCGGCTATAACGGTGGTGCTTACCTAAAAATAAAAGGAAAAACTTGTATTAACATAAGGTTGATAAATACCTTGAAAAATATATAGAAAAAATAATTTATTTTGGAATTTATTTTAGATATGCACATTTAAATCAATATGGACATTCATTGTCTTTTTTTTTTTACAAAATTCAGCTATACTATTCTTTAACTTTCTATCTGCTACATATTTGAATTGGATAAATCTGCAATTAATTTAATTACAAAAAGTATGCTTTGATTAACCTGGTGATCTCATAAGAAAATTATCTTGCTTATACTATTCTTTAACTTTCTATCTGCTACATATTTGAATTGGATAAATCTGCAGTTAATTTAATTACAAAAAACATGCTTTGATTAACCTGGTGATCTCATAAGAAAATTATCTTGCTTATCACTACTTAAGACAATACTGAAATAATTAGTTGTTTCTATGAACACCCATATTAAAATTTTGTCTGTGCCGTCAATATTAGGAAACGTTACAAACTATAGACTAAAATGAAAAAACTTTGGCATATTATGGGTGTCGAGATTTTGGCTTGATTGATTTTATGTGTAAAATTTTGATCTGGTAGGCAAGGATTGAATAATATCATTCAGGTGGTTAAAGAATTTACAGCAAAATCAAAAATTCTCTTTGATTAGTAAGTACTTTTAGTCTCATAGAAACACAATACAGATATGTGAATGTGTGATTAATTTTAATCAATTTTTTGTAAATTATGTCTAAGTAAATGTTCACAATGTTATATAATTGACGAAAAATTAAGTGATAGGCATAAAAACTAATTATCTTGAATATAATATTCGTAGAAAAATACATTACACTCATTAAAGACACATCCACGTGTACTACTGTTATTTTGGTCCAGTTACTTGGTAAGTATATAATTGAATATTTGATTATGGTCTTACAATATCTGTATAATTGACTTTATAGAATAAAAATGATTGAAATAGATACCCCGTGGACTACAAGAAAAGCTTAGTTTCAAAAAAAACAAGTGGTATTGGTGCTACTCACAAGGCCTTTAGGGCAAACCTCTAAATTAAGGAAAATCAAACTTTAATAATTAGTTAATAATTTCCTATATGAGTATTATTTGTTTTTTTATATTTTTTATACCTTGAAAGTGGTTTCACGGCAATACAATTATTCGTTCTCGAGTTAATCTAGACTATAAAAAATGAACACACCCACTCGTACATAGATACACAAATATTTGGGTTACAGTGACCAAACAACCTATAGACATGCCAAAATTAGGGATGCACAAAATTGGTCCAATTACAATAAATTCTGGGAAGTTAAACAATGTACAATATGTTTGTTTTCATCTACAATTCACCATATTTTGACAACTATTTGAAATATTTTGATCGTAAATTACTCAATGATCCCGACCTTATAGCTTGGAGTACGTATGTTTTCTGTAAAAACTAGACATCGAAAATTTGATCGAAAAACATTACTCCCTCATACGATTAAATGATAAAAGATAGTTAAAATTACTGGTGATGTTTATAATAAAATAATGAAAAAAAACTGTGGCTTTAACTTTAAAAAGCTTGTAATGTACATGCCAGTCTCGATCGACCATAACTTTTACAAAACTTCTCAATACTAGGATAATAAAAGTTATTTTTGAAACCATTCGTTTCAAAATGTGCAAAAAAATAAAAATTAATTAGTCCCTATAGATAAGTCAACACATACAATAAAACCATAGAAATTTGTACATTAAATTGCGTATACAGCATAGTCATGGACAAATATAAAAGAAAACTTGTTAAAAAAATAAAATAAATATACACACTGAGACGACACATGACTTTCATTTAGTTTTTCTTTAAATTGTATAATTCATACGATACAAAAACTTTATTGTTTATAGTTGTTGACTAAACTAAATAATGTGACCGATGTGTGTTATTTCTTGCTGTCCTAGCAAAGAACACGTGTCTACAATGAACACAAAGGCCACTAATGAAGTGAGGAGCTAACGAACCGAATCTACACACACAACAACCATCAACCAAACAAATACATAGACAACATACAAGTAGTATACGGTATAGATATATATGTGATGCAAGTCGAGCTAATAGAGTTAATAGATAGGAAACAGAAAGGCAATAGTGATGGGAATTTTAGAGGGTTTAAATAATTTACCCTTATTTTATATATTACTGTAAAAACATATACAACACTCAACAATGATTTCAAATCAGCTACATTTATAAAAAAAATTGCAGGATACATGAAGAAAGAAAGTTCAATTTCGTAATACTTAATTTGTATAATATTAAGCAGCGTACATATATGCAACATTCGTTCATAACGTAACACCGTATCGTAAATCTTACATGTTACGAGACCAATAGTTTGAAGTTGTTGCGATATTATTTCAGACAGAGTCATATGATAACACACGCCTTTAGATATTTAGTCGCTTACCGAGACAGTCTCGTTAAAACGTCTTAAAAGAAATTCTGATGTTACTTCAGATGCAAGACAGTAGAAATGCTGACACATTCTTCAATTTCTGATAGGGAAATCCCATGTCTAATCATTTTTTGCTCAAGTTAAAACATCCTTAATGAAAATTGTATGCAAATGAGCTGTTTTCGAGCTATTACTCCTTAAAGCTTTGAAAAAAAACGGTTTGAAGATTTTTAACACTATCCAAAAAATTTTTTTCATTCAAAAGTTTGTACTACTAAGGCCTAGCTAGCAAGCAAAAACAGATTTTTTTAAACTCCATTGAATCAAATATCAAAAAAGTATAAATGTCGGCAAAAATCTTTATGATTTGAGAGTAACAAAGATTTGGTTGAAAATAAAAATTTGGAATTGTCAAATTATCTTGTTCCTTCTGAGAATGCTGAAATTTTCTATCTGACTATGTGACAACATGATGTTTTATGTCACTTAGTAGGTAATACGAATGAGTCAAGAGAATTAATCTTATTGAAGAAATAGGTGTCGAGCTTCACAAAAATTTGTTTATTGTTTTGGTTAGTTTAATATTATGCATTGATTTATATCGAAAAGGCAAAGAACATTTTATATATATTTTATAAAATATTTTGCAAATGAAATTCAAATTAAGATCAAACACTCATACCTATAATACGTCACCAAAATTTCAACTGGTTAGCTATTAAATTTTCGGTTTTGAGTTATTATTGTGACAGATAGGCGGACGGTAGAAATTGGGCTCCTTAGGTGATTCTGTACATCTAAACCGAAGTTTTGTTTGTGCCTCAATATTTTTAAGCGTAAAAAATTTCAGACTAAAGTTGATATACTCTGATATATACATATGTCGAGTATAAAAATGTATACCAAAATATTACGAAAAATTTAACATTTGTTTCGTGAACTATATGCTTTTTTACATCAAATATAAATCATTTACCTATAATAGAATTCAATGGATAATATATGCTTGAATATTTAGGGGTACCTAATAATAATCGACACAAGCATTCATTTTAAAATATATTTATAAAAAATAATAATAATTTTGGAATTTAGTATAAATAATAAAGTTGGTAGGTGAAATTCAAAGTGTGCAATAAGGCAAATCAAATAAAACATGATAAGTGCATTTTGACACAAAAAAATCATTAATTTCATTTTGTGAATTGTCATTAGCTGTGTTAACATTTTTTTAATTTTATTATTGATGCTAATGGATTCATTATAAGTATTGTTATATTGTATATCAATAATAACATAAAATTGAGTATAGGGATTATGTGGTTTTTAGGGATTTTGTTATTAAAATTTCGATTTAAATTATTAATGATACCTAACAAACGTAAAACAGCTGAATAAAATGTACAACCATTTTTGCATGTCAATTTTGCTTATCAACTATTTCACAATTTGCATTGAAATATTGAAATTGTTTTTCACAATTACTAGTAAATTACTTGCAAAAACATAAAAAATATCCATTAAAATGGGCACGTCATATTTTTGATTTCTTTAAGTTTCCCCCTTAAGAAGGCGAAGTGTATTAGGTTTTGTATTCCAAAGTCACTGGATTTACTGAAAAAATTCAGAATTTGTGTGAATATATCAACGGAATATGTATACACAAAAACCCTTATCGGCGGAAAGGCTATAGACGGAGTCGGTTAAAATTTCGATATTAGTTCCAAAAATTAATTGCCTTCATGTTATTTATAAAACAAATATTCAGGATTTAAGATGGTTTCAACTTTTAATACTCGGAATGTAAAGACTATTTCAGAGTTAATTCATTTTAGACTAAAGTTTGTAACGCTAGAAAATATTGAAGCCGCAAACTAAATTTTGGACATAGGTGTTCATATAATCACCTAATTTATCCATTTCTGTATGAATTTCAGACATAACAAGTGAGTTTATGTTCGTGAATGTTCTTTAGATCCAATGCATGACCAAACTTTTAAACCATTAAAAATAGGATAAAAATTCAGATATAAAAATGTTGTAATAAACTAAGGTTGTTTGAAATATTTTATCGTAGACTGTCGCCAAAATTTCAGCTCAAATTTAGCAAATAAATCATATATAGTTGCAATACTACACATTACTATTATTATTCACGTATTTAAAACTGTATAGACTGAATTTTTTGAGTATTTTATGATTATTATTTATTATAAATAGTTGTTATTATAAACACTGCTAATCGTTGTTTTCACCTTTTTTTAAATTCTGTTCCGATTCTCGCTTTGTCTATAAGATCCATTTTTCAGAATAATTTATTTTAACAATTTTTTACGGTTTTAAGGAATCGGATGTATGCTTCACGAGATTTCGACATTCAAATGAAAAAAATGGTAATTTGGAAGCATCGTAACGGTGGAACTGCAGATGATGTTAAATTTTTTTAAGATAAAATAGAAATAGAAATATCCGGAATACATTAATCCGTTCAGTTTTTTGGTGTTATGTGGATTCATCTAAATGAGTTAAATAATAGTACACAGAAGTAATTGTATAATATTCATGCGATTCTAAAACATCCATAATTATAATAATTATTGAAATCAAAGAAAAAAATAAATTTACTATCAGTCGGAAGTAAAAACTAGCATAAATAAAATGTATTTATGAATTTTCAAATTCCTTTCACGTGAAGACAAATTTGTTGGCCATTCTTTAAATGATTTTCGCAATTATTTATTATCTCTTTCAAACCAAATATTTAATGTTGTATCTCATTTATTAAAGTATAATCCATTTTCGTAAAAAATAACCTGTAATATTATTAATGTGATTGTTATTGTACAATTTACAAGGACGACATCATACTGACTAGCATGCGCTATTTTCTTTATCAGTTGACAAGATAGCATGTGGCGGATGTATTGTTAATAATGTTACTAGCAAGGGGTAGTAGTAGTAGTAGGTATGCTGTTCTACAATCATGGAATAATATGGTGGAATGGATGAAACAAAACATGGAATGGTTGAATTTGATGGTGGTAAGTTTATATTCTAATACGAAGGTATAATACTTGAAACTTAAGGGGGCGCTTCAAGATGTTTATGTACTACTCGTCTTTTATACCTTTATATACAAGTTGATTTTTTAAGTTGACTGACATATACAAAAAACTGGAAAAATAAGTTGAATAGCGAAAATAGTTTTAAATAGAAGTTTAATTTTGAGAGACTCGATTAATTTCAAATGAATGGTTACTTCTTGGAGGATGCACTTAATTTATTTTAAGAGGAAGTATTGTTAATGACGAAAAAATATTGTATGAAGAAAAAAGTTACACTTTCGAAAAAAAATATGGACAGTTCAAAGTAAAAATTAAAATACAGTTTTTTTACGAAAACAATTTGTAAAAAAATGCCTGTATTTAAATTTGGCTTTTGAGTGAAAATATTGATTACGGAATTAAAATCTGTAAGATCTCTGGAATAGCATCATTGATTTCTTTGAAATTTGAACAATGACTGAAATATAAAGTTTCTTCATTTTAATAACATTGTACAGCTTTTTTAATAAATTCACTACGCGCAACATTTACTTAGATTTTAATTAAGACTCTTTTATAAATTAGACATTTTTTTATTAGTTTTTTTGATTATATAAAAGAAGCAAAAATAAAAGTAATTAAAAATATACCAAAAAATTCTCATTAATTCGTTTCAAAAATCTAAGTAGTTTTTGGCACTTAATGTTTTATTTTTAAAAGCGCCAGTTTTCGTAAAAGTTGAAAACTATTCATTATAAACAATTTTTCAGGCGAAAGATTAATTATTTTCGTAATAAAAGTGATCTGAAATACAAATAAAAGCCATTACAGTAAATAATTTTATCCTCTTTCTTCCGAGATCCCAGTTTCCTAAAAGAAATCTTGAACTTGAGATTAATCACACCTTTTAATCGATTAAGCTTTTAAGTGCAAGGTTGCTCTCTAGTCAACCTCATTTTTTTTTTTGCACTTGTCAAGTATAGAAAATCAGCCCTGTAGATAAATTAATATCCATGCAAGTAAATAAAGCTTTTCTTATATAAACTGAGGTCTCCTGCAGGTACAACAACTATCAGTTCATATATAAATACACTTATGGTTCTATATATTTTATACCTACACGATGTATCAAAATTTAAATTGTTATTAAATTAATCTTTTCAAAGATGTCGTCTTTTAAAGTAGGCGTCATGTACTTCAATATGAACTTAACTTGAAGTAAGCAGCAAATAAAAATTAACATCATATAGATTCCCGGAAAATTTGTTTTGCGTTTCACAAATAATATATCAGAAATTGCGGCAAGCGTCATGCTTAATTCAACGAGTTATTTTTTAAAATAACACTTGTAGTGGCTAGAATAAGTTTACCTATATATTATTCGATAATATTACTCGAGAGGTGTATTATCTTTCAGGAAGTAGCTCGTAAATTTAATCAATTTTATTAAATTAATTTAATATATAATTAACTTTTACGTTTGACTTCAATACATTTTACTGCAATGTTTGTGAAAAAATAACTTTGCAACAACAATTTAATGTGGTTATGCAGAACTCAATTCAGCCACGTAAAAGTGGAGTTCTTCTTTCTTGAGGTGTAAATCGTGCTATATGTTATTCCACTTTCTGACAGTCAAAATCATCAATCAGAAAAAAAAAATTGTATTGTCTTAAAAACAGAAAAATAACATTTATTGATTGTCTTGTTTCTGAGATATTGCATGAAGTGACTCCAAGATATCGGCCTGCGTATGTCATTTCAGATGATATCTCAGAAGTTTCAGGTGTTATAATTAATTTAAATAGACTAATTGAGTTTAAAAACATTAATAAACATAAAAAATAATAAATATAAAAAATGAAACTTGAACTCAAAAATCAACTGTTTAAAATTTTTCATGTTACAATTGTTTTGTTAGATTTTTGTTTCATTCAAAATTGGTAAATGATAAAAAATATTCTGCAATTGTAAATAATTTTTAAATTAATATAAAATAAAACAAAATTTAAAAGAATGCCGTAGGATTCGGATCGTGATCCGTTTAAAGCTAAATCAACTATGCTAGTTATGAGGTAGTTCCTGCTATAATTACTATGTAATATATTTACATACTTATATTAAATGGTGTCGTAACAGTGTGATCAATTCAATGGTTTTTTTCCCGTCTTACCGTCCAGCGTACCTAAAAAAAGGTACGCTCTCACTTCAAAAAAAATAAAAATAAATAAATAAAATTAACAACTAAAATAATTTTTAGACATAGAATAATTCATTTTTATACAGTATTTATCTAGTCATTGATCTAAAAAACAAAATATGTTTTCGTTAACAAAAGTGGACGACAAATTGTCTTCATAGTGTACAGTTCTTTCTAATGCACGGTCCTTTTATTACTACAAACACTTCATTCGTAAGATATAAACTAATTTACGTATAAAATATGGGACACCTTATATTTTCTATGATTCATATACGTTTGTTGTGTTACATTTGAATATACGTACAGTATATAATATATGCATAATAATCTACTGTCGCTTTTGCATGTATAAACTAGATACATACTACGGCTATAAAATCCTACCAAATACAGTCTTTTTGGAACACAGAAACCATATATTAGAAATTTTATTTAAACTGATTAGTGCAGTTGCTAAAAAAAATGCATAGAGTAAAGCTAATGATACGTTTGACCTATTGGTTTAAGATACAGTGGTTTGTTTCAAGTAGCATATCTTTCTGTAATAAAGAAGTCGAGGAATTGTTGTCAATGATGGACTCGATCCGTTACTGATTCTGAATGTACATTTCAAATACGTTAATATGCTCTTTATAATTAAATTTCGATTTTTTGCTCCAATTCTCTTGATCAAATTATTTTGTATTTTTATAAATGCGTTTTTCGACTACAAAGTAGTCATCATCAGTATGCGCTAATTTAGTGACGGTTTGCAACAGTCAACGCAACTTATATTTTAAATTCATTTTATTCATTTACATAATGAAAACTAATGTAGTTTCCTTTATAAAACTTTTTTATTAATGGTATGTTGAATTTGTGCATAAAAAGCCTTCAGTATTCTGGACAATTATGATTTTATTGACTTACGGCTTTGGATACTATAAATAAAAGCTATAATATAATTTAAAAAAATGAATTTAAACCAATTTTGTTAAAACTGCTGTTCTGAATGTGGGTGGCTTGTCTCAATACTCATAAGAGTTTAAAATGTTGTTTTAATAAATATATCCTATTGAATTAATGAGTCATAATATCGAGAATTGAGGTATTTCACTTATTATTGGCAGTAATCAGATTTTCTGTCAATGGTGTTTCCTCTCATTTCATTTCATTCTTTGTGTGTTTCGATATACTTGATTATAATGTGAAGATGACTCTACCAAAAAAGGAATGATATGCGTTTTATACAGAATTTTATTATCCCTATACAACCGAATTGATTTGATTATTTTGTGTCGTAGCACCCGCACTATTTTTGTAAGTATATTCAAGTTTGTTTATATAAAACAATGTAAGTGTATGTACCTAGTATTATTATATACTATGTGGAATTACTACAATTTTTGAAATTAATTTATTGTAGATGTTTATATTACATACTTATCTACCTATCCATCGTAGATTGTTGTTATTGTTCATGTCATTTTAATGGAAAATATTTCTAAGAAAATATTTTTAAGACTGAAGAAATTTTTAAATTACATTTTCATCTGTCATTTATTTTATAATCATACAAGTAAAGATGTTTTTTTTTGGTCTTACTGCAGATTGCTTTACGACATAACAATAATATGCATATTTGACGAGGTTATGTTTTTTAGAATAAATTGCAAAAATACTTGTGAGTGCATGTATGTTTTAAACTGTTCTAACTTTTATGTACAATAATACAAACAAGTTATACAAGAAACAAATTTTACCTAAGGCCTTGTAAGATTAACGGACGTAACGGACTAACGGTAACTTTTAAAAATCAGTGTATATCGGAAGAATTTTTTTTTTTGCTTGAGAATAATGCACATTGATTACATAAGATTTTTTGTAAAAGGTTCACATTTTTATGCACTTAACACAAATATGTTAACTGTCAATATACGAAATTTTCTCAATCAATGTATACTCAAGTAATAAAAAAGAAAATTGTTCATATGAAATTCCTTCATGCATTGTCAACAAATAATGGAGCTAGATTTTTCTGAATGTTTATGATTTGTAGTTTAAAACATATTCTGTAACACTGTCGTAGACAATTCGAAGAATATTCAATAACATATTAACTTACCACAAAGTTCTTGAAAACTATGTTTATTGCATATAAAATTTAAACGTAAAGACCGAATTTCGAACAAAAATAACAAATTCATATAAAGTGATAATTAAAAATTTGAATTTTTCTAATAAACTATTTTGAAATATCCCTAATCTCAAAAAGATGTATTTCTTAAAGTATAGATCATCGTATAGATAATAATACGTTTCAGTGCTTCTTTAGGGCATTCCTGAATTATTTTGTAATTGTAGAGTGTTCAAAATTTCGAAAGGCATCACAAATTTAAAATTAATCAATGATCCTTCATTTCACCAAGCTTTATAAAAGATTTTGATAATACCTTGTCTATCTCTTACATCTTCTTAAACGTTGGTGATCATAGATTTCTATTGTTGTCCATATCAAGTCTATCGACCACACCTCATTTTAGAAAAGCATAATAATTTTCTCATCAAATAACAAATTAATATTTTTGCCCCCTTAGTTAGACTTTTGTTTTTTTTTTTTATATTAAACATATATGTCAGAACATATAAATTTTCCACACAAAAATGTTAGTACAGTTGTTCATCGAAACACCTAATTAGTCCAATTTCGACTGTCCAAAAACAGATAGCGAAGTAAAATTTTGGTGACGTATTCTCGTAAAGTTCGTAAAAAGCAAAATCGGTCCATGATATCCAATGAATAGTTGACACAACTTTTTAAGTATAAAAGATAGAATAAAAGCATACAATAAATGTTTATTTTTTAAAACAAACAACTTTTTTTTGAAACAATTTTTCGTAAAATGTTTGAGTTCTCTACCATTTTAGCTCAAATTTGTCTAATATATATTATACATAATATTATTACATATGTATACATAAATAACTCTATAGACTGGATGTTTATAGTAATTTTTGATTTCCAATTATAAATATATAAATATGCCTACTATTTAAACAGTTAACTCTGTTAGCTATTATCTTTACTCATTCTATTTAATATTATAAAGAGTGCTTTATAATCACATAATCCAGGAAATTTACACTGCAATAATCTAATCATTTTGAACTTTCTCAATTATAACTATGATGTGTTTTTATAATAAATAAACAAATAATTTTATTTTGCCTAGTCTTATTTCGATTTCTTTAAGACTCTGTTGTCTTCGTGGAGCAGAAACCAATTTTTAATTCTCCCTAGGAATTGTAAATATGTAATGAAAAATAATAAAAAAAACTCTGGTTTATTGATAAACAATACTAAATTTTTAAAATTTACATTGATAGACCCTAATGTCAACATAATATAAAGATAATTTATAATTGGAATATCAAGATAATTTATAAGTAGAAAATCGGACCTGGAAAGTAATTCATATAAAATAATATATTGTGAATATAAAACAATTGTTAAATATATATATTGAAAATTCAGTATTGGTAACACACAACACAATTTGCAATTGATTTATTTCTGTTTTTAGTTTAAACTTTGTTGTTAAATTGAAAAGTTGTTAAGGGATTGATGATATATTTATTTTATTTCGGATTTAAACTTTTGTTTGAGATATTACTTACTTAGATGATAAACAAATATATTATGGAAACGTGTTTATATTTTTTTAAATTTATCTTTTATGTAAGATTTGTGAATCAGAGTCAATGACATATACAGTTAAAATTGTTTATAAACTGATATTAATGCAAGGATTCGACTCTACACAGGATGTATTCCTTTATTTGGTATTGAATAATAAATCCAATCGAGAAAATAAAACAAAAGTTAAATTATTTGAAAGGAAGAATTAATCTGACGTACATAATTATTTTCAGGTTGATGAATTCTAGGTTAAACGAATGTGAACTTTATTCTTTTAAATAGAAAATAATTTCACTTTAGTCAGAAATTTTTAAAATTAATTGGTAATCTAAGCAATCGTTTACAGACACTTAGAGCCAAAACATAAAATAAAACAAGTGAAGGTAATAACTACAGTTATATATGTATGTAAAATAATAATATGTATTGTTATTACCTATATGTGTTTATTAGCTAAAT
The DNA here is from genome assembly GCA_020423425.1 of Chrysopa pallens. Taxonomy (NCBI): domain Eukaryota; kingdom Metazoa; phylum Arthropoda; class Insecta; order Neuroptera; family Chrysopidae; genus Chrysopa; species Chrysopa pallens. The sequence goes on from CM035592.1 coordinate 62,654,343, forward strand.
TTGAGCTAAACTCAAACATTTTACGAATTAACGTTTCAAACAAAATTTTTTGTATTTTTCGCTTTTTTCGCTTAGAATACCAAACTTTCAGCTCGCTTTCTCTTTTTGTTTTTCAGTAATCGTCATAACGGAGGGATGGACGGTCGGAAATGGACTAAAAAGGTTTTCAATGAACATCTATACAAAAATGTTGTTTGTGTGGTCAATATAAGGTGGCGTTACAAACATTAGGCTAAAATTAATATTCTCTGATATATTTAGTATGTCGAATATAAAAATAAAAATTAAAAAATAATTAAAATAATTTTTTTTTATGATTGGTTTTAATTTAAAGAGTGTTCTGATAAAAAAATTCTAATTTCCGTATAAAAAAATCGATCTTTTATCATTTTTTGATTTATCGATCGTCAGACTGAAATAAGCCTGAGTATCTGTATCTGTCCTTAGCAACGCATCATTGATCTTTATTTCAATCATGGTGTTAGGTTTATCACCCACTTTGCAATACAAATTTTTTTACGATATGCGGTATAAATAAACAATCATCTAATGGATTATGTAGGATTTTGTGAATCTTTCGATGTTGAAGCCTACCTTACGTTTCCTTAGCTATGTATTATATAATATTTTACAAGACCAATTTCTTATTTTCATAAATAAATACGATGAAGTATGCAAGATATTATTAGCAAGAATAAGTTTCACTGTTTGCTCTATATATACCTACATGGATATTTATAATATATCAAATCATAATCAAATACACTTCAAAATGAAATACCTTTTTTATCAATACCTTATCAAATTTGATTTGTATCATCAAATATTATTATTTTTTTTCCACTTTTTATTTTTATAAAAACCTTAATAAAAGAAAGATGGTAATAATATATGATTTTATTTGAGAAATAAGTAATTTTATTTCAAACAAAATCTTCAATTAGTAATTTGATTTTGACATGTTTTTTTTAATAAAATCAATTTCGTTAAGCTTGTAAAATTGCAATCTTTTTATGTATGTATACAAAATTATTATGAGTTTTTAAGTATATTTTTCAGAATTATTTTGAAGTAAACAATATTTATTCGTCTAAAGAAAACAATTTAATTTCATCGACAAAATCACAAATTTATTACGTGCCACATAGATCATAATACCAAAATTTGAATTGCAAAATCCTAACTTATATGTACACAATATATGAGTTTATATTAAATTAAGTTTGCAATTGTTGTGTTTTGTATTCATAGACTCATTTTCGTTTGTCAGCCAGTCTGTCCTTCAAGAAAACCCCAAAAATAAAAAATATTATAAAATAAAATTTTGATTACGTATTCTGGACTTAAAAGTATAGTTTAAGCTTCTTAATAAATAAAATTGTTCAATTCGGTCTCTCGGGTTTATTTTTTCATAATTATTTTAGATTCGCAACAATTCCAGCTCAAATGCAGGTGGTGGACATTAACACTATTATAACTTATTATAAAATATATTTATTTATTATTTATTCTTAATAATTTTAAATAGATCAAAAGCTTATTTAGTCATATGTCGTCATACATAAACACTTAATATTGTTAGTTTTTAAACAACTTTTAAAAAGGAGGAAGTTCTCAATTCCAGTGTTTTTTTTCGACTGGGTGAACCGATTTCCATGATTCCTTATTAATTTTAAAGCTGGTGATACCCGTGTGGTCCCATTTCAATTTGGTCCTAAGGGGTGAGAAGGGGCGAAAACAATTTTAAGTGATTAAATTCCATCCAAATGAAAAAGTATTCGTGGTTGTATACAACACTCAAAAGTGCAAAATTAAAAAAAAAAAAGAACCGCCTTCAAACAATCAACAAAAATTAAAAAGTAATTTTAAATCTTTCCTCTTTATCTTTCGAAGTTGATGCCATTCTTATCCATAGCTAAAACAGTGATAGGTTAGCGTCCACTGAGAAAAGTAATAGTTTATTAAGAAAAATTTAAATATATTTTTCAGGTTCAGTATATTATAAACAACTTGAAAGTTAGAATTTCATTAAAAACTTGTAACTTATACACGCCTGTATTACTTGAATATCATATATTATCTTCGTAATTTAAATATCCAATAATTAAGACAATGATAATAATTTATTATATAACACAGATATAAACAATATAATTACATAAAGCAATAATACTACATACTGCATACTGTGTATGTACGTAATACATACGGAGGTACAACACTTAATATAGGGTTAGGTTATAAGGTAATACATATGTATCTTATTTAGTAAAGGAATTGTGTGAAGTGCTACATTAATATAACTATAGGTACTGTTTGTAGCTTTAGGTTTATATGTATACAAACATGCGTATATAAACCGGATATTCATTGCCAACAGCTATAAATTATTATACATACACACAAATTTATAAAGAGTTTTGAAAATGTTGAAGATAAAATTATGAAACATTATTCTTATATACAATATTAGTGGATGTCACGTGGTTTCGCCAGCGTAGTTCCCGTTTCCGTGAGAATGCAGATAAAGAGGATCTGTCACCCGGGGATAGTCTAGCTTTCCAATGGTGAGAGAATTTTTCAAATCAGTCCACTAGTTTTTAAGTTTATTCGTTACATAAAAAAATACAAATGTTTCCTCTTTATAATATTAGTATAGATACCCGAGGTTTCATTAACTGGTTTAACATGGAAGTTACTGGAATCGCTCCGTGTGCAGATAAGCAACCTTTTTATTTTGGGCCAAATACTCGGTTCTAGGGATCCATAACCAAATATTTATACAGTGAAATAAAAATACAAGTACAAACAGCTTTTAATTGAAATAATTTTTTACAAAAGGTACATATTGGCTACAATTTTAGCTGAAATACCGTTTATTTTTACCTAAATATTAGTCACAATCATAATGGCTTGTTTTTATTCCCGTTCATCTAGATATCAAAACTTCATGATGCTATTTCTTTGGTTTTTTTATTGCTTAGGTACTTAGCAGCGTTTGCTTAATAACTGAATTCATTAAAATGTTAATAAAATAAATAACTATTGTTGATTCAACGTAATTTGCTATGTTACGTATCAAAATGTGAAAAAGCCTCAATACTATATAAAAACTAGACCCTATTTTTATTTGGAAGCCAGGGCAAATTGTAGTTGATTAGAAATTAGCTGAGGTAGCTCAATCACTATGTCTGTTAATGTTATATGTGTATAATAGCTACTTTGGCAGAAATCTCGACAGTGGTAGTTTATAAATTACAATTAACAAGAAAAGGGCCTGATTAATTGGACTGACTGTGTATGGCGAAGAACAAGGTAGACGGCTATGGCTGAGGTGGTTTACCACAGGTTTAGACCTCCAACCAAATCATGAACTTAATGTATGGAATGTAGAATCTAATGTATCGGATGTTGATCTGTCTAACAAATAGAAGTAAACCACCTTTTATATTCGAATTTTTATAAACACTGTGAACGTAAACATGTATTGTCTATGGAGATTTTAGCCAAATACTCGTAAAATGATAGTATAAATGGATATTCTTGGATCTTAACCGAAATCTAAAGTGCCCTCTGTTCGTGAAATAAATACATTGAATATTAGTCAACACCCGTGAAAAAATAATTTGTTGTGTTGTATGTTGTTTTAAATGATTATAAGCGATTATTGTTAATATAAATATGTTTTTAATATCATTTAATGTAATTTACTCAATAACATCAAAGTAAATATTCATGATATATCCTACAATGCACATCTGCAGAGGTACAAAATGAAAATCTACAACAAATTGGCATAAACTAACAAAAGAAAACTCAAATTTCTAACATATTAAATTTTGTATTCAGTGTTTATCAAACCCTTTGTAGATAGTATAAATATAAACATTGGGTGAAATTTTGCTGTCCCCTTGTTGTTTTGCTCTCGGTATGTGGTGGTTGCTCCTAGAAAACGATGGATTATATAATCGTATTATCTCACACACTTCAGGCTTTCTACCAAATAGAACTTATTGGTGAAATATACGATTGTAATATACAAAATATATTATTGCGTTAGTATTATGTTATATACGAGGTATTGACTTTACGTATATTAATATAGTATTGGTATTACGTTGATTATAATATTTATCCATGTATATGAGCAACTCCACATGCGTATTTCATATATTTTGCTGTAGTTTTATCCAAAACATTGAGTTTTTTTATTTGTATCAAATAAATATTTATATTTTCTGCTAATAGGATAAATGATGGGTTCCCATGTCTTCGCAGCGATCGAATTGACTTCCGAAAATGATAATCATCTGTGTTTTGATAGAGCAATCGTAATTTATTGACTTTTTAGACACTCTTTATATTCTGTTAAAGAATCCGATATAAATGCAATAACTAGTGAATATTTCCAAAACAATAAAAAATATTGTCACACATTTTAAACAATCTCATTTGCCGCATGTGACATTTATGTATCAAGAGTGACATGCAGGAAACGGAATAAAAATTATAAAATCATATTGTATTGTTTCGAAATATATGTGTATTTCTAGTTCATTTTTTTAAATTTATACATTATATATGTCATGGATCAAGTTATTGAATTGTTATGATTCATAAAGCCCGGATCGTATGTAAAATGCCCTAATAAAAATTATTTTAAGGATAATATGGAGATATTAAAAATCAGTCCATTTTTAGAGTCGAGTTAGCAAGTACCTGTTTTTTGATCCATCAATATATTTAAAACAGTGAGGGGATATATTGGGTCTAATTATGATATAGTTCTACGGGATTCCGGAACTAGATATGTACACTGTCACTAAACTATCCATAATTAATGTTAGACATTCAACGTTGCTGGAGTCATACACATACACAAATTTTATATCGTACATATTTGAAATATTTGAAGGTATATAAATTTTAATCTAAGACTAAGGTTTGAAAAGCAGAAATTTGTAGTATTGAGGATAATATCGAAGTCTGTATTACTGTCAGTCATCAAGAATACTCAATAAAAAAAAGAATGATCGAACTTAACTCTTTCAACCCATAAAACACATGATAAATGTTCAAATGTTCTAAGATCTAAAATTTGTTTTTTTTTTCGAACAAAAACCTTAATGAATATATAAACATATGTTTTCGTGTCCTATCTATCCAAATTATTAATGTACGACTTTTAATGCTAAGAGTTTTCTGCTGTATCGTCAATTGTTAATCTCATATATACAAACCCTAAAATTCAATAAAATAACGTTAAATAAATTTTCAATTTAAATTCTTTCATTTCCTTAATAAAAAAATTGTATACGATCAAATTACATATCTTTAAGATCTTTATAATGACGTGGCTTTCTACAATAAGTATAATCTGATTCGAAAAAAAAAAAAAAACAATGTATTAAATTTATAAACGAAACTTATACGATTTATAAACGAAAATTTCCTTATTTACATTCTCTGTTTTTTTCTATTAAAAAACTTATATTATTTCCTTAACAAAAGACTTTAAATTTTCTATCATTCCAAGAGGTCAAGGTATTTTTCAGTTTCAACACATTTAAAATCGTCCTTGTTAAGTGAACTTTATTCTTTTGGGATTATCGTATAAGTGTATATGCGCTTCCCACATAAGTAGATGTATGTATAAATGCTTGCTTGCTCATACCTATTATATATTTGAATGACAGACAGTCCGTTAGCCTGTCCACATTTTCCTACCTCATTCCACACCACTTTCAACTCATGTATCTAACACATAATAGTAGTTGAGTTGGAACCTAGTAGTAGCTTTCACAGTATGTATAAAACTTTTATTTCACATTACTCAAATCAATGTCAAAAACATTTTAAAATAAAAGAATATGAATAATTTTGTATTTTCGTCAAAAAAAGTATAAAAAAAAATAACAAAAACAAACTGGAATGAAACGACATGAATAATAAACAATATTATTACAGACTCGAGTTGTACAACTAACTACAACGATATGAATTTTTTAATATTTTTAAAACAACCATTTTTTTTTTTTTTAATATGTAAAAATATTATATATGTGAATTTATATTTCTAAGTTACACCCTTTTATGGATTGTTATAGATTGCAAAAAAGAAGCATTTTGTTTTTACTTTCACACAAGATCTTATAACTTTACGGCCTCTACGTATTTTAATTTTTCGTGCATTTAACCAAACCGTTATATATTGCGCTGTCGTGATATTCATATTAAAATCGTGCAAAGGGATAGAAAATCCTGTCAATCTTTTAGGAATATCTAATCGCCGAAGTTTATGATTTTTTATTCTGATGAAAAATTCTTTTTGGAACACCCCATTAATATTAACTACGGTCACAATATGTAGGCAGTTTGTGATCAGTTGTGGGCATCTATGGGCATTAGTCTACGGCATTAGTCCAAGCGCCACTAGATGCAAGAGGTTGCATAAAACAATAATTCATATTTTAGTGACACACAAATTTTTCCCCAATACTAATTTTTACATACCGTTCAGTATTTCTCTAGAACGATGAGAAAATTGTCTTGAACGACTTAGGTATCATTTACGAGTTTCAAACTAAACCATGGATTAGTCCTAGGAACACAGTATTCCAGGTATTTATATGTTGTTAGGACCCCTCTCATATAGCATAATAAGGATATTTTACGTTAGAAAATTTCAGATAATACCCAAGCGATGCTTTAATTTAATGTTTTAGATTGTTTATAATAATAGTCGGCAATATTTGATGATTATCTTCCTCAAGAACCCTTGCATTATTTATATTTATCCTGTTTGTAGGAACAATTCAAATATTTTTTCTCTTAATAACTGTAATTTAAAATCACCGAAATTATAATACTTAAGACTATGACTTCATTATTTTGCTTGTTAAAAAAATTATCAGAAATGTTTTGATAGAATTTGATATAACAACTATCTATTATCAGTAATTTAGTCATAATGAATGGTTACTATGAAAAAAGAAAATTTTGTCCAAGTTACATATTCAATTCTTGCCGTATTGCATCAAGTGGCGGCCATCTTAAATAGTTTTCCCGAGTTTGTAATTGCTACGAATCAATTTTGCAAACCCAAAGAAAAACTCATTGTTGGTGACAAGAAATCATTTTGTGAATGTTAAGTAAGCTTTTAGGTAGATAAGCGATTTTTTCAAATTATACAATAAATAATTAAATTATTTACAGGTACTGTGTCATAATGATTTGAGATCGATACACTTCAAATTAAAACATTCATTTTGCAATGGTTTCTATTGCGATTGTTTTTATTTTTGTATAAGACGAATTGACTATTCAAAAAAAATTATCAAACAATTCGGGATAATAAACGGGAAAAAATCAAAATTTCAATTTTTTTTGCACCATAAAAATTATGTTCCATCAAAAGTAAATCAATTTTAGACTGATTTAAGTACGAATGTTGATATATTACAAAGAGTCTTTCAAGACTGCTTTCGAACTGCTCTTTCCACTTTCCTAATTAGAACTATACTATAATACCATATGAAACATTATCTAAAAATACTTCTTTCATAAGGTATTCATATCCCTCTAAAATATTTATGAATGAATTGACTAATGCGTAAAAGCGACTACAAAAAAAAAAAAAAGAATAAACAAATATTCTGTTTAAACAATAAGTCATCTTTCGTCAGTGACATCACGTAATATGCTGATGTAGTTAATATTACATCATAATAAACTAGGGGAAATTGTAAATGTTGTCTTTTCTTTCAATTAATGCCGCCCAATATCGATTTCATCCATTACTTAAATGATATATTTTAATAGCAATTAAGTAAAATAGCAGTTGGACTAAACTTGTGGTGAGTATGACTTCTATTAATTTTATCACATATATCTTGCAATCTGTCCACGATATATAAAATCGCCTCAAACTATATAGTTTGGCGGTTAGGTGATTTTCATATTTTTTTCAAAAGAATTATCTTAAAAATCGTAAAAACTATGAATAATTTTTTAATAATGTACAATTTCGATAACATTGTTTATAATACAAATACTAAAAAAATTGACAACCATTTAAGGATTAGATGGGGATTTTTTACATATTTTTTGAAATCGTATTTTGAAATCGATAACTTGAACCAATTTCAAACAGCTGACGAGCCATTCAATGTGAAATTGTAACTGGATTTCTAAACGCTGTTAATTTTTAATTATTTCCAAAATATACGAATATCTTTTTGTATGTAAAATTCCAGCTCTCTATTTTTACTTGAAACTGTTTTTTTATACTCTTTCCCCTTTGACCCATCTCCAAATGTAACGGTTGATGACGTGCAAGGGTGGTTCCTATTAAAATCAAATTCCCTCAAAACTTCAGAGCCTTACCAAAATAACTTTACTAAAACAACTCTCGAGATCCTAGCCTATATAATCAGCGTAAAAACTGAATTGAAATTTCAATTATTATGAGAAAATAAATGTCAAATTAAAATTTCACCAAACAAAGGGTGATTTAAGCTGACCAAATTTCATATCAAATAATTTCATTAAGATGAAATTAAAATGGATTTCGGGAAGAATATAATAACTTCGTATCAGAATATTATTATAATAACAGTTAGAAAAATAGAAAAATGTTATATTTATGTAAAACAAAATAACCGACCCTTATTAAGAATTTCTTAAATATTTTACATTTTAAAAACAAAAACAACAAAATATTATTATTGAAGTAATTTTTAGTAGCTTTTACATGATATCGTTCACCTAACGTAAAATGTATTAGATGAAAATGTTTTTTTGGTACAGTCATTTCATTGTAACAATATTATGAAGACTAGCCGAGAAATGATGACTCCTTAACGAATCAGAAGACATTGAGGGTACAACAATTGAATGAAAGGCAGTGAATATAAAAGGGAAAACAAAAGCGATACATAACATAAAACAATCTAATAAATTATTTGTGCATTGTAAATTATATCTTTGATTGAAAGTAAGGATAAAGTTACCGTGTATTTCACGATGAACGTTCGGAATTTTCTAAAAGAACAGTAAAATAAAAAATGAGAAAAATTTGATGATTCTTTAAAATGTATGATCGTTTATCATTATTACAAAGATACATTCAGACTAGCGTGTATACGAATTTTAATTTCAATGTGACTTTCACAACAAATTTCAACAATTTACTTTCGGAAACAACTATCCCCAGAAATTTATACGAGGTAAAAAGGAGAATCTGTTCTCATACAATCTCAACTGTGAAAAAATCTTATGACAAGTGATCTTAAATAGATACACCAACCACCATATACACCAACAAGTCCAAGACTAATGCCGTACAAGCAAGACCGAGACCAATACCAAGGCTAAGTGGGCAAGATTAAGATTAAATGCAAGTCAAACTGGTGTCTTGTATGTGTTATATTAAAATACATTAATATGAATTGTATACGAATATAATTTAGACACATTCGAGTTACTATATTGAAACAAACAACAATAAACGTAACACTTAGACCAAAATCATAACAAACAAACTAGCGGAGCAAGAGATAAGCACGCAGATAACGTGCACCAAAATATTTGTGTCCATAGCACATTGAGTACAGCGCATTCGATGTCTCTTTAATCACGAAGTTAAAGTAATCAGGTTTGCAATTATTACGAATTAACGAATCTGAAGAGCCTTTTTGTTCAAGAAGAAAAACTTTCCTCAACACATTCGTTATTCTCTTTTGAATTTCAATGCTGTTTTGATTATTTGATCAAGATATTTAAACTTATTTACTTGGTCCAACGTTACATTTTCTTAACTAAGTCTGATAAGACATACCAAATTTAAGAACCTAAAACAAAATACTACTCTTTTTCCAAAAATTATGGGCAGGTTTATTTTATACACAGTTAAAAATTTCTTCCAAAAAATATTTTTCATGTTATTATAATAATTCAAAGAAATTTGAATAGTGATTTAATAAGACAATAGCTGAATATGCAAGCGTATTAAATAATTTTATGGTGAAACACAAGAATCGTTTGATGAGAACCAGACCAGCTTTACTAATGATCAAAGAGAACGGGGTGCAAGAACATACAAATTATTACTATTTTTCATTAAACATGATGATATTCACACATATTCATTGACACGACAATAAAGCATATTCTGTTTGTAACGAGGTAAATGGCGTCATAAGGATTACATTATGATTCTAGTCACGTGTTGCATGACACGTCCAGATCACTGTAGTATGTATTTCTTCAATGTACATGGTTTATGCTTGACAATCATTCAAAGGTTTGTTTTCACTTTCACAAATTATTATTTGGATGCTGTGTTTGTTGCTGCTTTTGAAATCGAAAACATATAAATATATCATACATAATAAAATTTAAGGTTTATCTACCGCAGAGTAAAAACACCGACATTCACAGGACATTGAACTTAGGTAGATAGATATACAAATTAATATAAATGAATGTTTTATAAAAAAAAAACAAACAAAAAACCTGTAAAAAATTGATATTATACATATTATACCTATATGAGTTCCAAGTTTTAAAGAGAATGAGTTATTTTCTATTTTAATTATATTTAATTCAAAATGTTTTAAGTGACCTAAGCAAATGAATTTAAAATTTTTATTAACCCCAAAATTTTCAAGAATTTTTAAGTTAAGAAAAAAACTAACAGTTTTACTTGTTTTAATGTCAAAAAAATTACACAGTATCAATGTTTGATCTTTTAAATTTTTCGTCTCTTATCGTTTAAGAGAAGGTTTAAAAATTCATGATATAGTTGATTAAAAACTGTTGACTAAATTTAATATACCCGTATACATTTCATGAATATTGAGTATAACAAATATTATGAATACAAAAGTCACGAAATTATTCTTATAATTTGAAATTCTAAATAGATTAAAATATGAGGAATACATTTTTGACATTGATGTAAAACGAATGGTTTCATTTTTCATTCGTAAGTATGTGGTAACTAGTTGCGAACTGAGTGGAACTCAAAAGATCGATACAACAAGATGAAAAAATCCCAAAAGTATCAATAAAAATGTTTTAATATTTCGAATCACAAAATCAAATATAAGAACATCACTATTAAGTTGTTATCTTCGAGTCAATATCGCTTATTAATAATACAAATAGACCATTGAATATTTTGTATATTGGAATTCAATTTTAAAAATCATAAACTTTTTCTCGGGCATATTTGATTTTCAGCGACGTATCAAAGAATTTTCATATTTAAAGTTTAACTTCGTTTATCACACCCCTTATTTAAAAGATTCTTATCAAATTTAGTATTAAAAATTGCTTTCTTGTATTGATTATTGAACACATCCACAAGCATATATAAAAGTATGACCCCTAAATACAAGATAATCAAATTATATATATAATGTAATAAATTTATACACAATAAATTATTTATCGAAAATTCTATCGGATAAAAATAATTAGTTTCTTGTCAGTATTATTATTCGATCGATTTTATCCTCTTTTGAGAAAAACCTGATTTGAACGGCCACACAACTGCTATATTCAGATAATAGAATGCCAATACGTTATAATTTTGAGACAGAAAATGAAACGAAAAATATTTTTTATTTTAACAAGACGTTTGGTTCAACACTTTAACTCATTTTACATAGATTTTTGTTACCCGAATTGAAAAAAAAAAATACTGTAAAACAATTTGTTTTGTTATTTAGGCAAAATGGGTTTTTGAGATTTTTTTAAAATCCAAAAAATTAATGTAAGTGAAGCTCAAGAACATTTGAGAAGTATAATAAAGTCCAATAAATTTTAGACTACATATATTTTTAGAAATTAATGAACGAATATCTTAAAAAGAGACTTAATCGCAATTAATTGAATTGCAGATGCGCCATTAATATTATTTGATTTACAAAATCTGAAATAAATCATTATATTTTACATTTACGATAAGTTTTCACCATTCCGAATTTATTCTGTGATTAAATAATTTCAAAACTTAGCAAGCGTTAACTAATACTAAAAATTGTCAAAATCAATTTTGTCTGACCTCTTACAAGAAATTCCATTTGACTGACCTCTTCTTAGAAATTGTGTTCGTAATTGATGTACACGGAGGTTAAAAAAAAACAAATATTTAACTTCTTTACTAAAAATATTATTAATATAAAACGGGATACAGCAAATATTAAAATTGAATTAATAATTGAAAAATGTTTCACAATAACATGGAATTTTATGTCAAAAGAATGTTAAATATTTTCTTTTTTAATCGAAACAAAATATGTACGAAAATTAATTAATTTTTGATTTTACAGCTTTTTAGTTTAACTTTTTTATTTCAGCCACGAGTAGTAGAAAACTAGAAAGAAATTTTCGTGCAATATATTTCTATCAATAAATTCTGTTAATTTAATGACTTCATACTAAAAAGCCTAACGTAAGCCCGTTCATTCGAGTGTCACAAATTATTTATCAAAAGACTATCGAGCCTACAAAAGCTGCATTGGATCAAAGACTAAGAACATTTTTCAAAAAAAGTTCGGTCTTCTTTTTGTAATTATAAAATTTGTAGGTCGGATAAATCACATTAATCATTTAAACCGTACCTCATTGAAATCAATAAGGTAACAATAAATAAAAAATTATTCAATACTTTTTATTTTTAACTTGCTTTTACCCGCGGAGTTGTTTGAGACAAAAATGTCTCAAACAACTGTTTTTAGTTTTAAAAAATAAAGATTTTTGTATTAACAGTTTTACAATATCTTCCAAATATGAATTAGTCTATTTTCGCATATTAGTTTATAGGTCTGTCCGTCAAAAGACCACTCAAAAGCGAAAAAAGATAGCGAATTAAAATTATGGAGAGTTATTTTAGACAAGAATGACCAAAATCTATCCATTGGGTCCAATAGGTCCAGGGGACCCAAATTTCGAAACGTTATTGATCATTTGTCGAGTATGTTCACTACTTATTATCTATTTGAGTATGATGGAATAAAATGTTTAAATATTCCAAAATGTGCTTTTATTGAATCTTTGAAAGTTAAAGTTGGAAATGAAAATATTATTTGCCTGCATTATAACACGATCCCGAGTTCAAAATTTCAAGCCTCCTAACTAAGCCCGTTAGACAGTATCTTGATCAAAATTTCAAAATAAATATCCGCTATTTAATTCTTTAGCGGTTGAAATCCAAGAAATACTTACTTTATCCATGTCAATATTAAAGGTCTCATAACTTTGTGATATTAATTTAAAATTTTTTTTTTCTTATCGATTTTGGCTGCACATTGTTTGATATATAAAAGAGCTTCCTTTTCACCTTCCATTTGGTGACCAATTTCCAAAAATCCTTCTTTTTTGGAAAAATATTTTTTGTTTCGGAAGTTTCGGGGTCAGGAAATTGGCAAGCAGCTTCGGCTGTGAATTTATATACAAGTCAGACATTTACCCTTTTAGAGATATATAGTGCGTGAAATCATCTACTTAAAGTTTACCTTGAATTATAATATTTATTAGAAAGTTAGTACCTAAGATTGAAAGTTAGCTCCTTGTCAATAAAACATGGTGGGCAACAAAACGTCAAATAAATATATCATTACGTCTCATACTCTAAATATTGGTGAATCAACCTAAACAATCACAACCAAAATGCATAATATAAATAAAATAAAAAAAAACAACCCCATCGTCCTTTTACACAGATCACCTTGGACTACATACATACATCGGACGGTCATGGATGGTGAACGGTCGATCCCATGAGACCTTCTTCGTTCCCTTTTCTATATATATATTATGTATGTGTTCACATCAGACGACAATTCAATAGTCGACAATGTCTCGCTTCGATGCTAAGATGACTATCGTAACGGCTATCTAGCGTCCAATTCGTTCGTATATACATCTATATATATATATATATATATATATATGTATAAAATGATACCAATACTTGTTAAGTCTTCATCCATCTTCTATGTTTTTTTTTCTCGTTTCCTATTTAATCTTAGCTTTAAATTTCGTTTATCATGTTCAATAAACACACTTGCTTCCGTTTATTTTATTTGTGATAGTTTTTAATTAAAAAGAAACGAGCATGTTCTTAAGTACATATTTATTTACAATTGAAACGTGTTACTTTAACGTAAAGATGTTTATTGGTTCTTTAGTTGTATCATTTAAAAGAAATATAAAAAGTTTTTGATATACTCAAAGAGTACACCATTAAATTTAAATTAACAATATAAGTATTAATTCGAAATGGAATTTTTGTATACACCATATTGAAAATATATAGAGGTTGGATAGAGGTTGATGAAATGTAACAGAAAATCAGTATATTATTATTATGAACACAAGCACATTGTTTCATTTTTGCGTGCGAGTGTTAAGCAATAAACAATTGGATATTTTTAACAAATGTTATCCTAACACATTATATCCATGTTACGGCGCAGTAGAAATGACACTCGCATTTGAATTTATAATAAATATTTTAAACTATTTACTTGTAAGAAGAATTGAAAACATTACACATCTATTTGTGTAAAGTTTTTACTTAAAAATGCCTTATAACATTCGAAGGCTGAGGCCATACTTTAATTGCAAGTCAAAATATAGACTTGCAATGCTCTCCCCTTCTTAAATTATCATTTTTTGTACATGTTTTCAGATGCAATTAAATTATGCTATTTTACCCATCAAAATGCGAAACAAGACTCAAAACCAAACGAAATTCCAAGATTGAATTAAAATTTCATAACGAAGTTATAAGCTCTTAAAGATTGTTTTCCATCACTTTCTTGCAAACAAAGTTTTATTCTACAATAAGCGGTTATTTTCTATGGAAAAATCGCACAACAAAATTTTTATATATTAATGTATAATAATTGATTTAACATTTTTATTCACAAGCAATGCATTTGTCCATACTAACATTATTTATCTTATTTGGAAGGAAAGTGTTCATAAGTGTCATGAACATCGCTGTAATCACTATGGAGATGAACATGCATGACAACATTTAAGTAAATCTCCTTCTTTGTTTAATGAAAAATTTTGAGCACCCATATTTTGGCTATTTTCAAGATTTTTTTTTAAAATAACTTCAAAAAGACGCTTTAATTGAAGATATACAGAAAAAGTGTGCATCTTCCCTATTGTATCTACAGAACTTTAAATTACCACAGTAATAAGTGACGTTTTATTTCTCAATACACAAACAACAACAACAAAACGATAATATGTTTTAATAATATTAAAAAATATTATTTATGACACATTTTAAGTCAAAATGGTTACACATGACCTTATGTTATGTGATATACGATATTGTTACAATTCAACATATATGTTAGATAATCATTTTTTATACTTGTTTTTTAAATACATTTATTACTACTTAATTGTGAGCGGCTAGATATCGTTTGTTACAAGTCATTCATCTAAACATATTAATATTTTGGTAAAACAAAAAACAGATATAGAAAAAAAGTTAATATTATAAGCAATAAAATAATTTAATGGTTTGTTGAAAACATTTGGTTCACAATATTAAAATCAGTGTAATAAAATAGTACACGAAAACAATACTATAATTAGTCCAAAATTGTGTCAAAATTTGTATTCTTTACTTAAATTTCTTAGTAAAAAATTATAATTGTTATTTTATCAACATTTCTCCTTCTAGATAGAGAAAAGTTTCGTCATAATTATAGAATTTTCGTCGATTAATTTTAAATTGCAGTGATTAATTTTACTCTCTTTTTGTCTTTAATTTTTTGTTACACGTTGTTGAAATTACTGTAATTCTGTATATAAAACAAAGCTCAACAATATGTTTAATAACTACATTGAATAATTACATTTATATTTAATTAAAAAAATGTTTATTTTATTCACCGAAGATAAGCATGAATTGGTTCATATACAGACAGCTCAAAATATTGTTGCAAAACAGATTAAACTTGTCTAGTATATAAAATTAAATTTCATAAGGGATATAATACATTTTTTTGTCTATTATGACCAGAGTTTCATAATACTAGGGTGTTCAACAAATTATTCAAAAGGTATTTTTTTTTTTTTAAATATTTTATAATGATAAAGCAATTATATTATAAAATCGGTTTATCACTTTTCGTATGTCAAGCGTTCAGTTGAATCGGCATCAAAAGATGCAGTTGCATCGGCATCCTAATTGGTAACTATGATTAAAATAGTTACATTTGGTTATCTTTAATCCAGAAAAATGTATAAGTTTGATTAAACATAACTATAATTTTAACAATCGGTAATCACCTCAATCACGCGTTCCTAGTTATATTTACATTACATTACGCATTACACCAGCCCATAAAAACTATTATAATAAAATTTTTGTCTATGGCATAAATCGAACCCAAATCTTCATATTAATGACATGCTAGCTTATACCAAATCCTTACTTAGTTAAGTTCAGTATACAAGAGTTCGTCTTTTTTTTTTAGTGTTATTATTAAAGTTTTTCATTAAGCTTGGGTAGATAATTCATGCTGATTCAAATTTTTTAAAGGAAAAATTCAATTAAAAAAATACTACTTAATTAATTGAACCTAGAAAACTGGACGTTTTAATAATTTATTTATATTATTTGATGACGGTAAATTGTTGTTCAACTTTAATTTATGTTGAAAGTTCCAGTTTTCAGAAAAAGCTTAAAATCAATCAGATGCATTTAAAATATGATTGCCAAGTTTAAATTACTTTTATTTTATTTATGTTGAAATTAATTTCAATAGGCTATATGACTAATTTTTGAAAATCATTTTAAATAATTATTTAATACATCATAAGCACATACAGTGATACTTCCGGAAAATCTTCACTATTACCAATAAAAATCAATATTACAGTTAAAATTTTAAAAAATGTGCGAAAAATGATGTTTGTATAATCACGTGACCTAGTACACAAGTAAGGCAGTTCATATCATTACAACAAAACAGTACAGCCTCTGTCATGGCATCCTAGTTTAATAGAATATATGTAATATATTTTATAGTTTACTAGCTAGTTACGTTGTCCGAGCTATCACCAATCACAGAGCGTTTCCGTGCCACATAACATTTCAAAAATTGGTACATCTTTTTTCGCGTCTATTTTTCAAAAAGTAAAGATAATTTAGTTATGCTGTTATTTTATAGGATGATCATATTTTGCAGTATATTTTTAATGTTGTCAAATAGCGTATTCAAACCAATTTTTATGCGTACCAATTACTCAAATCAAGATATCTCATTCTGAATTTTATCGAATCATAAAAAACTTTTTTTGACACAATATCCTGAGTACAACGAATGGAAATCATTGAGTGTATGCTTGTATATACACATAAAACATAGAAGATGAAATATAATTTAAAAACAATCGTTTAATGTCGGTGTGGTTTTTATCCAATCTCTTTTACTTTTTAGTCGTTTTTCTACAAGAAAATAAAGCAGAGAAAACTTATGAATATATGAGAAACACACGAAATGAATGAGATACGGTGGTTAAGAGACATGATTTCCGATTTATATATACCCTCATATAACACATTCATTCATACTTGTAGCTCTGTGGGCAGTAGACATCGCTCGAAAATCTCAATTCATTTTCTTTGAATGCAAAAAGGGGGAGGGAAGTTCAAAAGAAATTATAAACTTTTTCTTATTTGTTCCATCATTCAAAGGGAATATTTATTGATTTTCTGAAACAGTTTTTCAACTGTACCTTCCTAGATTCCTGTATATTAATAAAAAAGGTAAGTAGTTAAAATTGTTTTTCGAAATGGGTCAGTAATTAAAATTAGAGATTCATCTTACTAATTAATTTATTGGAATCAAAAAACATCATATTCTTAGGTCGCACAGAAAAAAGCTGAATTGTTTGCTAATTTTCCCTAAAAGGGATGGGATTGTTACAAATAAATTTTTTCTTTAATCGCCTATTTATATTTTTTTAATTTCCATCAATTACAAAAAACAAAATATTAAACGTAAATTTCATAAACGTCATAAACATGCATAGTAAATAATATTAAAATCGGATAATACGTTCGAAAGTTACAGCGTTACAAACTTCGATATATGGACAGATAGAATACAGACAAACGAAATATGCAAAACCGGCTAGCTGTTACATAGTCCTCACTACATTCAGTCA
Organism: Chrysopa pallens; assembly: GCA_020423425.1. Lineage (NCBI taxonomy): Eukaryota > Metazoa > Arthropoda > Insecta > Neuroptera > Chrysopidae > Chrysopa > Chrysopa pallens. The sequence goes on from CM035592.1 coordinate 62,672,556, forward strand.
ATAAACGCTCATTTCGTCATGCCATAAATACATTCATATATATGCTATGTGATGTCTCTAATAATAATCATAATAAGAATGTTGGAACCAAAACCATTTTAAAAACCTCAACCTCAGTCTTATAGACTTACATACATACATACATACAACAATACCTTTATTCATATTTTATTAACATTTCACTATATCAGCAATTTAACGGTACACGGTATTTAAAAATTTATTAATTTATTTGAAGCCTCTTAGCTTTAATTACGTTACTCTTATTTGTTTGATCTACTGACTACACTCAAAAGTAACAAAACCTCTAGGTTTTTATTTAATAATATGTCGCCTTAAAAACAATTAGTAAACTAAATCTTAAAACGTATAAACTTCAACATATGTTTGAGAGAGAAACAATATTTAACAACAGATTTAATGTGAAAATTCTGAATGTGATAAACGTTTTTACCAAATTTCACTCAAATCAGATCAAGTGGTCGAAAATTACATTACTTACAAACGGTAGTATCTGTTTACATAAACTAGGTATGCATTTTTTCAACTGTTAAGAATCACCACATCGTTTTAACTTCACAAAATCAGTATGATTTTATTTTGTACTCAAAAGCAAAAGTTTTACAAAATCAATAAAAAGTTTTACTGAAACTTTGGAATTAAAAAATTGTGAAAATGGGGGTGTCAAAATTTTTAAATAGAACGTTCAAATTTTAGAAAATATATTTATTTGCTCAATTGTTTACATATCAATTGTATAGCAAATGTTAAACAAAAATTATTGAATAATAAAAAAAAACCATTTAATTGAATTTATTGGGTTGATAATTGTAAGAATGATTGAAGAAATTTCATTAGTACTTATTTTTAATTGCAAATATACATAATTATTCATTTAAATAAATTGTGAGAAATTTTCTGTGTTAAGTCATACACCCCATTCATACAGTTATATATTATTTGATTGATAAACTAATAATTTCGTAACCATAGATACGAATGAAAACATTTTGATACACAATATCTATTGACATTTGCAGAGATTAAACACAATGAATATGATGCAAAGATATTATTCAGATATTTAAATTATTAAATGGAGAAGAATTTTTACATACTCTGTATAATCAAGCATACGCGACAGTAAATGATAGTAATTCACCAATTCAGCAATAGTTATACCTTATAGTAAGCCCGTCTTCATTATTTTTTTTAGTAAAAATCATCTTTAAAAAAAATAATAATTTATGATTAAAAAAGTACACACACGCTAAAATGAAGAAATATTATGATCATGTTATAATAACTTTTCTATCTCTCCATTTTTTTTCATTCGTATTTCAAAGTTTATTAAACTCAAATCAATTAATTTTTTATCTTCATATTATTGGTTTCCTTTTGAATTTCTTTTGCATTTCGATAATTTTTTTTAACGTCATCAATAAAAAAGAAAAATTATTACGATTATCATCATAGGAACGTTTTTTTCTTTTATTTCTTGACGAAATATTTCAAATGTAATAATTTGAATGGGTTTTTCACGAAGTAATTTTAATCACTAATAATTTTTTAAACTGAAGCTAAAATTGTTTGATTTGGATTTATTTCTACATGTTGTTATAACCTTACGAAACTATTTATTTTATAAATCATATAAAACACAAAATTATGATTTGGTTACAATTTTTTTTTTAATGATAAAACCATTTTTAAAAGAATAGTTTTAATGTACGAGTTTTTTTGGCAAAAGTTCTTCTGCTCAAACGGGTAGAAAAAAAAATGAAAACCATTTGGTTACAATATAAAATCTGTTTTTTTCTAGTTATTCTGTTGCCATATCTCCTTCTTTATATAATGAAAGTGCTGTATGTCACTCAAAATTCATTTTTTATATCAAATTCGTCACTTGGAAACTACAAACTTAGAAATAAATTACAAAAATCAGGAATTTTTTACGCAAAATAACTGACCTTTTTCTGAAAGTTTAATATAAATATTCTCAAAATAACTGTATAAATATAATATTAATAAAACTAAAAACGATAATTGAAAGTCAAGAAAATATTTTTGTTTAATATTCGTATTTGCATATTTTTTATAGTTTTAGTGCGTTACAGTCGCAGCCAGGAAGATTTGGGTATTTGTTTTTAATAGAGACCTCTATAAGGTCTATTAATTAAGACAATCTGTAATGAAATATGCATTGTATTTTTTTCTATTTTCCTACATAAACAAAAATAATCATTCAAATGTTATGAAATTTTCAAATTCGGGTAATTTGAATGATGTACTTTAATCAATTTAAACACTTATTGATTTGACTACAATCATTCAAATTAGCCAACGATTCTTGATTTTTCAAAATTATAAAATTTCATATGCACAATCTTGAACTGAAAACGGAGAGAATTTCAAAGAGTTTTCTCCAAAAAAAAAGGATTATAAAGGAAGAATCAAAATTTAGTTTATATTTAGACACGTGTTTTCGCTAAAAAAACTAAACTTCAATGTGCCCGTTTTCATGTCAAAATTGTGCATACCAAATTTGATAACATTTGGATAAGTATTTTAGGAGTTATTTACACACAAAAATTGAAAAAAGCAATGTATATTACATTACAGATTGTCTAAATTAATAGCGCCTAAAGAGCTCTCTCTAAAAAAAACCATTTTCACTTTAGACCTCATATTTTTCAAGGGTGGTAAATTAGTTTATTCAAAATTTTTTTAACTATATGAATTGAGTTTTTTTTGTATTCCTTAATACTTGATCTACCCATTACTGACCCCAGATAAAAAAAAATATGAAAGTATCCTATAGATATAAAATTCATTGAAAATAAATTTAAATAAAGAAATTGAACATCATATATTTCAGTATGATTACGATAGATGGCATCATAGTCGCATAAATTATATGTAGACTGTATATATATATATATGTATTTGTGTGCGTACTTATTCAATGTATGTATGAATGAAGTGACAGAGTCTCTTGATATCATTTATTGTCATTACATCATATCCGAGTGATTTCCGTATTTACTTCTAACATTTTCTCATCCTATAGCATATTTATATATTTATTCACTATAAAATATATTGTTATTTCCCTCATATACAATTTATGCATAATATTAAAACTGGTAGAAATGAATAAAATATTGGTATGTATTTAAATGTTTATTACTTGTATTCCATAAATATCAGTTGTGCTTTGCATAAATAGTTTATTTATGCTTCTCCATATTTGAATTATAGTTATAAATATCAACATTATTAAAATACACAAAATATGACCATGCCTCAGTAGATTAGTTGGCTATGTCGCCGACTGCAATGTACGCAGTTTGACATGGTAAATTATTGGTTTATTTACTAATGAAGATACCATTTCTAATTTTACACCAACTTATGGAAGTCATAACATTTATTCCAATTGATTCTTTATTCCAATTCTGCGTAAACTGGCAGAAATTATTTTTTCTTTATAATGGTTCGTTTTTAAGCTAAATATTTGCATATGACTTAAATATGTCTTTCTTTTTTGGTGTTCGTAAAACTTTCAATTGTGTCCCCCATATTCAAATAAACAGGTATTTATAGTAATATACAAATATGTAAATTAAATTGATTTATATACTTTTCTTAATTAATTGGTATTATTCTACTTTTACATTTATGAATTTACAATTAAAAGGTATACAATTATTGAGACATTTTGAAATAATGACCAATTCATTTGTAGCTGCTGGTATTTATAAAAAATAGTAATATACATTCAATTAAAAGAGTGAATTTAATAAACGAAAATATTACAAAAAATCAAAATTTAAATTTTAACACGGTTAATGATAAATATTCATGAAGATTTAATTATTTTGTGCGATTTTTGATATTGAATTTATGGGCTCCGAAAACAAAACGCTAATGTATTTCAGTATTTTGCCACTTTTCAGTATTTTAAAAGATGAAAAAATTGTTTAAATAATCATTATTGAGTCACACACAAAGTTTTTTTGGTTGATGCTTATCACGAAAAAAATTTCAAAATTGAATGAGTAATTTTTTATTTTTCCAATTAAAAAAATTACCAATGCATTCGATGATTCTTATTAGTTTTCAATCTCTAACTTCAATTAAATTTTTTCTAATTATTCAATAAATTTTGTTTAAAATTTAGTATACAATTTACATGCAAACAATTGAACAAATAATTATTTTTTCAAAACTTTAGATACTCGTAACGTATGAATCGATTAAGAATTCCCTTTCACGCACTATGTACGGTACGGATAGTTCACAGAGCTACTTGTATAATAAATAATAGTCAAATAAAATGACACAATCATATTATATTCATTTAAAAGCAATTTAAATTATTATAATAGTAATAATTATAAATGATATTTACTTTTAATTCATTGTAAACTATATCACAACACAACAGTACAATAGAAACAATAAATGAATATAGAAGTGAGTAAGTATATTATAGTAAAATAAAGTACATAGAACGAAAACTATAAATTTATTTGTAGTAAGTAAAAGTTTTATCATCAATTATATAGAATGAATAAACTAATGAATGATTAATGAATAGCAATATTTTATTTTAAACAATAGCTTACTTCCATACGTTTTAAATGTGTTTAGTGTTTTGTATTAAAGATCCTCATTTATTCATTCTAACACTTTACTTAATATATATATACTAATTTAAATATTTAGTTTATTTAATTGTATTTATAAAGAAAGAGAAAAAAATTGCTAAAATATTATATCAATTAGTGAATCAAATATTGAAGGAAAGTTTTACATATTCAAAAGAATTTTCAAGGTTTAAAAGGTTTTCCCCACAAAGAATGATATACATTAACTAGGACAGATAACGTAAAGCAGCATACACACTTGCCTGTACGATTACCTGTTAAATGTTACCTGTTACGAAAACAATGTAAGAGGTGTTGTGATGTTATTGAGTTGCATAACGTTCCATCTGTTTACCAAGCAGTGTAGCTTCACTTTAAGTATTTATGTGAATAAATTTTCAATGAATTTTATTGTATTTTGTTATTCCCAATTCATATCGATAGATATTTAAATACAATTAAAATAAACATAAATAATGTTTACATCTTGTCTTCGCAAATGTAGCGTTATTGAGTCCACATTATTCGTAACCCTACCTAGCAATACGTTTGATGTGGTTTTACGACATTTTTGAAAATGATAAGACATAAATACAAAAACTCACTGGTAAGCATAAAAAGCTTTTGAAATATATTTAGTAATCATTGAAAAGGCATTAACTTGCCATTTTTAAATCTTCTGATAAGAAGAAATAAGAAATTTTAACAAATTTTTAATGCATCCTCAAAAATTGCTATTTTAAAAACAAAACACAATATCTTTTATACGACATTTGCGAACAATCAGAAATGTTTGCCGTACATAGTTTTCCACCATATAATTTTTGTTATTTATGTCTTATTGAGAATAAAACACGATTGGCAGATGTTTCACATTCTGAACATGTTGATATTTCAATTTATTATTCAAATTTTTTTTTTTTATAAAAAAGTAATATTGTTAATGTAAAAAAAACAACTTCAATTTTTCAAAACACATTGAAAAATTTGAAAAATAAAGAGTAATAAATTAATTCTGGTTTATTTTTGACAGAATATTTATATACATTAAATGGAAAATTTCAATAAGATTAACAACATAACAATTTAATATAATTTTTTTTTTTATATATATAAGAAAAACTTTTTTTTTGATATATATTGTACGTTTTTATTCATTTCACATTTTCCATATAACAAAATGCCAATAATATATATTGGGTAAAAGAAGAAAATAAAACAGATTTATAAGAAAGTTTTCAAATTAGAAAGTGCGTTTCGATTTTTTTTTTGTCATACTTACCATTCTAACAACATGCACGCAATACTCGTATACCCGTTCAATATACGGAAAACATCTATCAAATAAGCTAGCTTTTTAGGTAATCTTTTTCTATCAAATACACAAAGAGATTTTCATTTACGATAATATATTTTTATTGAAAAACTGGATATATTAAACAAGATTAAAGGAACACTTTCTCCCGTAGGTAGTACTGAAGTTTTTTTCTTCTTCTTTATCTAGATTTTTGAAGTTTTCTTTTCTTTTTCTATTTTTAAAGTTTGATTTAATTAATTACATGGCTTAAAGAAATTTATTAATATTTGCTATGTCCTAACATCAAATAAATAGATTTATTTGAAATATGAATTTTGCTTTTATAACTTTTTTGGTAAGGTATTGAATCTTCAACAATTGAAAAGAAAAAGCTTTTAGATAATTTTTTGACATTTACTTTTCAAATATTTTAATTATGATAATGGTTTTTCAATATACACTTAACATATATGAATGCATTAACATAAAAATGCTAAATAAGCTTCTGTCATGGGGTTTGTGAATTATTATAAATCTTCAGTTTTTTTTCCTATGTAATCATTGCCAGATATTTAACTTGTTTCCAGCTATAAAGGGTCGAAATGCAATTTGAATAAATGTGCGAGATTAAGCTGTGATCAAGACAGGAGAATATTGAAAACCAAATTAAAACAAAACATTTTGTCAAAAGACAAAATATGTTTTCGCTTTGACAAGATAATTTTTTATTAAATGGAAATGTATAGATTTTAAATAACTAATGATTAATTTGACCGACTTATTTTGAAACCTTTACATAGTTTAGATATAACTTTCATTTTCGAAAAGCTCTAATCAACTATACAAATGAAAATGTATTTTAAATAAATTTGTTCTAATACTTCAACATATTTATGAAAAGAGTTATACTTATCCCAGTAGATTAAAACAAAGGTTCTAAATACCAAAGGATTTGAGTTATATACAGAAGTAACTCGTATCAAATTAACAAAGACATCTAAGGTAATGCAACTACTTGGAATAATATTTCACACACTGGAGTGTTCTATTTTCGAGCAATGTTATCAGAAGTTTTGAAACGTATTACTTAAAGTAAAAAAGTAGAATACAATATAAAGTACAAAATATCTACATTAACAAAAATCGTGTGTTCCTAACATACCGCGCAGGAGTACAACCTAATGTTAACATCTTAGTCAAAATTAACCCTGTTGATTTTTCTAAAAACACCAACAATAATAGAAAAGTTGAGAGTGGTCCGCATGATACTAGAGCTAGGGAAATATTCATAGAAAATTCATTTTTTCGGAAAATCTTGCATATTTAATGTCATTTGTCTATCTGTTTTACAGTAAATTCAGTTTCAGTATTCTATTGATCACGTATTCCCTGCATGATCACCTTAAGGCGTGAGTTTGTTTTTTTATTAATACAAATTATTTTATAAATATATCATATGTATTGTGCCGTACTGCATGCTATAAATAATATTGGAAAATTATTTACAAATTAACATAATAACTTTGAATCAACCAATCAAATTATATAATACAAATGTTCACGTGAAACTTTTGTTTACAAACAATGGACAAGTGAATCTGATTTTAGTTAGTTTTAAGTATATAAGTCCAACGACAATTTTGTCTGACCAATGAGTTCTTATAAAAAACATGTTAAACATAGTTGCAAGAAACTTCAATGAGAAACAAACGAGTCTAAGATTACAAAATATAAACATAAGGAATTTAATAAAATTAAATTAAAAACTTATGTTAAAACAATTTGAAAATCAATTGAATTAATACTTAATTTTAATACAAAGAACAATATTATAAGCATTCTACAAATGTAAGAGAGACATCATATTTTAATTCAAATAAATGAAAAATAAAAATAAATATCAAGACACTGGCTGGTGGCATCGTTAAAGTTGATGCTGCGTTCGTTTTTTATTTATTTAAATGTAAACAGCAAAATTGAATAATCAAACAACAGTTTTTTTTCGTTTCTTTTATTATATCAATAATATCAACAACAAGATCTTTGATCATTTACATTGCGATTTCAGCAAAATATCTAGAAAAGTTTTCCAACTATAAATTTATTTCTAAATACATACCACATGGTACATTTATTAAACTATACACAGATTTGTGCTGAAAAAAATTTCTAATATTCGAAAAAGTTGTGTTACGTTTAAATAAGTTTCATTATGTATAAGGTTTTTTTTTTGCCATAATCTTAATCAACACCCCACTTCCAAGGTCCTACATTAAAGGTTAAATTAACATTAACTCTTCTATTTAAGTAGAATTCTTTATTCTTATTAAAAAACTATAATATAAGTTATCGAGTTCCCACGAAATAAATTCATAATTTCCAAGCATTTAGGGAAATAAAGTTTTGTTACCTATAATAAAAATGTTGTTGAATTTTAGATTTAGTTATCTCAATTAGAAACTTGAAATGAATCAAAGATGCGAACATAACTTGGTCCCAAACCACGTCGTTATTCTATCCATAACTGTGCCAATAAATTTGGAACTTTAAATTTTTATTGGACTGATTCAATTGTTTTATAACAATATTTTTAAAATAATTCATGTAATTAAATTAAATTTTTAGCCATTTTATATTGGAGATAAGTCCTATTTGCCCAAGTGGAAGTTTTCACTGAATATGATCTAATAACTCGAACTGCACATTGATGCAGTTCTATACGTATTTAAACTTTTTTCATGTTAATTATTCAATCTGTATTTAAAAAAATTGAGGAAAACCGAGTTCCGAGTCGATGCGGAAGTTCTATCCAGCTTATTTGCATAATTTTTTTTTTTTAATTAATGGTATCTTTGTCCAGATGAAACATCGAGAATTATATGTATTTTGCCTTTCTCAAGTAGGGCGTTCTTTTCTGCAAATGTTGTTGTGCTAGTTTTGTATCTCAATATCTTCAGTTCGAATGCAGATAGTGGGTATGTTTTGGTCTAAGAACACTCAAAGACTCACGATCTTTCTGTTTAGCTATTAAACAATTGGATAGGATGGAGGAGAGCATGACAAGGACATTCAAGTTGATTTTCAACTCTTTATATTCTCCACCAAAAATTAGATTTTTAATGAATATGGAACAAAGTTTATTTTTGGTCTAAGAACACCCAGTGATTCAATACATATCATTTGAGCCGTTAAACACTGGATGAGTTAGAGATTATTGATAGCTCAACACACTTTCATCATCTTTTTTTTGACTGATTTGTATCATTAATAGTATCCGGTATGTTTTCTTTTACAAATGCCACAGTTGCTTAGAATTTAAGAATCACCCAGGTCCACTAGTAAAAATGAAATTAATATTTATATTTGTCTTAATTATGAAACTTTACTCAAAATATTTCAAATAAATTTCAACAAGAAGTGTAACAATTATTAAGTTACAACATTGAAAACATTTGACTGTGTCTATCTCTGTATTTGCTAATACAATATAAAAACTTACAGATATATACCTATATATATATTGTATTGCCTAGTTGTTTCCCCTCACCATCATGATCATCATCTTCAGAACAAGCAGAAGAACAACTTCTTCAGAAGGGTATAAACATTTTCACCAAAAGATATTATATAGGGTAAAAGGAAATCACCTAAGGGTATATCTACTACTTCTTCTGGTAGTAAATTGTATACATATATATATAGATAGAACCCTATATGTACATTTATAGAATAGATAGATCCACCCTTATCGAATTTAAGTTTCCCATTGCTAATGAACAAGGCGTTTCTGTATAGGTGGTAAAGATTGGAAAAAATTTTCCTATTTCCTTCCGATTTTTAACTACATTTTATACTTTCTCCAATTTACCTGATGTATTTTATGTCATTTGTATTAAGTTTTGTATACGTAACAATATTTATGTTCATTTAACTAAATTAATGACTTTTTTTGGGTCGTATAATAAATACACTTATATGGAGTGGTGGTGTTTACCGTACGGAAATTAGATATGAACATATTTTTACACAAGTTTTTGTTATAATTAGAAATTATCGTTATAAAATGTTTGTAGCTTTTTGTGTGAATTAAGATGAAGATGATTTTAATTATTTTTAGTGCACGAGAATGAAATACAGTAAGATGTGAAATGTGTAAAAATTTCTTGAGGGTAAATATAATGTTTATACGTAAACATAATTTAAAATATAGAACGCGTTTTAAATAGATTAATTTTTCAAATTTAATATCTAAATGTCGATAAATAATCATAACTTGATTATTTTTTCATAAATTTTAATTTTGATTAAATTACGATAAGTCTGTTTTATTCTTTTATGAATTGAAAAACAAAATTGAATCATGTGGATGTACATTGTCAATAATAAAGAACAAGTGAAGATAACAAAAGTAATAAATTCAAACAACAACAGAAGTAATTATTAAAATACTCGATATATGATTGAATGTCATTGTTTGGACTATTTTTAATTAGCATTCATAAAATAGTATAAATATCCAGTCAAAACAGTTATATATGTGCACATGTATAATAAGAATAAATAATAATGTATTGTAATTACCAATATGTGATAATTTCATAAATATGAGCTTAAATTGTGGGCGAATCCTAAAATTTTACGAACAAATTTTTCAAACAATAGTTGTTTGTTTCAAAGAAATAAACATTTTTTGTAGTTTAATTTTTCTATCTTTTATAGTTTAAGAGTTGCGTCAATAATCGATAATCGAACTTTTTATGCTTAGAAGTTGTCACAAAAATTTCAGCTTGTTATCGTGATGACGGACTGACGGATGGACAACCGGAAAAATTTTGTTTGTGCGGTTAATGTTTCCTACGGCTACAAACCTTAGACTAAAATTAATATATTCTTACTTATTATGTGTGTTGAGTATAAACCAAGCTATGAGAATTATTTTAACAAGTTATAAAGAAAACAATTTTTTTTAATACAATATTTTATAGTATTCAAGACTAATAGAGTTATTAAAATAAATTTTTTCTTCAGCTTCTTTAAATTAAAATACAAGGTTTTTATTAAAATATGGCGTAGGCGCAAGGAAATGAAAATGAATTTAGAATTCAATGCTATCATATTATTTTTGAATTTTATTATATTTGTCGTAATATTGTATTGACTTCCGACTTGTTTCCGTATGCTCAATTTTATCTGAATTGAATACTGAAAAATGGTCCGAATTTAAAAAATCCACATTTTCTCGCCTCAAACTAAAGAAAGTTAGCTATATGATAAAATAGGAAGAAAACGCTGTTTAAAATACAAATACATACACCAACTTGATTCAATTGTAATTACAATGAATGTACCTTGTTGACATCTTAATATGAATATAAAAATGATATGAAATAAATCGACTTACATGGTAATTGGAAATTAAAGAATATTAAGTTTTACCTGAAACAAAAAATATATTAATTACCTGTATTACGATATAATTAAAATAATATTTAGATATAAAAAATATTATGTAAAATTTTCACAAATTTGAGAAATTTATGAAAAAAAAAAAATGTGTCAGGATAGGCAGCGCCCTACGATGTGAAATAAATCTGTATTTCATATCCGTCGTAAAGACATATACTACCTTCGAAGTGTAAAATTTGAACTTCCAACGTTCGAAAACAAAACATACCTGGTTGCACAATATAAAACATGTAATAAACTAGGTGTTAACTATTTTTGTACTTAAAACATTCAATTTGTTACAATTTAATTAATTATGATTAATGTTTATTAACTAATAAATTAAAAGAAAAAAACCTGAATAAATCAAATAAAATTTCTCATACAATACCAACAATAAAAACTAGTTGAATCTATTTATTATTTAAATTAACAATGTAAAAATTCTGTTAAAAGACATTTTAATGTCATAAATAATTAAAATTATTTTTGGTATAATTATTTAAATGACGACGTATTCACATAGGTACTGAAAATAAATATACAAATTACACGCATAGAGCTTTTATTTATAAGCATGAACATATATAATATTTTATTGTATTAACTATGTAGATTTACAGTACGTTCACTTTTTGATTGCCTATAGGAAATTAAATGAATATTAAAATAAAAATAAAAATAAAACTATTGACGGTAATTTGCACTAATTACGAAGTATTTATAATAAATGTATAAAATGAGTAAATAAACTTAAATTTATATTAATGCAAACGGTTTTGACGGGAAACAATCAATTTATTCATGAAATTGATTGTTTGGTCGTGTTAACATATTAAAAGAAGTGGAGTTGCAAATTACATAAAAATTAAATAATTTATTTTTATAATTTTTATTTTTCCAAAAAACTATTGAGAATTTTTATGTTTCCTTATTAACTAGCTTATATTTTTTGTCTTTTTGATTTACACAGTCTCCAATCAAGTGTCACCTATTTTGTAGAAACAATAAGAACATTATAGGCCATGAGAAAGTAAGCTTACTGTACATGACGAAACGTATAAATATAACCGCCGGCAATCGAATTTAGCTACCTAATTAAAATATTATTCATGCTTCAACGTTGTGCCTATAATTAGTGATTTTTGAGGTAAAAATTAAGCTCATGCTTTTATTATTTTGACACCATTATTTTGTAAGCTGGCAATCCAATCAGAAAATACATTAAATGACGGAATAAATTAAATATCTTTTCGACATAGTCTTGGCCACGTTCTTGGAAGTTCCAGTTTTTAGATATGAATGCAGTCAAGAAATTTTTACTGAAGTAGGTAGTTCTTGTTAACAATGTGGCATGCTAGAAGAACAATGTAACCAATATAAAATATGCTATCTTAGTACCTTGACTCTTAAATTGAATTTAGTATTATCAGATGAGATATAAATAAAAGAATAGAAAAAATTTTTGTGTCAACTTTTTTCTCGATAGCTTTTAATTCTTTAATTTTGAGACATTCGATTTGTTACCCAAAATTGTAATTGTTATCAAATTCTGAAGATTATCCGAATTCGTGTATGATGACTAACATTTATACCTATAAACGTAGAAATTATATTTTACAATGTAAAATTAAAGGACAAAACTTTAACCGCCATAGATATATCGATTACAATAAACTTTTTGATTTATATGCATGATGGTTGCCTGTTTGCTTGCTATATGTTATGTATGGGTGAACTTTATAATTGCGTAAAAAGACGTTATTACCATTAACCACACCACTCATACGTAGGTATTATAAAGTTAACAAACCCCAACCATCCAAATTTTACAATTAGTTAATTTCCAGATAACATCATTCATTAAAATTATTGCATATCCTTGCTTACGTTAAGTTACAGAATTTTGGTTAGAATACATAAGTTTCTCTATTGCTATTGGAGTTTTCAAAATTATTTTAAAATTTGCTTTCCATTTACCACCATGATGATATAGATTATCTGATGCGCATCTATCATAGCTGTCTCTTTCTAATTTTTAAAGAGTATTTAAGTAATTTTATATTAGAGTATATTAAAAGTGGATATGCACCCGCATATCCACTTTGTTTTTACTTAGTTAGTTTTTATACTTAGACCTTATGGTCTTTTAAAGCATCTGGCGACAAGTAAATTATGATTATATTGTTGGTGGTGCCGGTTACTTCGTTCTTATTCAAGCGACAATAGTTTGTCCAACCAACTCTTTTTTTTTTTACAAATAATCAAACTTCCGCTGCTTGAATTCGAACCCAGAACTTCCAGTCTAAGTAGTCAAATAAGTGAAGGAATAAGTGCCTCTACTCACATGGCTACTGAACCAGATAATTTTTATGGAGTATTTACGAAATTATTGTATCTACTTTGAAGATATTCCATTATCAGAAATTATTTATTTTATTTTTCATTAACATAAGAATAATTGGTGTCTATTTCAATGATTTTTATACTCGACATATTTGAAATATGTGAAGAGTATATTTAATTAAATCAAAAGGTTGAAACGAAAAAAATATAGAAGGAACATTTTAGTATGAGTGCTCATGGAATCATTTAATACATTGATTTTATACCAGTCCGTCTGTCTGTCTACCTGTTTGCATGTCTGTGCGTGATTAAAATAACTCAAAAATGAAAATAAATATGGAACTAAAATTTTTATGGCATATACAAGAAAAAAAGGTGAGTTAAAACTCTCGAATGAGTAAAAGTGTTGAATGAGACATCTTTAATCCTTGATACTTATAATGATTATAAACATAATATTGCTCAATAATATAAAATGGCTGGAAAGTCGTTCTCGAGTACATTATAATCATTTTTGGCCTATTATATGAACATTCGATAAAAGACTACCGCCCCTGTACAACGTGCATTATGTAGAAACTAAACAGTTAGTGTCAGATTAAAAAATAGTTAAAACATCAATTCTTATTCGGGTGCTTAAACAATTGGTTATCTTCCCTTGATATATTATAAAATTATCAGTAACAAATTCAGGCGATCATACTATTTTTTATATAGAAATTTCATAAGACGCTGGGTTACAAATCAACAAAAACTTCTTTTTTATCGTTTGGAATACATACGAAATTTTCTTGAAGGAAAAAATTACTTAACGTGGTTTCGATAAGAACCTGCTACTAAATGAGTTTACAAAATGTAGAATAAATTACGACAAAAATAGTAATGTAAATGTATTAGTTATGATCGATATATAAATATAGATTTGTAATTACAATAAAGGAAATTTGCACATAAAATGCGTACTTTCTTAGGAGGAATAACATGTCCTCTTTGCTTAAGTTGAAAACACATTTCATTATTTCATTTTCCTAATTTTCTTATATTTAATAATAATACTTATTATTTTATATTAAAAATTCTTCCGAGATTAGATAATGTATTTTAAGTGTTTTAAGCCAAGTCATCAATTTTGATTCAATTCGATTTTCTACGTAATGTTGATTAACTTTATCATGACGTTTTAGGCAAGACGAATTTATTTCGGAATAATTTATGATATAATGATAGAATAGTTAATGATGAATATCATTACAAAAGCTTTTCTGTATTTTTGAAAACAAAAAATTAATCTTTATTTGATAAAATTTTATCATCAGTATCTTTATTATCATTATTATTTGCATGTATTATTATTTATAATTTAATTTACATAAACAAATATAACATTTAACCCAATTAAGCTTTGTTCTCTACATGTGTGTGCGTGTGTGTGTATGATTGTGTGCGTATTAAACATATACTTAGGTATGCAGAACAAAGTTTATGTATATTTAGAAGTTGTTCTTATATTTTGTAAAGAAAATTATAACATAAAATAAATAAAACAATGTTAATCATTTTATTTATAGCATGTATAGAAATATAAACAACGAAATTTTGTAGTTGTTCATTTTGGGTTAATATAATAAATACAGAATGGAGTAAAAAAATATTGTACTCTGTTGGTTTTTAAAATATCATGCTCCAACAATAAACAATTCTTCAACTTGAATTTATTTTTTCCATCGTAGACTAAAAACTTTATTTTATTTTTAATTTGGCTATAGAAGAAAAAATGTGTGCAATTCATAGGATGTGGAAGTACAAAAAGTTTCTTAAAATCATTTTTAAAACAAATTTAACTAAACTCTCTTAAAATATAATTTTTTATAAATGGGCTTAATAGTATTCAGTTGATAATTTTTTCCGAAGCCTCTAATACGGCCCTCAAGAGTATCAGTATCAATGTTTTGTAATAATGATCAATGTTGTTTTTTCTTGTTACAAAACAAACTTTTCATTGAATTGGATGCTTTTTTTTATCTCTTGTTTCAAAAATTAAATTAGTTAATTTTGCAAAGACAAATTAAGAACAAAACATGTTACAAAATGTCACCAGACAACTCTCTTGCCGATTTTCAGTTGCCGTGTAGATTACAAACACACAGGCCTATATCAAAATTTTGTTACTGCTGCAACGTTATGGTAGTTAATTAATTTTATATAGTATTCCCTTAATTTTTCAAAATAAATTAATATTTTCTCCTCATTGGTTCTTTGATATAAATAATCCTAAAAAAGATTTCTCAACAGATTAGAAAATTATTTCTACTTTCTCCAAAAATCAAAAAAATATATGACTATGTGGTTCTCAGATTCCAGATTTTCAACAAAGATATCGTGTATACAACATGTATTCTACAAGTGTTTCACATCAAATACCAGGTATTCCACACCAAATACCGGGAATTACACACCAAATACGGGCATCCTTTAAGAAAGAACTTTCCATAATTATTCCCTAAAGGGGGTGAAAAACAAGGGGAGGGGTGAATCCTTGCTTAAATCTACTTCAAGTTTTAAATTCAATCGATGTAATAATATCGTTTGATAAAATGGGAAAATTGTCATATAAACGCGTGACTGGGTCTGCTAGTATTTGTATATATTTATGCGTTACTATATACAATCATAATATATTCAACAAAACACGTAGCATACACGTTCAATGTATTCTAACAACTACCTATATTTATATACATATTTATATGTCGTCTACTTAAATTTTATATTTATAACATACACTTAAGCAGGGATATGCTTTTATATAGGTACAAATAAATTTATAACCATATCACATTATCATTAAAGGTATAAAATCAATTTTAAATATTGTATCCAGATCATTGTAATAAATGTCACACGTATTACTTTAATTACTCGAACTACAATATTATTATGTTAAATAATATGGTTTCATTTATTACGTACGCACCGACAATATTTTAACGAATTTATGGCTTTTGATAAATATCAGATTCAACAATAATTTTAAAATTTATGATTGTAAACATTTAAAAAAAAAAAGAAATTTTATAGCTTTTTTTTCACCATAAATAACTAATTATGCTGAAGTCATTAAAAGTCATTAAAAATATATTTGACTAATTTTCTTTCTGAGATTTTGAATACACATGTATATATATATATATATATATATATATATATATATATATATATATATATATATATATATATATATATATATATATACATATATGTGTGTGTTTGTGTGTGACATAAATATGTTGTAAAGCGCTATATCCAAACTTGGTATTCTGTTTTAATTTTTCTCATGCTGTACCTCGATGCTTAAGGCTGAAATCGGCCTACCAGGTCACGATATATTCGTGAGATTTTCAGGTTTTTACATTTTACTCGAAACTGGTTCTTACGATTTGAATGGGTCTTACGCTAAGAATGTTCACAGAAGATATAAAATCAAAAACTTTAATTGAAAAATTCAAAAAAGCGAGACAAATTGAGCTACACATGATGTGAAAATCTCGTGACGCGTTGTAGCATATGTTTCTTGGCAGTAATCAAAATGAGAACTGTTTTCAATGGAATTTATCTTCTCTAAAATTATTTTAAGAAATTTCAAAGTAGTGTACCCGTTTTACTTAAAATTCTATAAAATTTGTGACATTCAAATGTGACTGGTTGGAATAATAATTTTTCTTCAACGTAAAATTTTATTGAAATAATGGTTTTCAACACAATTCAATAAGGAGAATTGTTATAGAGCAAAAAACACATATCATATTCTTCCACACACTGATCGAAACCCCAAATACTGGAGGTATTTGCCATTTATTGGGACAAAATTAGGCCTTATAATAATTATTATCTTTCCTAAAAATGATTTCTTCTTCTACCTTCGTATTAACATACATTCAATGTGTGTGTTCGCAATAAATCAAAATTCAAAGATAAATGATTAGTGATAATTAACAGAATTTTATTGATACATGTCTAATTGAGGTTAAAAAAGATGCCTTAATGTTAATTGAAGCAACCATTTAATAAATGTATATTTAACCAAAATACAACAATAATTTATATATTATTTATTTAAGAGAAATCAAATACAAGGTTCTTCGTAAATAAACTAGAGGGAGAAATGAAAAAAAAAAAGAATTGTAATTATTCTGATTGAAATGTTTTTTAGGGTGGTTGATTACAATATAAATACAACAAAATATGTATTTTAATCATACATACATTAAAACACACATGAATATGTATTATTTCTCTTTTTTAAAATTATTATTGTTTACTCATAAAAAGAAATATTAATTTCAACCCTAAACTAGACACTATCGAAATACCTCTTGAAATCTTAATGTATTGTATATATATTTTGTTTTATCTCAATATCCTTTTAAAATATAGGTATAAAAATATATTATTAATTTTTTCTAAGCCCTGTTATTCCAGTTCATATACCAGCCTGTTAATATTATAAATGTGAAAGTTTTTATGTTTGGGCTCGATTAAACGCCTGGACTAATTCAGATATTGGCACGTTTGTGTAAATACTCACTAGCAAATAACATATTCTTAATTTTTACAAGTTAATTCATTCCAATTTGCAGGTTTTCATTAATAAATAAAAGTGTACAATGATTATGACTCAATTTAAATTAAGAATGTAAGCCATTACTACGCATATACATTATAAAATTTATTGAAATCGGATGAATACTTCAAGTGATATCGGCATTTAAGTGATTAAAAAGGTAAGTTTCGAGCGTTACACCTCCGGAACGGTAATTGAAACATGAGAAGCTATAATAGGACCACTCTGAACATGTGCATTATTATTTACCACATTTCATAAATATATATTCATTAGTTGTGAAGTAATGATTGACAGATTGATAGATCAACAAACAACTGCTCAGGAAATTCCAAAATGTCGAAATTTTGGAATCGGTGCAAACAAATTGATTTCCTATCTATAATATCTCAGAATCAAATTAATCTCTCCGATTCAACAAAATAACTGCGTTTTCAAGATTTTATTTCAATTTGCAAACCGTTGAATTGAAAGAGAAAGAATTGTACACTCTGCTGTTTTCATATCTGCTGGAAATCCAGATCTGGATCTTCTAATAACTAATAACTTTTGATTTAAGTATAAATAAAAATTAAAAATATCGTTAAGAATTGAATAGTACTACTACGAAAAATAAACTGTTTTGTTTACTTACCCAGTACATTGTTTATGTTTATATGCTAAACAATGCATTTTCTCTTGAATATGGTTTTGAAATCGAAAATTATATTGTAAACGCATGCAATATTCAAAATGGAGAAAAATATTTTCGTTATATGCTTGCTTCATTGTACAAGTAAGTACAATAAGAAAATTTCCAAATAAAAAATTTCAATTTTAAATAATTTTAAAATTTTAAGTATTAAGAAACTAAAGTTTCAATGAAAATGTTCTCATACGAAGAATAAGAAGCAGCTAAGCTACAAATATTTATTAAGCGAATCATAAATGAAACATCATATTTGGTTTCAACGATTGCAGTAAAATTTTATGTAACAGAAGTTTGGCGCGATCCATGGCGCGCACGCCACTTTAAATTTAGTCAAATAGAAGAGACTTAGGCAAAACATTTTAGTAAAGGATTTACGTATAAAAATGCTACTTGTTTTCAATAGAATTCATATTCAGATATCATTTAAAACAAAAATACGTTAATAAAAATTAATTAAATTATACGCGACTTCATTATAAAATAACCTACCACCACCTACCCTTCAAAAAAGTGTTTCAGTTTTATATTCGTAACAAAGAAAAACAGATAAAAGTAGTATAGTATTTTTGAAGTTAATTTTTTTGGTCAAATAGCCTATGACCCCGCGAATTATTATTGGATTATGCATTTAACATGAACTGGCGTTGAAACAAACAAATTTCGTAAATTTTTCTTTGTCGGAAAACTTTCTATAACCACCCAAAAAATTGAATTTTTAAACTATTTATACTTCAGGTAAAATGACTTGTGACCCCTCAAATTATGATCAAAATACTCGTTTAAGATCAAAAAACGCTAGTTAAAACCATTTTATCGAATTTCACCCCATCGGAAAATTGTCCATAACCCACCCTCAAATACAACTTTTTTTTAAAAATAATTTTTTCGGCTTAAATGGCCTATGACCCCGCGAATTATTATTGGATTCTGCAATTAACATGAACTGGCGTTGATTCAAACCATTTTCATAAAATTTTCTTTGTCGAAAAACT
Source organism: Chrysopa pallens (assembly GCA_020423425.1). Taxonomy (NCBI): domain Eukaryota; kingdom Metazoa; phylum Arthropoda; class Insecta; order Neuroptera; family Chrysopidae; genus Chrysopa; species Chrysopa pallens. Next base: position 62,692,600 of record CM035592.1, read on the forward strand.
TTCTATCACCACCCAAAAAATTGAATTTTTAAACTATTTATATTTCAGGTAAAATGACTTGTGACCCCTCAAATTATGATCAAAATACTCGTTTTATTTTTTTTTCTTCAATTCTTCAAAATCGTTTCGTTACGTTTCGTTTTTTTTTTTTTTTTTTTTTAAGAATTTAAAAAAACATTGGGTCTTTGATTTCTTATAAATAAATATATTTGCAATTAATCGGTCGATTGATTGATTTTTAATTGTTCACGTATTGTTTTCTTTTAGTTAAATTTTAATCGAATCTAAATCCACTAAATCTACCAAAAAATTATTCAATTTTTATCAACCATTTATTTTATTTAATACACTTCATTATAAATTGACTTTAAATTTTATTTATAACTCTACGTAATACTCAACTAACTACACGTAATAATGGTGTCACACTTGCTTATTTTCAGCTATTAATACGTATTTCAATATACAATATATATTATTCATCAAATATTAATTAATAATTTATTATTTTGATTTGTTGAAAGTCTTCCATAAAGCAAACAACATCTTTTTATAAAGAAAAATTAATATTTAAGTAGTTGTTAAGTGAGTGATAAGATATTGAAACACCAAAACGTCTGCTGCAGTGCTTAAGAGAAATTGTTATAAATATATAATAAGCACATTCCTGAATGTATTTTATCGTTTAAAATTTGCCAACAAATAACTTGAATAATACTCATCCAAAGATTATGAAATTTGGTAGCAAAATGTTCACATGAAAACGGAGGACTCACCATTCCTAAAGTAACACTTTTAATTCGATTTTAGATAAAAAAATGTTTCAACATACCGCTTTCATGTAAATATTGTACATACCAAAATTCAAAACGTTTGGGTAATTATTTTTTGAAGTTATATGTACGCCAAAGTTGAAAGATAATGAATGACATTAGGTATGAACACATCTTTTCAAAATTGATACCAATATGTGTAAACTTTTTTGTCGATATTTATCGATCGAGTTGACAATGGTCCTAATAGATAAGCATTTTCATAATTTTGATTTAAAATTCACAAAATATTTCCAAATGTAAATACAAAATATATAAGAAAAACATTTAAAAAAATAATACTTTTATTTTGAGCTTTTGAAGTTCATGTAATCCTTTAAAATATCTGAAAAACAACACCAAATTTATGGTTGGGTTTTGTGAAAAATTTGAAATAGTGTTTTCATTTGTATACTAAATGGTAGAAAAGAAATCAATATGCCAAATTTGAGGAAGCATTGTTTGCAACTTCTAAATAAATCGATTTTCAATGTATTTTTTTTAATCATCCTACAAGTTTAACACAAATGAAATGCATAAATTTTATTATCAAACAAAAGCGTTTTGCACTGAAAGACGTATAAAAATCAAATAGAATAAAGTCGAACACTTCTGAATATATAAAAAAAAAGCAATTTTATAGAAAGTATTTGTAAATATTAATCAAAATCTAACAACGAAATAAAACATTAATAACTTTTTATCTTAAAATTTGCATAATATATTAATTATTAAAATAATTGTATAAAATAATAGTTGTATAATTCAATCAACTGAGAATTATTTTAATAATTAAAGTAGGTATTTGGAGAGCTTTTTTTCTATCTACGAATAAAGAGATAACACTGAGCTTTTTTCGTGTATATTTGTATTTTGAACATTTTTTTCAGTTAAAGGTTATCAAATATGTAAGTGAAACAATGTGCCAAAATATGGGGGGCTATGCGAGTTGAATTTTAAATTTAAAAAAATAATTATAAAATATGGTTTTGAAACAAGTTAGGATTTATGATTTTGGATTTCTCTACGAAGCTTATGTGTCACAATAGGTTAGTGTGTAGAGTTCACAGTCGAAAGGTCGGTGGTTCGAATCTAGGGGACGGTTTCTACTTTTTTTATTCAGATTAATTGATTATTGATTTATATTCTCTATTCTCTTTGTATCATATAAAGAGACAATTTAGCGTTATTGTTTAAAGATGTGGGTTGTCAACCGATAGATCAGCGGTTCGAGCCTATTCTGGGATGAAAATTTTTATAATTAGATTAATTGATTATATATGTATATGTCACTATTGTTTTGGAGTCATTGTAACAAGCCTCTGTGGCGAAATTGGTTACAGTGTTAAGATGACAACCAAAAGGTCGTGGTTACGAAACTATTTGGCGGCGCAAAATTTTTATATTAATAGAGCAATTGATGATTATTTATATATCACTACTAATTTGGATAACTGTAACAAGCCTTCGTGTCGCAATTCGTTATGTCGTTGATCTATTAACCAAATAGTAGGTTGTTCAAGCCTATAAAGGGGCGTAAAATTTTTAGTTTTAAAGTTATTATTTCATGATATTTCAGTCCTGTAAAGCCTCCATCAGTAGAAACTTTCCCTTGAACTTAATCAGTTTCATAGTGTCAGTTGAAGTGAACACATCAATAATTAAAAACAGTGTTAGAAATATTTAACAGTGACATTGTCAGGTTAGTTTTAAAAGACGCGGCAATTCGGTGAGCCAAATTCAAATATTTCATAATTTGCAAATTTGAACTTAATCAGTTTTATAGTGACAGTTGAAGTGAACACATCAATAATTAAAAACAGTGTTAGAAATATTTGACAGTGACATTGTGGGGTTAGTTTTAAAAGACGCGGCAATTCGGTGAGCCAAATTCAAATATTTCATAATTTGCAAATTTGAACTTAATCAGTTTCATAGTGAAAGTTGAAGTGAACACATCAATAATTAAAAACAGTGTAAGAAATATTTGACAGTGACATTGTGGGGTTAGTTTTAAAAGACGCGGCAATTCGGTGAGTCATATTAAAATATTTCATAATTTGCAAATTTGAACTTAATCAGTTTCATAGTGACAGTTGAAGTGAACACATCAATAATTAAAAACAGTGTTAGAAATATTTGACAGTGACATTGTGGGGTTAGTTTTAAAAGACGCGGCAATTTGGTGAGTCATATTAAAATATTGATTAATTTTAAAAAATTTGCTATTATTATTATTATTTCATTTTTTTTAGGTTCTCTAAAAAATTTAAAACAGTGTGACTGACTGTGACTAATGTTAGGTTAAATTGACAAGACGCGGTAATTCGGTTAGACGGTTTGAAGGTTTGAATTAGATTTTATACTTATCATAAAAATCATGTTTTTTCCGATGATTATGTGTGTACTAATGAAGTAGTTCTGCAAAGGACGATTGTACCAAGTCATGATATTTGTAAGCCCGGACTGAAACTCCGGCAGTTATCTCTATGGCTTAGGTATATAAAACATACAAATTATTGTTGAGAATGTTTGGTTTTTATTTTTAAAAGAAAATCAATTCGACCTGTAACCTATAAACTGAATGACTGACCATACTTGAATAGGTTTTTGTTTGAATTAGATTTTATACTAATCATAAAAATCATGTTTTTTCCGATGATTATGTGTGTACTAATGAAGTAGTTCTGCAAAGGACGATTGTACCAAGTCATGATATTTGTAAGCCCGGGCTGAAACTTCGGCAGTTATCTCTATGGCTTAGGTATATAAAACATACAAATTATTGTTGAGAATGTTTGGTTTTTATTTTTAAAAGAAAATCAATTACAACTGTAACCTAAGTGACATAAAACTGGATAGTCTTAGGGTTTGACTTAATATTTGTGTTTAATGGAGTGCCATGGAAGAACAACGGAAGGTTGGCTTCACTAGAGGCGGCAATTCGGTGAGTCATATTAAAATATTGATTAATTATAAAAAATTTGCTATTATTATTATTATTTAATTATTTTTAGGTTCCCTAAATAATTTAAAACAGTGTGACTGACTGTGACTAATGTTAGGTTAAATTGACAAGACGCGGTAATTCGGTTAGACGGTTTGAAGGTTTGAATTAGATTTTATACTAATCATAAAAATCATGTTTTTTCCGATGATTGTGTGTGTACTAATGAAGTAGTTCTGCAAAGGATGATTGTACCAAGTCATGATATTTGTAAGCCCGGACTGAAACTTCGGCAGTTATCTCTATGACTTAGGTATATAAAACATACAAATTATTGTTGAGAATGTTTGGTTTTTATTTTTAAAAGAAAATCAATTCGACCTGTAACCTATAAACTGAATGACTGACCATACTTGAATAGGTTTTTGTTTGAATTAGATTTTATACTAATCATAAAAATCATGTTTTTTCCGATGATTATGTGTGTACTAATGAAGTAGTTCTGCAAAGGACGATTGTACCAAGTCATGATATTTGTAAGCCCGGGCTGAAACTTCGGCAGTTATCTCTATGGCTTAGGTATATAAAACATACAAATTATTGTTGAGAATGTTTGGTTTTTATTTTTAAAAGAAAATCAATTACAACTGTAACCTAAGTGACATAAAACTGGATAGTCTTAGGGTTTGACTTAATATTTGTGTTTAATGGAGTGCCATGGAAGAACAACGGAAGGTTGGCTTCACTAGAGGCGGCAATTCGGTGAGTCATATTAAAATATTGATTAATTATAAAAAATTTGCTATTATTATTATTATTTAATTATTTTTAGGTTCCCTAAATAATTTAAAACAGTGTGACTGACTGTGACTAATGTTAGGTTAAATTGACAAGACGCGGTAATTCGGTTAGACGGTTTGAAGGTTTGAATTAGATTTTATACTAATCATAAAAATCATGTTTTTTCCGATGATTGTGTGTGTACTAATGAAGTAGTTCTGCAAAGGATGATTGTACCAAGTCATGATATTTGTAAGCCCGGACTGAAACTTCGGCAGTTATCTCTATGACTTAGGTATATAAAACATACAAATTATTGTTGAGAATGTTTGGTTTTTATTTTTAAAAAAAAATCAATTCGACCTGTAACCTGTAAACTGAATGACCGACCATACTTGAATAGGTTTTTGTTTGAATTAGATTTTATACTAATCATAAAAATCATGCTTTTTTCCGATGATTATGTGTGTACTAATGAAGTAGTTCTGCAAAGGACGATTGTATCAAGTCATGATATTTGTAAGCCCGGACTGAAACTTCGGCAGTTATCTCTATGGCTTAGGTATATAAAACATACAAATTATTGTTGAGAATGTTTGGTTTTTATTTTTAAATGAAAATCAATTCCAACTGTAACCTAAGTGACATAAAACTGGGTAGTGTTAGAGTTTGACTTTATATTTGTGTTTAATGAAGTGCCATGGAAGAACAATGGAAGGTTAGCTTCACAAGATGCGGTAATTCGGTGAGTCATATTAAAATATTTATTAATTTGAAAAATTTTATAGTATCATTTTATTATTTTTCAGTTCCTGTAAAACATATTCAAGCAGCAACTTCTATTATATAAAAGAGTTATAGAAATATATAATTGTGAACAGAGTAAGGTTAGTTTTACAAGACGCGATAATTCGGTGAGATATATTAAAATATTTATTAATTTGATTTGATTATTTCATTATATTTCAGGTCCCGTTTATTTTTTAATTTTATTTTCTATTAATAATTAAATCAATTTTTCTCTAATATTGGTGTATTTATTTTGATAATAAAATTTGTATATATTTTTGTTTGTATAAGACTGTAAAATAAATAATTAAAATCAATGTTTCTCACTTTTGTAAAATTTTGTAAAAAATAAAAAGTTTAAAATTAAAGTGTTAGTCATTATTTCATTATATTTCACTACTGTTTTGGATCGTTTTGTAATATGTACTCCCCTGTTATTAAAAAACCAAAGGTATCTTAGGATTGTGATAATATGCGGTTGAATTTGGGATTAAATTAATTGGTATTACATTAATTTTAAACTTAAAACAATCATGTAAGGATTATTTTTATTTGAAACTATTTTGATAAGGAGATATTTTGTAATAATTTCGATATTTCACCGTTGAAATAATTGATCGTTTAATTGGGATATTTTAATGTTTTTATTATTGTCATGGAACATTTAATCATGTAGAGTAGACAAATGAAATGGCAGAAAATACACCAATATGGTAGGTAATTTTTAGGTATTAGGTAATATCTATTAATTGTTGGTAGGTATAGTAGATACTGGAGGTACCACCAATTCATATGAAATAATATAAATATTTTGACCTGATTTGAATGTTCCGATGGAGTGAAATTCGATAAAATGGTTTTAATAACGTTTTTTGATCTAAAACGAATATTTTGATCATAATTTGAGGGGTCACAAGTCATTTTACCTTAAATATTAATAGTCAAAAAATTCAATTTTTAGGTTTGTTATAGAAAGTTTTCCGTCAAGAAAATTTTATGAAAATGGTTTAAATCAACGCCAGTTCATGTTTATTGCATAATCCAATAATAATTCGCAGGGTCATAGGCCATTTAAGCCGAAAAAATTATTTTCTAAAAAAAGTAGTATTGGTGGGTGGGTTATGGACGATTTTCCGATGGGGTGAAATTCGATAAAATGGTTTTAACTAGCGTTTTTTTATCTTAAACGAGTACTTTGATCATAATTTGAGGGGTCACAAGTCATTTTACCTTAAATATTAATAGTTCAAAAATTCAATTTTTAGGGTTGTTATAGAAAGTTTTCCGACAAAGAAAATTTTGCGAAAAAGGTTTGTATTAACGCCAGTTCATGTTGATTGCCTAATCCAATAGTAATTCGCGGGGTCATGCGCCATTTGACAAAAAAAAAATAACTTCAAAAAATCTATACTACTTTTATGTGTTTTTCTTTGTTTCGAATATAAAACTGAAACACGTTTTTGAAGGGTAGGTGGTGGTAGGTTATATTATAATGAAGTCGGGTATAATTTAATTAATTTTTATTAACGTTTTTTTTTTTTTGTTTTAAATGATATCTGAATATGAATTCTATTGAAAACAAGTAGCATTTTTATACGTAAATCCTTTACTAAAATGTTTTGCCTAAGTCTCTTCTATTTGACTAAATTTAAAGTGGCGTGCGCGCCATGGATCGCGCCAAACTTCTATTACATAAAATTTTAAAGTTTTAAGATATTTATTGACAGCGTTTGAAGAATTGTGTGTACCTACCTGTATAAGCTTTTTGTGAGCAGCAGTATGTATGTAACCAATATTTAAAGTTTATATATGAAACTAAAAATAGTTGGGACATGATTTTGAAATTATTTCTTACAGGCCAACGATTGATGTAGAAATAATCCTCCTGTATTACAACAATACTTTAATCTTAATCTTCACCTCGGGAAATATTATGCAATCAGCTTAACGATCTTAACATATGTTCTTTTGTCGATTATCTATCAAAATATTGTAAATTTGATTTTTCCTAATCTTATTATTTCAATAACAACAAAAGCGGCAATTTATAAATTCAAAAATTGAGCTGGCAATTCAAAATTTTTCCCGCTCCAAGGAAACACCTTCATGCCTGTGATGGGTATTTTAAAGCAGCAAATACCTTATCATTTTTCAATTATATTCAAAAAGGCAATATCCCTGTTCCTACAAAGTTTTCGTTGAATAATATCGTATGTGTAATTACGTTGCACCACAAAAAAGTCAAATGGAATATTAAAGTTTTGTCAATATTAACGAAGAACAAATAAGTAAGAAAAGAGAATAAAGCCCTTACGTGTATTCATATATTTTCCAATAAGTTGATAACTTTATATTGTATAATAAATACATACCTTTTTAGTATAAAATTTCATTATTATATTTAATTTGGTTAATTTAATTCTAAAAAGTATTAAATTGTTTTGTATTTTCAACTTTATACTAGAATTCACATTTCAAATTTAATTTTCACTATTATATATACTCTTAAAGTCATATTAAGATGAAAATTGAATATTCATTTATATTGTAATAAGATTGTTATCATTTGAATATTATATTGGATTTAAACACGTATAGATATTTACCTTACCGACACGTATAATTTAGGTGTAACTATGTAAGAATGCTAAAACAATAGAATTTTTTTGTTAAAAATTTTAAAAGTCTATTCAACGAAACATGAAATTAATTTTTGAAGGAATTTTGTAATTTGTGAGTTAACCTAGCATAAAATCTTAAAGTTTAAGATTTTCGATAAAATATTAAGAACATTTTTTATACATTAAAAAACAGTAGGTTGACTATCTGAAAAAACAATTTTAAGATCTTTACCACAGTGTTTTTATTACTTTGAACAAAAAATTAAAAAATTGAATCATGAATCATCACAAACCATGCTCACGTACTTAAAGTACCTTGTAGATTTTTATAAAATACAATATCGAGCAAAACCGCTTTCTGTTTCCAACAAAAAATATCGAGTGTCTATCACTAAATACCGGCTCTGCTAGTTTAAAAATATTTGTGTCCTTAAGCTATGTTAGAAAAAATATAAGAATTTTAATATTTTAAATTTAAACAGCAAAAAAAAAAATTTTTCTTTGGAAAAGGTAACTTTTTATTAAAATTGTTTAAAATCGAAGATTTTGTTGTAAGATTCTCCATCAATTTAGCAGCAACGGAGAAGTTTTCACTAAGAAATTTTTGACAATTAATATTTTGAATCGAGTAAGCACGGGTTTGCGTAAGTTTGAGGAACTACGGATTCACGTCAATGTCAAGACAAGAGTTTGTCAAAGAAAATTTACCTTCCCATTAGGTATATACGTTAATGATCGCAATTCAATAGACTATTTAAGACGACACTCCTTAAGGGAACTGCCCTATTACAACTTTCTCACGAAAGTCAACAACAAATTTTCATCGCCGTATCGTGTAAATGATGCTTTGCACAACTTACACAAATACATGAATTTTACACCTATAACTTTGATAAATTTTATTTCTAACTAGACACTCTAATCGCATCTAATGGCATCCAACTATTTGACATGGCAATTTTTTACCGGTTTAATAAATTAAGCAGTTTAGTATATGAATTTACCATTCGAATAAAAAATATTTAGTTTTTGTATTTCAACATCCAATAAAAGTTCACATTCAAAATATCTAATAAATTGAGAACCAAAAGACACAGTTCTCTAGAGTAATGTGGTCACGAGTATGAAGACATATAAAAATAGAACCAAACCATGTACCGTTCATAACCAGATGTGTGTATTCATGGAATGTATCCCTTAGAAAATTGATTTTTATTCGATGTATTTAACCTTTTCAATATTAAACATTTGAATTATGTGAAAAAATATTTCTAGTCACTAAGAATTGAACACTTACCCACATCGAATATTTAATAGCACTGAGTATTACTGAAAACATCGTACGTACAGACATCATTCTTGTTTATGGCTATTTGGGTTATTCTATAATACGGTCATGTATTAATAAAAATGGCGTTTTTGATAATATGAAAATTATTTATCATACATATAATTTGTAATGAAAAAAATTTTGTATTTGAAAATTCATTAGTAATACATTCTCAATAAACCATGACTTACATAATTTTTTTTCACATTAAAAGTGTTCATGATAATATTTTGTATCAAATGTTTACAATTGAAGGTAAACAATAATTTTCTTTTTAATGATATTTGTTCAGACACTAATTTTTTGTGAACTATCAACACATCACATCGTTTAACTGTTAAGTATTTACTTTTAAATAAAGGATTTTTTTTAAATTAGCCCGACCATAAACGGAATCGACAAAATTGTTTTGAGTCTTTTTAATCTTAAGTGCTTTAATCTTATGAGTCGGTTATTCTATCCAATGACTACGGCCACACATATAATGTTCAAAATATTACAATTTTCTTTACAAGAATTGATAAAATTATATTTTAAAACAATTTTTGAACAAAAAGAAAACTAACTAAACATATATCGAGACAAATTTGAGAATTTAAATACACTCTTAAAAATAAATTTCATACAAATTATTAGAGAAATTTACGGTAAAACTAATCCATTTTTTGCTTTACTATAATCCTCCAAATTTTTTTAAAATAAAAACAAAAACAATGACCATGAAACAAAAACTAAGTAAATTATAACAGTAGATATAAATTACCTCAAATCGAATTGCAAAAGAGACCTCATATTTCTGACTACTTACAATTCCGACTTCTTATGGAACTCAGGAAAAAGACTTCTTAACATGCTCATAATACTGACTTCTTCCGGGAGAAATACTATTTTACTGAGCTTTTAATTCTAACCTCTTTCAAAAATCAAGACAAAAAACGACTTAAAAACCTGTTAATTATGACTTCTTAAACGAGAACTATCTACCACCATCTACCTTCTATCACAGAACCATTCTGATTTTCAATGAGACACCTTCAAATTTCGGAAATTTCTTTCGAAGTTTTTATTGACGATTTTCGAAATTTCGTAAAAAAGATAGGTAAAAAATATAAATATATAACCGTACCTATTCCCTACCTTGTTCAGTTTTTTTCTTTAAACAGTTTTTGAGTTTCAGCAAAATAAATGTCGTTCAAAATATATCACAAATCAAACATGCGTGTCGTAAATACGTAAGAAAATAAATTTAAGTAGTATATAAACGTCTTTCAAATTATAAAATATGTGATTCAATTCAATAAGAAATGACTAAAATAAGGAAATATTTGCATGATAATGATCGTATGTGGTTGAGATAGTTAATTCAAAGACGTTTTAAGCAATATTCTCGTATGTTACGCCTTTTACATGTTGAAGTGTATCTCTGAAGTAACCAAATTGAAATCGATTTGTCTGAATGTATACTATAGTCATATGTCAGTCAGTTATTTCGTCAATCGTTTGTTAAAGTAATCATATACCGATTGTCCACAATATCATTTTCCATAGTGCCAAAAAGGGGAAGTCAACATTAAAATACATTTACCTAAACTATAAACACTCACGTATACTTAACTATTGAATCAACAAATATATATTATTTATATATTATTTTTGTCAATAACAAATTTTAAATCCTTACTGCCGATCTTTTAAAAATAATAATATTATGTATATAATATAATATAGACACACATTTCGTAAATAGTATAATATAGAACATTCAAGGCATTATAATACACAACTTAAATTTTTTAAATAGTAACAAATAATAACACTTTGCTGTTGACTGAATTGTTATAATTATAATTGAAAATAACATTTTTTTGTGTATGAGTATGTGTATTTTTTTGTTCAATTAAATTATTTTGTATTTGTATTTTTTTGTTCAATTAAACATGGTTCTATGGACAATCGGTATATGGTATATAATATATGGTGTTTGTATACATTCACCAGGGAAATATATTTAGTAGTTATATTTAAAGTTGAAACGATCAGTAGAGAACATAAGCGTGTATTTATACACAACATCTGACTGTGTATCTGATCAAAAGAAAAATAAATGATTATTCAATTTTATTTATCTAATTTGACTGTAGTCAATGTTTATTTTAAATTGTTCGACTACGGGCGATTACAATTGTATTGAATTTTTGTTACATTTGATTCATTCACTTTTAAACAAAATATTATATCTCAACTATTTTAATCCGAAAGTATTACGGTTAAGTCAGTCTTTTAAGTCCTTGAAATAGCTTTAAATCAATGTTTACTAATTTTGAAATTACAAACTTTTACAGTCTTTGAACACATTCATTCATCTGGAAAGAGAGGTGTTTCCTGGAGTACAGTGTTATCATTTAATTGATAAAATTGGCTGATTCAACAAGACTCAATAAAGACAAGAAAACAAGAAAGACTACAGATTCTTTCAGAATTGTTCCTATGATGGGAGATCCAAAGTTTCCGATCAAAACATTCTTTATTAAGTACTGTTAAGGATTTCATAGCTGCAAATAAAAAATTCATCGTTTCTTTATCCTCCAAACAGGACCTAGATTGCTTGAAATTCTTGTAAAAGGATCCACTACTCTTCTAAACTCCACCCTAGTTTATTTCAAGGGAGAACTAATTAGTCATGGCATTACTTTGGCGGTTCCATGACATCCGTGAAGACTCATTAATCAAAAACTATCTATATAAAATCACCAATCAAGAGGTGTAAAAATTAGATAAATTACGAATACAGGTAGAATTTATTTTTATAAAACAATTGCTCGCGCATTATTCGTTACATAGTTTCCACACAATAAATTTAATATCAAACGTCGTGGCTTTAAAATAATAAATAAAATTTCGATGAATGCCGTAAAACCATTTGTGATTTGTTTATTGGTGGTAATAGACTTTTTAATCACCGTATAACTAAATAATTAAAATAATCAAAACTAATTATGTACTTGCAAATAATAAATGTCTTTGAATAAAAAAAAAACTATATCAAACGCAATTTATTCAATTCTGTGTACATTTTTTAATAGATTCAATAATAGAATGGCAGATGGCTATAAAATTACTTTTTTTTTATTCCTAACAATTTTAAAACGAAAAAAAAAATAGGGGGAAAACAATAATGCATCGAAACAAATTGTACTGTTAACTGTTGATCTTAGACATCATTTTAATTTGCATTTAAGATTATTCTATTTGCATTTTTTCTATTTTATTTTCGTTAGTTTTGTATTTGTAATTGTATTTTTAGAGAAAAAAAAAAGAAACTTTAATGATATATATTTTTAATAGTATTGAAAGGGATTTAGTTCGTAAGTAACCGAATTTACATAACAAAACACAAACATTTAATTAGGTACATATTCGAAATGGGGGCGGACCTAATAAAAATATCATTTAATGGCAGTAGTCGATAAAGAGGGCATTTTTTTAGTTAACGATTGAAGTAATAAAATTAGCTCATCAAATTTAAATATACTAAAACTTTTTATGTAGAAGGATAAAAACCCCAAAATACTTTAAGGAGAAGAAAACTGTATATGAATTGAAAAAATTTGACTCAATAATGAAATGCATAGATTATAAAAAATTTTATAAAAAATTTAAGACAAATTTTGATTTTATTAATGAACTCTGATTTGGAAAAAAAAAATTCTTGGTGCAAACCGTTTAAATGTTCTCCAAAAAAAAATTATTTAATGGTCCGGTTTACTATAATTCAATTTGAAATATTATTAAAATGCATCCGAAGGGAAAATGCGAATGCAAAAATGCATATACCAAAAGCGAAATACCATATTTTAATTTTTATTAACACTATATGAAGATAAATATACAATTGACGAAAGTTTACTCAATAATGAAATGCATATATTTAACCAGAGTATATAATTTGAGTTTAAACAAAATTTGAGAGTTAATTTCGATTTTTGCTCTAATTTCCTAGATCAAAATTTTTTGAATTTTATAAATACGTATTTTAACTACAAAGCAGTCATCATCAGTATAAATTAGCTAATCGTATTCAATTCGAATATCAAATCGAAGTTATTGATAGAATTATTGTTAAGGACGTGACGGAAATATCTACAGGTTAAAAACAGGATTAGCAAAAATCTCTGAAATGAAACCGATGGAGAAATTCAGATGCAAAAAATTCATTTACCATAATTTTAATATTATTAACGCATTTTGTATTTTTATAAACATTTTTAATTTTAGGGTTGAAAGGTAAAAAGGTTTTTTATTCATTTATTATACAAGATGCCTTAGGCATCCCTTCAGGTTTGAACACATATCTCGTATTGAGTATTATGGATAAAACTAAATTTTAATTATAAATTTTTATTGGGATAATAATAACGTATTAAAATCTTCACCATAAGTGGTGGACACGTGTATATTGTAGCCTGACCCTTTGAGTGATATACTCTGCATATGCACCTCGGTTTTAATATTAAAAAACAGCATAAAGTGTAAAAAAGGGTGAATCATAGTTTTTGAATGTTTTGTTCGTGTTCAAGTTTATTTTCTCTGATTTAGATTGGTTATTCAAACATTGCTATTTCAACTACCACTTTTAACTTTGGTTATTAAATCAATATAATTGCTATTAAAGACAAAACAAAATAATCTTTAAGATTAGTTAGCGAACAACTTTTTTTGCAAAAGTGCATTTAAAATCCTCAAAAATGTCTCTTAATCTTTTAAATTTTTGGAGAAAGCTTAAATTAATTAATTAGACACCAAAGTAATTTTTTATTATTATTTTAAGTTACTTTTCAACAACTAAGGTCATACAGTGACATCAGTGGATATTAATCTATACAACCCCATTACATAGCATTCTTTGTCACTCATTCAAGTACTGACTTTGTCTAATGTTGCATAAATTTGGTGATTGTAATCTGTTATTATGACTAAATTAATTTTATTTAATATATAATGTAAAAATATATGTGCTCCCAATTAACCAAGTAGTTAAAAAGCGACTTTAAATAATATTAATAAATTTAAAAAAAGTCTGAAATTAATATAAGATCTTCAATTCAAATTTTCGATCTTCAATTTTTCGATCTTCAATTCAAATTTTCGGCCCCCCAATCCACCCCCAGTCGATATATAGTTGTTATTTTTGAAAGTTTCACTGAATATTAATTTAAATAATCTATCTTTTTTTCTTTATTTTCGCAATTTTCTTTATATAAATATATATGTATATATATATATATATATATATATATATATATATATGTATATATATATATATATATATATATATATAAATATATATGTATATATATCCCTTGATAATTTTAAAACTATTACCTATATAAAGATCAGTAATTCCTTTTAACAAATCTTCACACTATTGTAAACTTATTTTTTATATTAGGGATCGTTAATTATACAATTTAAAACATTCAATAATAAACACCAAACCATTTATGACAAACAAATCAATGGCATATAAATATTTCAAAACCACCATTGATTTTTACTGAAGAGAATAATAAAAAATGATTATGGCTTTGTAGTTTAACTACATATTATTTAAAAATAAATACAAATAATAATTTAATTACGTATATATTTCATATTATTTGTAATAATCAAACATCTTGATTGTTTTATTTGCTATAAATGATAACTAACAAATATTAAAATATTACAACAATAACAATGATTAAATTTTATACATAAATAAATATAAATAACAGCATATCATTATTATTGCATGCAATTGTCAAGTACACTAATTACTATTTCATATGTATTTAATGTTCTTCTACATGTAAATAACATATCAAAATACGTATAATATGTACTCATCCATATGTTTGATAATCATTTGTTTCGTGCATTATAGAAATTATTTTAAAATTTATATAAAATTTATATAATAATTCTATAATATGTACAAAATTATTTGAGATTACATTGAGACTTGTGTTTTTTAATAATAGGTTAATAAACTGTAGAATGGAAAAACCTAATATTGGTTTTGTCTACTAACAAAAAATAAAAATTAAGATACTTTATATTGGGAATTCTGATGGAGGCGTGGCTTCTCCTGTCATCTGAATACAGTTATTAGTCTAAAACGAATTTTGAAATTTATATGAGATATTGTTTAATTAATTACTTGTTTTAATTTATACAGGGAAATAAATAAATAAGGAATGTTTTCAAAGACTACAAACGCCCATAGAAACTCTAAAGTCCACTTTTTATGTACTCAAAAAATTTCAGTACTTACCCAGACCACTAGTTGTTATTTGTGGTTATGGTCGGCCATGTTTCTTTATGACCGGTATAATGTGATTATCAACAGCCACCAACAGATGGCTATAGCTTGTCGGTAAGGAATGGAGATCTGAAATCTTTGACGAATACAACAATGAACTTTATAACTGATTATATGTTAATTGTTAAGTGTAATAGATATATTATAGATGTGAATTTTCTTCCATCGATGGAATTCACACACACTTAATTCATAATTAATTGTTAATGCTTTATTGGTTTCGTTTTATGATAAATTTCAGACCTCCATACTTTACCGATTTTGAAAAATTATAGCCGTATATTGATTACTGTAGATAATCAAATTAAATACCAAGAAACTCTTAAATAACGACTAGTGTTAACCAGTGGTGAGGGTAAGTACCTACTCAAATTTTTTGAATACATAAAAAGTGGACTTATGAGTTTCTATAACTCCAGTTTGAACAAGACATCATTTGTTATGAAGTTCTGAAAAACATACATTTAGTACATTTGGTTTACGTAAAATATTCTGTGATATTAAGTTGTCTTTGTTTTTTCATGGTTTCTTCGTTCCAATTTACGATCGGTGTTCAAAAACGGAGCTTTGCACCTCCAGTATAGTTTATCACAAATTTATAAATTTTCGATTATAAATTTTAGAGTTATACGCGTTCTCGTCTTAATTATAAGTTGCTCAAGCTAATATAGTTGGCAAAAAAAGAAACCAAACAGCAACGAAATATTTCGGATATCGATAGATATTGCTCGGAAATCATATAATGTAATTTATATTAAATGTAACAATGAAGTGTAAATCACAACTTTTTTAAAAACGTTAAAAAATAATTAATCCTTTCTGATATCGTTTTAATCAAATTAAATATACAAATAGTGAAACAAGTGAAAACTACAACTAACACAATTAATTGCTTCGACATACGGTTGAGTAGCAATGTTTCAATTATTTTTAATAATTAGACGTGCATACTACCGTTACAAAGTTCAAACTAAAATTAATGTACTCTGCCATATAAAATATATCGAATATAAAAATTAAAATCGATCGATTTGACTTTAATAATTTTCTATTTATGAATGAATGAATGAATGAAACGTTGTTTTTTCCAGACAATTCAAATTGACGGTAATACAGGAATCAAAGTTAAATGATTAATTTATATATTGCATGCATACCGTACATGAATAACATAATATTGATTTATGTCTTGTTACACCAACTAGAAACATGATACTAGTAAAGCCAGCAGAGCAAAGTATTCAAAATTGAATATAAATTAGCTCAAAATTAGGTGCTATTTTAGTGATTATTGCAAAATTTAATTTGGTGCTTGCATTTTTAATTTAGTCATTATGATGCAACGCTGCCGTGTTATCACGTTGACAGATCAATGTGAAAAATAACTTTTATAATATAATGCAAGTACCAGAATTAAGTGTATTTTAGATGATTTTATAGTATACATATTAATGGCTCAAATTTCTTTATTAAATATTTACGCAACTCATGTAATTTTTCAGCACTTAACAAGCACCTAGAGATGATAATTACTTCAATTTTGAATATTTTTTTGTTTTTTTTTGTTTTTGTTATTTAAATATCACTGTCACTGCTAGCTCGACACTTTTTTTTAGTAATGATTCATGTTAGTGAATCAGTGAAGTAATCTTTATTATATTTTTGATTACATTGATTTATTGAATGCATAGTATAAAAGTACCTAAAAAAACTCTTAATTATGGTACTTACATTATATTAAAAATGTAATTTTTTCACATATGCTCTGCTAGTTTGATTTTTATCGACGTCACTGGTATTCTATTCCCATAGTTAAATTTTCATTATATTTTAAATAGAGCTTGTTTACCTGATGTACAATTTTCTTTTTCTTCATTAAATTTCTTAAGCAATCTGCTAAAACAACCTAGAGTTGTTAACTCAACCTAGCCCAATTAAAATCACGTAAAACTTTACGATACGATCGTTATAATTTTCTCAATAAAAGTTTTCGGTAAGATCAAAAAGAAATTGTTAGGAAATCAGAGTTAGTAATGAAGCCGTAGCGTGTCTATGTTATGTATAAATAGACTTGTGAACAGCATTTGATTCTAATTATCGATGATTTACGTTTGATGACGTTTTTGAGTTAAGAAAAATTCATACATACATTCGCCAATTTATACGTGCAGATTCTGGCA
This sequence comes from Chrysopa pallens, assembly GCA_020423425.1. Classification (NCBI taxonomy): domain Eukaryota; kingdom Metazoa; phylum Arthropoda; class Insecta; order Neuroptera; family Chrysopidae; genus Chrysopa; species Chrysopa pallens. The sequence continues at coordinate 62,710,420 of CM035592.1, forward strand.
TTTAAAACAGTTTGAACCAATTTTCAAAGAACATCCTTCACATTAAACTATAAAATACACAGTTTTTGCATTATAACGATCAAAAGATCATTTTCCCTAGAATATTTCTTGAAATTTAGGATCTGTTTATATAACATGTACAGTTGAAGTTGTATCGTTGAGAAATCAGACGGAATTTACTATTCAAATAACATAAATATATAACACAAATAGGATTTAACTAAACAGTGGGAATACCTGCTTTTATACTACAGAATAGATGAGAACAGAGAGACGTAAAGTATTTAAATGTAAGCAGTATACAAGCACATCATACATATTTTCGAATATAATCTGTTGTTTCTACGTATGTGAGTGAATATAATCTATCTGTCTATGTGTCTGTCTGTTTGTCTGTCTACATAATTCTGATTACAAAACCCTTACATATTTATCTCTCACATTAAATGATATTTGTATGTGATTGTCTAATAATAAGTTCCATTAGGAAAAGTCATGACTACGACACTTTTCAATAAATCAACCTCTATATTATAGGTATTTTACACTTCTGTCGAAAATTTTAGAAAATTTTATGGACTTCACATAAAACACCAGCATTCCAATGTTTTGACAAAACAGCAAAATTAATAATAAATCCAAATTGGAAAATTTTCTAAAATATTCCAAATCTACAGATTGTTTATAGAGGAAGGTCTAAGTAGCGTGTTCTAGCGTGTGTTATACTACAATTGGAGATTTTTTGTCTAAATCTACACATGCATCTTTACATTACCATAAAATATATAGACAGTATATAACAGATAAAATTTAATGAATAGTTTGATGGATTTGCTTCCTATTGGGATAGAGTTAAATTTGAACAAAGGTTTTCCAACTAAAATTACAAAATTTATTATTCATAGTTATGCTTTCGAAAATACTTTAGAGCTTTTCACACATTAAAAATAAATTGGAATTTCGTGTGTCTCTCCGTCTAATCGCTATGAGTATAATGAGTATACAAAATTTTGTTTTAAGCGCAAAAAATTTCATGATTAAAAACAGATTTTTACACATCTAAACGGTTTTTTTTGAATACGACTACAGTGCCTTAGATAGAAATACGTATTTCAAACATTTTCTCTCTATTCGAAAATTAAAAAATGAAACTATATCAAATATACCATGATATTATCTTTAACAAAGCAGAATGAATAAGCAAGTTACGTTATTATTTTTTAGAAACTTTCTTCCTAGAACCAAGATTCAAATATTAAAGTAGTTAAACAAGTAAAAATACTAACTTACAAAATTAATTGTTTAGATAGATGACGTTTGGATCTTTATCAATTTTGGAACTATTTTTTTATTTGGAAGATAAGCATTCATAAAACGCTCTCCAATCGATACAAGTAAATGTAAAAAGAAATATATATAATAATAATGATGTGTATAGCAATAGTATATGTTTAGTAGCTAATTTTGAGTTTAAATTGTGGCTTATCTAAAGAAATTATGAAAAAATGCCAAAATCCAAAGTCATTTGTTTGAAAAAAAAAAATCATTTTTTCACTTTGAATTTTTATTCTATCTTTTATGGTTTAAGGGTTGGGTCAAACTAATTTTCATGTTTTATATATAATTTCAACTTGTTATGTTTGTTCAATTTTAAGTAACAGACTGACGGACGGCCGGATAAAACTTCCTTTGTGGCTTCAATATTTTCTAGCACTACAATCTATAGACTAAAATTAATATAGTCTGATACATAATGTACATATATCGAATATAAAAACAGTAATTAGGCATACATTTTTACGTTGGACTGTACAAAGCCTTAGTGTCTACCACAGTTACATTAATAACAAAAACCCTAAACTATTCTAAAATTTGCTAAATACATGTGTTTGAGTAATTGAAATCAGTTTAAATTTATCACGCATCATAATTTATAAATTTATTATTGTATAGTTTTATTTTAAAATTGAACTCTGATGAATTATCGTATTCATCACCCTTTCATTTCAACATTATCATTTCATGTTCATTCCAAAATATAAAGTTGATTGCGAAAAGTTTTTTAAATTATTTTAAACATTATGAAAATTTCGAATCATTACTACTATATTTTCTATTAGTTTTATTTTCAATTTGTTACGAAAATAATAATTATATGCAGTTATATAAACAATTAAACTGAATCTAAATATGGAGTATTAATTAGAATATTCAATCGATATTCCTTTTAATATATGAAATTTTGCAAGTTAGAAAACACTCAAACATAAATAAACTTTAAGGGTTAGTTAATAGTTGTGCTTCTTGCTCATTTAAGATTTTATATTCTATTAAATTAATTAAGATTTATAATGATTTTATTTAGGTTTCGTGAATATCAAAAATTACTTTATCTTGGGTATGAAAATCTTGAAATAAAATAAGTTTTTTGTAAAAGTTCTTAAAACTATCTGAGTATTCAATTTGTTGTAAATATTACCAAAAAACTGATTTATATATATATAGAGTGTAATAATAATAATTATAATATAGAAATTAATTTTATTTAAGTTTTATTAATCCCTTTCTAGAAGTATGAAAAATTTATGTTTGAACCTTGAAAATGTTTTATAAAAGTTTATTGAACAGAAATTTAGGAGTATTTCGATTGGGAAACATTTTTCACACACCTAAAATTGTCATCATATTCGATAAATTATTTACTATATATATATATATATATATATATATATATATATATATATATATATATATATATATATATATATATATATATATATATATATATATATATATATATAATAACTGATACTCATACCACTCACGAGCCTTGAAGTGCATCATAATAGAAGAAAATTGTTCCTTAAAATTTGAATTGATATTATATTTAAAATTAATTTAAATTTAATTAGAAGAATTTTTAATTAAAACACCAAGTAAAAAATATCAAATTAAAAATTTTCTATAATAGAAAATTCTTGAATATGTTATAAGGAAAACTAAAACTTACTTCGTAATTGAAAACTATCGTAAAAACCATGAAGAACATTGATTTTCTCACCTGGAACAAAATAAACAAACAAAAATTATATAAAAACTAAAATTTCATTTTACACAATGACGTTTATTTTATAAAACTTAAACGTTCGCTATGCTTAATTAAATTGTGTAAATTAGAAATCTTACAGCGACGTTCTAAATACATACTCGGTTTTCACTTTAATATTTTACAAAATTTTATATTTACTTATTTGTGGGACAGAACAAAATACAAACAAGTAAAGATAATAACTACCATTGTTAATTGTTTGAAAACGCGATTTATAGTTCAGTATCAATTAAGTTTGAAGTATTTTTAATTACCAAAAACTAAACTTGAAATATATATACATAATGTGTGTGTTGTCTGTCACAAGATGTTGTTTGTATAAAATTATATTAGACCATTACGGTTAAAATTATATTAAGGATTTTTATTTTGTTTTATATTAATTATATATTTTAATTAAACATGATACAAATCCTAAAGTTATTTAGCTATTTTTTTATTATATTTTTGACTTACATTTTTTTATATAAATTACAAATATATTTAATTAGGATTGAAATTATAAACCAAAAAAGTCATATTAAATACAACTGTAGTCATTTGCATTTGAAAATGAAATCTCTGTTACTCGAACAGATCACACACTAGCTATCAAGCTTGTTTTTAATTTGCACTTTCTACACATGACAATTTTTAAAAATAATATTAATATTTGTTATGTACCATTAATATTTTTACAAATAATATTAATGGTACATAACAAATCAAAATGTCATCTGCAACTAACCAATAATTAAAAAGTCTATCTCAAACATTATTACCTATCATATTTACTAGATAAAAATATAAGCACAAAACAGTACAAAATAATACAATCCACGCTAAGTATTACAAGATAGAGTCCATATTGACTATTAATGGTGCTAATGGTGCTAAATACAATCTTGAAAGTAAATGATAGCTGATCTATAACGTAATAACGATTAGGCACATGGACAAAAAACATTACTAGGGTGATTAGGGGTAGAATGTTTATACTAAACTTATGTATTGCACTTTTCTTAGCAAGTAATTTTGGTGAGAGGAAAATAAGTTTGGCCCAGTCACTATATGCATATTTCAAATAAATTTTTAGTTTAGAAAAGCTAAAACAAACCAGTAACCAATATTATACGTACTTTATTCAAGAATAGATGGCATATTATAAATAGCGGTTAGAAAATTCCATCTATATATGATGTTACTTTAAGTTTTGTTGCATCGTCTTCATATTTTAGTTTTATATGCCATCCGAGTATACTTGAAGTTATATGATTAACTAACTATTTCATAATATAATATTCAGCAGCTTCTAATATTGTATAATGCACAAAAATGATTACGTTAAATTGTATAGAATAGAAACTAACAAGACTTGTTGCAATCAACAATAATAAAAAATTTCAAATATTTAATTAATTAGGAATTTGTTCCATATTTGTAATGGTAATATAGGATGAAGATTGAATAGTATTCAGAAGAGTTTACATAAAAGTAAAAAGAAGTATAAATTCCTTTTTATTACAAGGTAAAATTGCAGTCAAAACTGTACACCTAGAGCATTTAAATATAATCGACGTTAACATTATTTAGTATACATTTAAAAAAATTGAAAAGTTGAATGTTACCGGTTTGCTCGCATCCATCTCACCAGATTTAAGTGTCAATCTCTATCTTAAAAACTATTAAAACATTTGGAGAAAGAAATTAGAATAATCAACAATTAATTGATGCAGTACACAGCAGTTGAGCAGTACACAGTTTTCACAAGTTTAAACAAAATAATTTAAAAGATTGATCAACTTAATAAATATTAATAAATTTACAAAAACAACATAATAATAAACAACAAAATAATTTAATAAACAACGAAATTTTTTTCGCTGTTCTTAGCTTTTCGAAGACAAAAAAACTAAAAACCGCAAGAATAACGTTTACTTTTCAAGAGGATGACTAAATGTCCAGTTTTTTGCGCTTGAACTTATACAATTGAAAATAACAGACTTAATTGTTTAGATACTTAACATATGTTTGAAGTCCATTGTTTTATATAAGTTTAAATAAGGATAATTACAGTAATTATCCAGTCTATAGAATTATATATGTATACATGTGTGACAATATGTATTGATAGTATCTTTATGTGTTTATTAGCCAAATTTGAGCTAAAATTGTGGAGAACTCAAACATTCAGTTGAAAATTATTTCAAAGAAAAGTTGTTCGTTTTTAAAAAAATTAACCTTTTTTGTATTTGAACTTTTCTTCAATCATTAGTATAAAACTTGGGTCAACGATCCAATGATCGATTCTGCTCATTCATGAACTTAAACTCACTTATTATGTTTAGAATAAGTCAACAAAATTTCAGAATGCTGTTTTTTTTTGTTTTGAGTTATTCTGATGACGGACGGAAGGATAGATGGACGGGCAAGTTGTCGGAAAAGAGCTAATGCATCAAAATTTTGTGTGTGAGGTCAATATTAGGTACCGTTACAAACTATAGACTAAAATTAATATTCTCTAAAATTTTATGTATGTCGAGTAAAAAAATTGATAGTTCTAAATTATCTTACGGCGAAGGCGAAATATTGTTTTTCAGGTTTAAATAATTCAGCAAAATAAACTTATCAAATTATTGCAGTTTAAGTCATTAGTAAAGAATACGATTAAATTTCTTGTATATCAATTATCCTTAATCTAACAGGTAGTGCAATACTGTACTCTGTATTTTATCCAATAACCGGTTAAACGATTTTTAAATTTAATTCTAAGAAAGTAAATTTTACCTGGAACTTATGAGTTAAGAAACAGAATTTGCGTGATTTCTGTAACTTATAGAGTGTGATTCAACTCTTCAAATTATTAAAATACATATTGCAGCGCTTACGTTGAATTTAAATACAGAAGGTCAATTAAGATATTTAACAATAAAAAATAAACGAGCTCGTCACTCATTTATCTATTTAAAACGTTATTTTTCATTATGTTTTAAATACATTTAAGTAGAAAATTATGTTTTTTTACAAAACCAGAAGTAAGAAAAACAATGGCTTACAGTTTACCATTATACATAATAAATGAATACAATGTATTTAAACATTGTTATATTATATTACATAAGCATATTTATAGTACGTCAAAATATTAACCATAAACATTTTTCATGGAAATATAATTATATTATATTAATTTATTTATTATATTAATATAACAAAAGATAATAGGAGGGTAGCAAATTTAAACTATTCATTATATCATTTTGCGATATTTTTTGTTTTCATATATACTTTATACTTTATGAGTTTTTTTTAAATGAATACAGTAGCCAAAACTAATTTCGTAAAAAATTATTTTCGGTAGTGAAAAATAAAGCATATTTGTCAAAAATTAAAATTTATGACGAAATTTTCTTAAACATTTATGAAATTCGATATTTTTGTCCTTAAATTACGTGAGCTCAAACACAAGAATGCCACGATGTGATGTCATTTCAGTGAAATTATACGTTATCTTTGTCAGTTCAATGTATCATCTGTATCCTAATTTTAAAAAATTTGAAAATGATTATGTTTCTTCATCAATGTGATGTTATACCAGTATTGTCAACATTATATACCGAAATTACGTCACTAGAATGATAGACAGCGTTTTTACTTTTATAAAAAAAGGTTAAAATTCTAATATGATTTTATGGTAAGAAGCATGTTTACTTTTTTGACTATTATTTAATATAAACCTTTTTTTTTTTTTTGACTATTTATTAAGAAATCAATATTTTGAGAAGTACTTTTCTAAGCATGCTATACTACTCTATTATGTTTATCTGATTCTAGAAAAGTATTTTTGCCTTGAAACAATGATCTCAAGAATGTGTTGAATCCTTAGAAAGTTTTATTCTGTGGTTAACTTCATAAATTGTAGAAGTTAATTTGTAAAAATTTTCAACGTATCCTTTGTGTCACAGGCAACAAAATTAACACAATTTTAGAATTGGGAACAGCAATTCGATGGATTTTCTACTCCCAAGTTTTCTAAATTTGTCAGATCCCTATATGAATTTGAAAAATATTTTTCAAATTATACACAGTGTTATGGATGAAATTTCGTATGATATGTTATTAAAAATTCTAGCTAATGGCCCCAGTTTTAGGGTAACAACCAACAATTTCGTAAAAGAGCTTCTTTTACATTATACTTGAAAATGTAGCTTAGAAACACGTTCGAAAGATACGCAATACTTGACATAATTGATTGTATTAAGTGTACACTTTTAAGAAATTCCACTAAAGTTTTGGAGAACTGTTTGGCAGGTTGTCGAGAGTCGTTGAAGATTATTTTATTTTATCTACCTTTATTGTATTAAGTGGTAAAAATTTCAACAGTTTTAATGTAGAAAAATACATTGAAATTTTGCATTAACGTAAGGATATTTATCTTATTTCTAAATCAACTTAAGAAATCCCTACAATAGAGAATAAAGGACCTGGTATAAGTGGTAAGAATCCCTACTTATATCCCAATCCCAGTCCCAATCGTATAATTAATGACACACTACTATGACAATCCATAAAATTGCTTAGTAATTATTGATGAACTTCTGCAGCAAGCATTTAATATGCATACGTACGCTAAAAAACTTTAACAGGACTTTTACAATCCGGTAATAAATCGAATGCTTACCCCGATGCTGATCTCGTTTGATTTTGTTTTAAATGGTAAAAAAAATAATAATAAACATTTTATTAGTAAAGACAAAAAAATAAAGAAAAACGAAAGAAGGTGTATGAATTGAAGCAACGAAAATATAATGCTGATCGTTATAATAAAAATGAACAAACATACCCACATAAACACGTACTGTTAAAAATTTATTATATATACCAAACTAAAGAGAATTACTGAGCCAGATAATAGAAAAATTAGTAGAATGACACACACAGCAACAATAATAATTTACAGAATCTTAAAATTTTACACTGAAACACAAAATTTAAACTTTAATAGTATTGCATTTGTTGATTGTTGAAAGCTTCAATTTGTGGAAGTCTATAATGCAGTTAATAATGACTCAAAACAACTGTTTGAAAATTATTGTCGATACTGTGGGAATATCGTTATAGAATTCTGATTTATGTTAAAATTTTTTTAAATAAAATATTTCATACTACATTAAAAACAAATTAGATAACAACGAACTAACAATTAAAATATAATATTCAGTAAATTTTATTAAAAAACACTTTTTGTTCTTTGAATAAGTCCAATTTTGAAAATAAATTAAAATAATGAATTTCCAATCCCCCCATTACATGTGGAGTACTCCTATCTTATTATGTATATTGTGATCGTTTATCATCAAGTGGTTGGCAAATACCGAATCTGCCGGATTGCCCAACGCAGCATCGAATTGGACACAACAAAGTATGTAAACAACTGATTTGTTTTTGTCAATTTTGTCCTTAAGGATTACAATTTCAATGGTAGTTTAAAAGCTGTGTTTGCCTTGCTATTTTTTAAATATTGGAAACCATCTCGGATGACTCACCGAAATATGTTTAGACTTTGATGTTTTCTTTCGTCCCGTGTTTTAACACTGGCAGTACCGTATTTAATATTGCTCGCCTTCTTTTACCATATCTGGATCAAAATCATTATTAATAGCAATGGTCTAAATACCTCACATAATTTCAAAAACGAATTGCATGTTTGTGTATTTTGACCCAGTGTAGCGACAGATAATATGCAATAAGTATACTTGATGAATGAAAAAACCGAAGATATAAAATATTTAGTGACTGTATTAAAAAAAAAAAAAAGATTTGAGTACACTCAACAGTATAATAATGAAAAGTACAGCTAATATTGTCTGTCTTCTTATTACTATCTACACATGACAATGTGATTTATCCTATTACATTCCAGATTTATGGTAATGGAATTGAAAAAAAAAAATTGCATTCTCCTTATCCATTTATACATTGAAAATTATATTAAGAAACTATATAATAACCCTCATGTTTCTTATAAATTGTATTGAATACATTTTATACAGGCTGTCCCTGAAAGATTGTGTGTCGCAATTTCATAAATATTATAAATGCGAAAGTAAGTTTGTTTGTTTGTTATATATACTTTCACGTGTTAATTATTTAATCGACCATCATAAAAAGCTTCCACCATTCATTCATTAAAAGTTTTATAATGTTTCCGACAGATAGAAAGGACATTGAAAATATCTTTATTATGAGCGAAATCACGTACAAAAGTTAGCGGAATCTAACAAAATCATTTTTTTAAACTATCTTATTTAAAGTATATTGTTTTATGACTCAAAAATATCGTACAAAATTAATTTTAATGTCCTAAATAATTTGTTTTACTCGAATGCTATACTTTTAATTTTATTTAATTCACATTAAAATTTAGGTAATTTAATTATTAAAATCCTTATAATTTGCACCAAAAAATGATTGTGTCATATTTATGATATTCATTCTATTAGGTAGTTGGGTCATGCAAGCAAAATTTTAAGAAATATTTCTAACTTTGATTATCGGAAATTAAATGCACAATGCACACGCTGTTAAACGTAAGATAACTGCAATTAAATTTGAACACGAAGCATAAGAGATGCGTCAGAAAATGACAAGTCTGATTATCTTTGTCCTAGAGATAATGTTACCTTTTTGACGAATAATAAGTATTTCTTAGAAGTATATGTTCTGAATAAAAAAAAAAGTATAAATATTTAAAAGAATATTTCCGTGTATGTATATACAATAGTGAGTGAGTGTATGCGTGTGTATAATGTAGTATAAGTTATAAGTACAATAGGTTGTAAAAATATAGCCATCAGTCTTTGTACTATGTGGAACTATACATACGTAGACTTTAGAACTATACATACGTAGACTTTAGGTACTAAGATAATTCTTTTACCTCTGGATGGTGAAGAATGAACTTACCTTAAACAGAATTAACAGAACATACTCCAAAAAATGTATACACTCCAATTACACCATTAATTTAAGGAAAATTTAAGACATCATTGTCTATCTGTTAAAACTTAGTTATTTTCTTTGAGGGACAATCTATATAATTCTATAATGAATTGGGATTGTTTAATTTTATATATAAAGTATTATAGCATTAATTTGCATGTATTTATTTATAGTTTTTAATACGCATGTTAAAATTGCGTGATTATAATAATCTAATATTTAAACGATTACCAATTACCACTGTCACCCTAAAAACTTTATTTTCCGTTTGAAAAATATTTTACAAACAGGCAACGCAAATTGATTTATTTTTCAATTTGAATATTTCTCGATACACATTGGTTACATTTGGAATAATTTTTTTAACTGTTTTTATCAAAGCAAGATATGCCAACCTAGGCTCAATAGTGGGACAGCACCTTAATGTGTACAATCGGAACATTACGCTAGACATTTTGGTGGCACAAGAAGGGTGCTTCTAAATGCTTAGTTTTTGAGATATCACTTGAAATCCAATCCAAATATCAATAATTCGGATAAATTTCAAGCGTTATTTCGAAAACTAGCCATATTATTTTTGGTTTTTCTAGACATAAAGTACTCTAGAAAACCTTAAAACAACGCAAAGTTTCACTGAATTTCAAAAACCGCGACAGTATTCTATACATGAAATGTTTGTTTATTTAATGTCGATAAAAAGAAAAAGAAATTTTTTTTCTAAAAGACAGCTTTTTAGTAATCCATAAGACATTACCCAAACCTTACCCTGCAATCACTAAGTGCAATCTATTGAAAATACCTAATATAGTGTTTCATCATATATATACAATTTAACTTTCGCTTGAAATTTATATTGCCTTTAATATTAAAACGAAGTAGTAACAATAATTAAGAAATAATTTCGATATGGAAACTAAGAATTCTACGTTTCGATATAATAATGAATGCGCGAATGCGTCTCTCATTATCCTCTGATTGTTAAAAATTAATAAATCAGGATTCATAAAGTTACGTTTGCAAAAATAAATATTTCTCACATTTAACGAAAATAATGATGAAATATGTATTTCAAATATTTTTAAATCTCGTATTCCGTATGTGCTACTCATTATGTTACTGAACGCATGAACGATTTTTAGATATTTATCGACTAAACTACAATGTACTTTTCAACACTATACACAAAGTATATGAAACAATTCTTATAAATCGACATAACGAACTGTCACTGTTAAAATAAGTAATAGTTAATTATAAACAAACTTAATACTGTAAATTAAACTAACAATTATTCATTTAAACAAAAGACATGCTTGTTTTGATGTCATATTATTTAAATTATTACATTTTAAAATAGTCAAGACGTAATGTTGCAAAGATCATTTGAAATATATTTATTACAAACATTTCAATATTGGTAGTGTTTAATGATTTGCAAAATCAAAAAAAAAAAGAGATACAAAAATATACAGTTTGAAAATGTAGTGAGGTTCACTAGTTTAATACTAATAGTTCTGTCAACTGTGGACTTCACTCAGAAGTAAATTAATAGAATATAAATATGTACACAGAATTTAGAAAATATCTGACAGAATCTGAAATATCTTAGTTAGATTAAATAAAAATTATGCCTAAAAATTAGATAGTTAATTAAAATAAAACTATGTAAATATAAGGTACTGTAGCTTAGTGGCGAGAGAACCTGCTTTCGAAACATATAGTCCCATGTTAGAAAAAAGTTTATTTGTTTAAAAAGAGGTGGTTTTTCCCGAAAGGGAAAATAAAAATTTCCAAAAACTAAACAGTGAATTTCATGACTGTGATTAATGTGCTTACTGCATTTCGTTCACACCGAACAAGGCGTTCGAAAGTTACAGCGGTACAATCATAGTCTAGCTTTTGGTAACAAAGATGGAAATTCTTTACAATGTTTGTTGATATGTTATTCGTTATTTACTCAGATTTGAGAGGCTACAACAATTAACCGAAAAAGAATAATTTAACCTAAAGTCCCTTAATAAACATTACAGTGTCACCAGAGAAAAATAAAGTCGTACATGTCTTAAAATATATTTCAATTGAATTCTAATTTCATAAAACATTAAAGCAAATGGTTCAGTTTTATTATAATTATTTTTTTTTTATAATATCATCACAAACGTATTGTAATCGATTAATGTTTATTTATTCGTCTCATCATTTTCCAAAAAGTTTGGAAAACGTGAAAATGGAGGTCAAGTTATTAATAGACGAAACGTTAAAATAGATAAACTTATAATTTCAAAGTAACTTATCGGATGAGGTTATCTACTTATGATATTGTTAATAATTATTTAAAATTATTACAGATGACATACAAAATTTTATCATTTAAAAACGGATCTGTAATAAACTTTACAACATTAATAATATTACAAAGCGATAAAAAAAACCTATCAAAATTATTATTACTTTATATTTATGGTTGTATCTTTATAAATAGACTAAGAGTGTATCAATATTGGGTTCTATTTGTGCATCTGTAGTCCTGAAATCGAAAAATCTCCCATATTAAGAAGATTTTAAGTTATTAAACCATCTTCAATTAACCTCAGTAACCGTAAAAGTTTAAGGTAAAAAGTAATTGACGATAAAAATTTAAATAAAAACATATTTAACTGACACACACGACTTGTAACATGGTTTCAATATCATTAAATTTCTCAAAAAATACTACTACCAATATAATTAGTGTTAATGAAATTCTGATTGAATTTAAAGATAATTTAAATCGAATTGCCATGTCCTTTTGTAGAATCATTTTTTAATTTTGAGTCCATTATTCATAGATTGAACAAATTGAACACACGAATGGTATCTTAATAATCATAGAACCAATAGAATAAATAAACAAACCATTAAAATACCACAAAAAAATAACATCCATTAAAAAACAATTAAATAAATCAAATGAAGCATGGCACTTTGTTCAGTTCATCTAGTCCATGTAAATTAGACCAGAGCCTGGATGGACTCGAGTGCGCAAAGATAGAGCATCGCCTATTCTGGCTATGGAATTGTGTAAAGAATACTTTAAATATTGAGAACCCAGATAGATATTGACGGACAAATTTTTGATGCAATTATTTTAATGAATCTCCTTTTTATGGATGGACTATAACGTTAAGGGCCATTTTATGATTGTGTTTCTTAAATTGCGTAATAATTATTCGGACAGCAACCGAAACATGTCACATTTTAAAACTGCTTATAGCACGAAAACGAAGAGTTTTTCGAAAAAACTACAATAGTTGAAGATGTTTATTTTGCTCAATTTATATAAAATTATCATTAAATTAGAATTAAATTTAATAGATTACGTGAAATGAAGGGCCGTCTTTCAAGGAAGTTGAAGCAAAACTGCAGATTCAAGAAAAGTATTCTTCACATAATTTCATTGAGCGGTGGTCTATTTTTCCACCCTCAAGTCCATTCACTTTTTGATCTTCAATGAATGCATGGATTTTATTACTATTTGTTTTGAAATACAAATTGAAAACAACATTTTTAATATTAATTTTCAATTATCATAAAAATAAATCAATTCGTTTACAAAACAATAAATAATAAAAATATTGACCTCGAGTACATCAATCAATTGCGGTATTGCTTTTTTTTTTTATTGTTGACAATAAATAAATATTGTCGTTATGATCAATTAAAAATATTATAAAACAAACTTACGCGACCTCCATGTATAGGATATGCCATGGTAAAAATTAACGATGTTTTTTTTTTTTTTTAATTATTTATTAAATATACTTTTATGCAATGTTTTATTTAATTTTACCTGAACCGGTGTTGTAGTGTTTGTTATCAAAGTAAAGTTCGACCCATGTTGAAATGTTCTATTTCGCACGCATAAGTAAATTGTATGACAGTCCAATATTATGATATAATTTAATGCAAACAAAAAAATATGCATTAATAAACTTATTTCTTCATTTACCTACCTGCACTTTCGCCATATTTTCATATATAACCCTACAATTTGGATTTTTAAAAATCAAGAAAAATCTTTTTATTAATTAAAATTTCTGCGCCAGTTCTATCAGTTCAGAATACGCTTAAGGTTGTTCCAACTTGATGTAGCACAGTAAGAGAAACCCTTAAATCGCTAGCTTCCAGATTGATCTAAACGTCAAATTTTGCAACTTCCGGATTGGATAGTTAACGTAATTTTCAGTGAGAATACCAATGAAATTTCAAAGATGATTTTTGAGCCATTAATTTTTTATTAGCTACATTAAGTTTAAATTTTTATTTTTTATTTAAGTATAGTTTGTTTTTGTTTCTTTTTTTTTTTTAAATATAATAATGTTGTTATTAAAATAAAAATCGGAATAGTTGCCACTTTTAAATCTAACATAAAATATACATTTTTTTGTGAGACAGAACCATCGGCAATATATATTATACGGCAACGCACTTAATTAACCAAAAACTGTAATTGAAGTTATATTTCCTTAAAAAATTAAACAATCGCGTGTGAAGTAATATGTGTGATATTAACGTCTTAATTGTCACCAAAACCGACTCCATTTCTTATATTTTGTTTGTTAGAAATATCAAATTGGTTGTATCCTATATTTTTTAAAATCCAAAAAAAGCTTCAAGCTAATTTCACTGTAAAATTCATAGACCCCAACTTGAACTACATCCTTAAACAGCTTGGAAAGTGTCTAGAAATACTGAGTCCACGTTTAAATAATAGGAAAATATCACGAAAAATAAAAAAAATCATTTTGTATACTTCGACTGCTTTATTCAAGAAGTGAATAAGGTAATTTTTAGTACATCTTCATTCAAAAGCAACTACGTGGATGTCATAATACTTATAAATTCTATAAACACTACAATAAATTGTTTTAATTAGAATTCAATCAATGATAGAGATACAACACACAATCATTTACAAGTAAATAGCTATTAGTAGATATAAATTGATTGTTACATTCAATGTTTGTTGTATATAGATATATATATTTATATATGAAGACATAAAAGTAATAATAAAGAACTATAAATATAATCTTCTTAAATAATATCCGATGCCTTATAATAGGTACTAAACGAATATTATATTATACCTTTAATAACTATTAAAAATAAAATGTAATACGTTCAATAATAATCATTAAGCTTAGTCTTTAAGATAGTAAGTACACTAATTGCACATTGTTGTTCAATTGTTATGAATGGTTGGGATAATTGTCTTTAATTGTAATGATATTGATTGATGATTATTTAATTAATTTATTAATCATCATATATTGATTGAATAATATATATTTGGTTTTAATTGTTCTATACGACCCAAGAGTTTTTGTAGTTATCTATATATTAATATGTGAAGCAAAAATTTTGTACCCTTTTTACGAAAATTGGGTAGGAAGAGGAGTATGATATTTAGCACACTTATAGTTTATATATAGAAGGACTGGACAATGCTAATATTTTTTTAAAATTATGCATACAAATACATTAAATCAAGAAAAAAAAAACATAACTTATAATTCATACTGAAAGCATATGTATAAATTTTTGGTATACATTAGTTGAGGTGTACCAAATCGTTTCATTGTACAAACGTCCCAATAATTACTTCTAATGACAAAGAGCGTTCGAGCTTGATCCATATTTTCAATTAAATACTAATACCTTCTGAGCCGTTCATCCGATTGAATGATGTTTGTTATGCAAAATTTTTGATGACATTTGTCATGAAAACTTTCTCCAACCTATTTAGTTTAATGCTACAAAATTATATTCCTTTACATAAGACAGTAGATACTGCAGAGTAACTACCTTCATTTTATCGGTCAAATCATGCTGAAAATATAGCTATCTAAGTAGAGAAAACATTACAAAAAAAGTTTTGTGCTCGTGGTTGATAGTGTATATCATACCATAGCTAATTTTGAGGATTATAAATATCGAAGGGAGTCAATTTAATATCATTCATTAACGATTCACTGACGAATAGAATACCTAAATGTCATCACCAGAATTATTATTCAAGAATTGGTTATCCGGAGTTTCAGCCGTTTTTTACCATTTTTCACTTGCTATGTATTTACTAGAGAATTTGTTTGGGAAATCATAGCTCCTAAGCGGTTTCAGTTTTATGTAAGTCTATTTAAGAATTAGTTAAACTTGAAAACCATTAATCCATTTTCTACTTTAAATGTTAGCGCATACATATAGACATATAGAAGATATTCGTTTAGTTTATGGAAGCCCAGCATAAGGTATCTTCTAGGAAATAAAGAAATAAAGTTTCTAAATGAATACTCATGAGAATCTAAAACTCAATACACAGATCATATAATTTTGTTATACTTAAATGCTCATACAAAACGTTTCGATTTCAAATGTATTTATGTATATGATATAAACGTAAAAAGTATGAAATAAGTAATAGGCCTGGAGCCCGTGACATTGAAACTGTACTATCATAGATTTTCCAAATTGTTTAATACAAATTGATAGTTGATAGTTTTAGGAACATCATATCATAAAATAAATCGGTTTGACAGGATATGTCCTACCACGGTATTTTTAATTAACTTAATAATTATTAACCGTACGAAGTGAGGTATAATAACAATTTTGTATTTCACTTGACTGAATCTCTATATATTCCTCTGTAACTTACGAATCCCTAGTTCTATTTTGACTTTTCCCTTTTACTAAAGTAAAAAAAAATTAACAATCGCTTTCGAAAACGGGAATTATGTTTCGATATCAGGTTCTCTGTCTACTATGCTACTTAATTATGTACTTAAATAATATTTTTCCTTTTATTTAATACATATTCTATTTAATTTTATTTACATAATATTTAATCTGTCTAGGATCATGTTTTGGATTGTGCCAGAAATCTAAGTTTTGTGTATTTAATATTTATAAACGTTTACTAATTTTGAGTGAGGTTTACAGTTAATAGAACTACTGGTTAATACTTAATAACATTTTCCTCTTATTTTGGAAATTGACTACATGAAAGTACATCTTCTTATGGAAATATTTCTTCCACCATTTGTATACTTCCCGTTTGATCTATCAAATAATCAATATTTTTGATACTCGTTTTAATATCTTACATTTCAAAATATGTAATTATTACCGCCCAAATACTTGACAAACACGATCATAAGTTGCCCGTATGTTTGACATGTTTTTTTTTTTTAATATGAAAAATTTACATATAAAACTATTGATTTATATAAAAGATTTGAATTCGTGTAAATAAATTTGCAGTATCACTAGCTCTCAGTATAAAATAATTTGATACGATTCTGTTAAAGAAATATACAGATGATATAAATATAATATAAAACAAGGAACACCCATCATAAACATTTTTTGTGTGTAATTTGATTACAGTATTGGCGCCATCTGTTAATTTAACTATATTTTATGACTGCGAAAAAGTTGAATGTGCCACTAAAAATTTCAAATATAAGCAGCAAGTATTATGGCTTGTCTAAAATGATGTATTAATAAAATTTTTATTTATTTATTATATTGTGTAGTGTAGTAATAATATGTAAAGGTTTCTCTGATGATCATTAAATTTCCTGGTTGAATGTATCTTATGGTGATATAAAACACATCACATCACAATTTTATTTGTTATTATAATTTTTTTTTTCTTCATCAAATGACATTTATTGTTAAACATATAAATAAAACGTTTATTAGAAAAGTACAAACCATACATTTGTTTGGTTCTCTTTATTATAAGTTGGATTGAAATATTGATACACCTCACTTTAGTTAAAAAAATACAAACTAAACAAGTCAAGATAACAACGAACAGATTTAACTGCTTAGATTCTCGACATATGATTGAATTTTATTGTTTGGTCTATTATACTATAAATAACCAGTCTATACAGTTATATATGTGTAATGATAATAGGTATTGGTATTATCTGTATGTGCTCAAATTTTCCTATATTTTACGAAAAAATGGTTCAAACAAAAATTGTTTTTCAACATTATCTGTATTTAAACTGTTTTTTCTATTTGTTCTTTTATCATTCTATCTCGTTTAAAAGTTGGTTACCTAATCGACCGATTTTGTTCATTCACGAACTTAAACTTACTTTTTATGTTTAGAAGACGTTCAAAAAATTATATTATTGTACAAATTTCTTTTAAATAATAATTAGAGAAAAATTTTTGTTTCTTTTACAAAACGAATGTACCTTTTATATTATTTGATTCCCGCTTTTTTCAATATAATTTTCGACTTTGTGACAAAATGCATTTTTAAAATAATTTTTGAATGATACCGAAATATTCAGATATGGAATAGAATTTAGGAAGAAGTCGATTTATGGCTCTTATTAGGCTAGCCCAATTGCTACGTATGAGCCTCATTTGGTTGGCCTGCATGGCACATATAGGACGTGAAACAGCTTGATGCATTTGTAAATCAGATTTTGAGTATCGTTTACGATTAAATTTTTGAGAAAATCAACAACATAACTCTTTTCTTATCAATTATCGTATATCCATTTTTTGGGATGGATATGTCCAAGGAATGCATAGTGAATATTTTTGACATCTAAACATGGTAGCGATAGAAATAAAAATGATTACACAACCGCCACTCTTATTGGTAACAATAAAAAATAACTGAATTCTAACTTGAATTGTATTTTAAACGATGCATATTGATTACAAACAATGCAGAAAAATTTATTACAAACTTAAAATAAATTACGAAAACTTAATTCTACCAAAAAGTAGTAAATTTTTTCCTAAATTAAGTTCTTTGTTAATTTTCTCTGTTTTAATTGGGGAGTCTATATTGCTTGGTATAAAATTTTACGAACAGATTATATATTTCTAGAACAGTCGATATTTCGTCGTGTTTTGGATTACAATTTTCAGCCTGGTAAAAAAATTAAAATCATATAAAAATGTTTTCAAAATAATTCATGTCTTTAGTAAGTTTGGCTTGAAAAAAAAATATCACAAATTTTCTTTTAGGAAAAAACATAAGAACTTTTAGAAGTATAGCCATGAACTAAAATTGTCACTAACACGTACTGCGGGCTATACTGTTACATTACCTAAAACGATATAATATTTGACATAATACACACAAAATATAATATAAAATGTTCTTAATACTCATAAAATATATACAACAACAATTGCAATTAAAATTTAATAAAGGGCATTCATTTTTTAATTGTTTACCATTAAAATATATTTTTATTATATCATTAATATTAAATGAGATACGTACGCTATTGTTGTTTGCAGGATGAGGACTTTTTTTTAAATAGTATTTATTGCTTTAATATCAAATTGTTTTATTATAACGCTTAAAATCAATTTTTATTTTTTATAAAGACATTTTATGTAGGCTTAACGATAATAATTAAAAAGTTTTTATATACAAGAAGAGTAAAAAGTGTATTGAACCATTTCTTGGAGTTAAATAAGTGATGTTCAATTGATACAAGTCAAGTTAGTAGTTAGAGAAATTTGGTGATATTTCAGATGAATATTAATATAAATTAAATAAGTTTAAATAAGTCATTTAATAAGAAAATTGAGCCATTATGAAGCACTAACGTGAAATCACGCTAGCAGACCAGAGTGAAAAATAACATTTATAATATAATGAAAGTACTAGAATAACAATGTGCCTTCATAAATCAATTTAATCGAAGGGACTAAAATAATCCGTCGAATATGAATCTCTGAAGAAAACTATTAAGCTAGACTGCTAGAGCATGATATACGGATTTTTTTGGTAATTTTCATTACAATGATGTATAGAAGATACTCCATAAAAGCTCCTAAAAAGCACCTTTTAGGAGTAAGTACTATACATTATATTATTATAGTCTTTATTTCAGAATTGCTCTGCCAGCATGATTTCACGACAGCAGTGCATCAAAATGGCTCAATATTCGTAATTAAAAATTTGGTAAAACTTTGAAAAATTATTCAATTTTCAATTTCATTGCAATACAGAGCAAAAATCAGCCATCTTTGGGATGATTTTCTGTATTTCTTTGACCTTATTTATTGGGTGGATCAATTAAAATCAAGCCAAAATTTTTCAAATAACGAAAAATTAAAATTCATACATTTGGGTAAATAAAAATAATTTTAAATTCTATTAAAAAAATTGTTGGTATAAACACATGTCGTATTGATCGTTTGAAAATTTTTATATTTACTTTGTATCAAAAATCATTGTCCATCGTAAAATCAATGAACATAACGTTAGTGGCAATATAACCTAAGACTAAATCAAATCTTCCTTTTTACAACAAACAATGAGCAATTCTCTTTTCTATAACTTGTTTAAATTCAAAAACGAAAATCAAAAGAAAATACGAAAATATCAATTTTATTCACACGCCGCTTTCAATAGAAATACGTAATTTCAATAGATTCATATTATGTGCGAACGCGTTTCCACGATATAAACAAGTATTTTAAATAAATAATTTTAATATATTTAATATTATGAACAATAGAGAAAATTTTAAAGGAAATATATTTTACGAATGTAAAACGTTCGTATTTATTTCCTGAAATTCAATGACTTGGAAATTATTGAATATTGTTATGTGCATTTCGTTTACCCTCGCACACATAGATAGATAACACAGACATAATAATTATCTTAATATCTGTAAGTGATATTTAGTGTTTGAGGGGGATTTTAAATTAGATTTTGTATGGTTTGGTATATGTTTTTATTTATTTATTTATTTATTTATTATTGATTATTATCTTTGAATTTGTATTGAATCGTAAAGAAATTGGAAATTAGATTCTAGTTTTAAACTTATTCGTAGTAAAACGCAGTTCTCTTAATTTTTCAGTTTTTAACAGATTTCAATTTTTGATAAATTGAGGACTATGTCAAATTTAAATTTAAGTTCAAATATGATAAAATTAGAACTGATGTAGAATATGTTATAACTTGAACATACCTAGGCCCAGATCATTATATTAATTTAATGATCTGATTGTTATATAATTAGTTTGGCATTTTCGGTATAAAGAAGATACTTGAATAAAAATGCTAAATTAATTTATTACGACAACTCGTAAAACGAAATCCCCATATTTTATTTCCACAGAAAAATTTGTTTATTTTGATTTTTGCAATATACAAAATTTTAAATTATATACCTGCAAACTAATAGGACTCTTTTTCCGATCATAATGAAAATTAATCAATATATTGAAAATCACAAATCGAAGCTTCATCGCGTGAATAATGTACTATTTCAATTCGGACTTGAACATCGTACAAAATGCTTGGCGCCTTTGGATTTGATTGAAATTTGCGTTGAAAATATTTATTGAGGTCTGAGATATCTCCAATTAATGTTTCATAGCAAATTTTTTAACTTTATCTCCACATAAGCCCGACAATTTTTCGCGATAAAAATCATATGTTTTTCTTTGGTGGTGACAAAAATCCAAACATCCAAACTTACACATTTGTTATATTAGTACGATTTATCCTAAACAATTGCACTAGTCGTCAACAATTGAACTCGATTAAATAATAATACTAGAATTGGGTGCACCATCGATCCATGTCCTGCCTGAGTTTTATAATAATGCATTGATTCATCTTGACTAATTGTACTTATAATTTAATCAATTTGATATTTAATTCTTAAATAAAATTTATTTAAAGTCCTTTATTTAATAAAATAATAAATATAATAGATTTATCCTTCCAAGGAATTCGACTAAAATCCTTATCAAATATAAAATAAACTGTTTAAGTACTTATTGTATTAAATATTGTGTTTGATTATAGAATTAAAAGAATTAATAATAAATTATTTATTTTATTATTTCAAAAATACGAGGAGGTGTTATTGTATATTAAAACCTACGATTTTTTTATATATTCAATTCTGTGTATAGTAGCCGTTGTTGTTATCTGTCCCTTTTTATTTTTTTGTAAAATTTATACATGTATATATATATTTTTAATACCATTATTTTGACAGAAACATCAGATTAAAATAAGATTACATGCTGTTCTTTTAAAATACGTATATATTTTCTACATCGATATAATAAATATATACTACATTTATCATAACCTCTGACTTACGTACCTTTCTCATTTTTGTGTAAATGTTATTCTCTTAAATTGTCACTTAGTTAATTCCAGGAATGAAGTTTTAGTAATTGTTTTTACTGTATTTTTAAATTAAATATTGTAAAAGTTTTTTTGTTTTTAATGAGATATCAAGTAGTTTTATGACTACTGTGTGTAATATTATACGTTTGTGGAGTAAATTATGTTTGCTCATAAACTCAATGTTTGTTTATGATTTATTTGAAGCCAGTTTAAATTTCAAAGAAGTTTTTTCAACAAAGTGTACACTTCATTGCTATAGCATAATTGACTTCTACCGACACAAACAAAAAAAATTTAATCAACTAAATGAATTTTTAATTAAAAATAATTTCAAATATGGTCAGTTTTAGATAAATTAAAAACTTAAATATTGAAATAAACTAGAGGTTCTCGTTTGTGGTACGTCTGATAAAAATAGTTAGATTAAAAATTAAGAAAAAAAAGTTTATTGTGACTTTCTGAATAGTCGGTCACCTAACCGTTTTGGTCCTCAGCAAAACATTGTCTCTGATTAAAATCTCCGAACACTAAAAAAAACACTTATTAGAGGCAAGAAATTTTAACATTTTTGACAATTGTCTTAAGGCACTCCTTTTCAGGAGGTCGTCAAGATGCATTTAATCATTTGGACCCTACCCTTTCATCAAGTTGTGTCACATTCATTGTGACGCTCTATAAATATAACATCGCGAAAGCCATATCACCTCCCCTTTGAATTATTGATTTCGATGAATAGTACAAAAAAATATTAATATTTTAAATTAATAATAAAATTTTAATAAATCAATAAAGTTTTAATAAGAATAACGAATGACTTTCAATACAGAAAAATAAATTAAAATAATTAATATAATAGTTTAAAAAAACTAAAAAAACACGCATGCATGCGTAGTTCGCGCACTAGCTCTATCTTTATTACTCTCATGCAAAGGATCCGTTCAGATGCGTTCTGCAGCCAACTTCAGAGAGTTACCTACAGACAAACAAACATACGAGTGAAGCTAATAAAAGCGTGTTAAAAATCAAAGAAAAAATTAAATTTATCCTTGGATAAGCACAACAGTTAAATAAATGTTGTATGACTTTTATATGAATTTAAAGGTTTTTAACAAAATTACAAAAAAGAAAAGAAAAATCAAGAAAAAAATTATAGAAGAACTCTTTCTCACATCTTGTCATACTAGGCGATATTCTACCCCCCTGGTATGTGAACGCATTTTACGAACGGCCTACTTAAAAAAAATAATTGTGAAGAAACATAGTTTTCGATTTAATAGTAGTCATAAATTTCATAATATTTTGAGATATCGAATACATTTCAAATAATGCCTCGAAAGCTAATCATCCAATAGTAAAATTTTTGTAAAATTGTAAAACCAAAACCACAAAATAAATGTTGTATGACTTTTTAATCATGTTTAAGGTTTTTTACAAAATCACAGAAAGTCTTGCAACGTAAATGATGCACTTCGATGTTCATAAACTCTAATATCGAATGACCTTATGCCATTTATAACAAGCTTCACATATGCGCATTAATGAAATATCATAATGCATTGGCACAGAGATCAGTTTAATCTTATAATAGAAAATATCTATAGAGCTGTTTTTATAGATAATCATGGCTCTAAAATTATCAGCATACCTCATTCAGAGGACCATTGTCTATTATTAAATCTTAAAATTAACTAAATAATTGGCACGAGTATATAACATTATTGATATTATGCTATTAAGATGATAAAACAAAACGATCATAGTTGTATCAAAAAATAATGCAATATCTAAAAATATCATTTAAAAATCCATTCTTTTAAACATAAAAATTTTTAATCTCAATAAAATAAGAGAAAATATTATTATTTTCTTTTTAATACCATCGCATTTATTGAAATGATTTTTACAATTTAAATTGTCATAAACGATCAATAATTTAATTATTAATAATCTCGTCTAGGGTGTGTTTATTCAAAGTGTTCAAGTATCAATATACTTGAACACGTTTTATTACGAGTATCTTATTGTTAGTCACATGTTTGCGATATAATATGTTTCATTTACTCGTGAACGAGTAAGTCACACTTAAAGTTAATGACATATATCTACTACTATTCGAACCGCGCATAATAGGCTGATAGTTTGCACATTCTTGATAATATAATCATTTGTTCAATTGTTTGTATGTAAATTGTATAGCAAATGGCAAACAAAAATCATTGAATTATTACAAAAAATAACATTTATAATTGAAGTTATTGGATTGAAAACGATAGATTGAAGAAATTGCATTAATAATTATTTTTAATTGCAAACATAAATTTTTATTCATTGAAATAAGTTAATAAATTCTTAGAAATGTCTTATGTTAAATCATATACATTCAGACCTATATATCATTAGATTCTGAGAGTAGTATTTCGTAACCATAGAAACGAATGAAAACATTATTCAACATCATTAGTATAAGGTCCTTAAAAAAGCTTAAACTAGTCATTGTTTTGACACCTTAATGAGGTATTTTAGAGCAAAAATAATTTAACTTATTTTCACGTGGATTAATAGATGAAAAAAATTTACCAGTTGATCGAAAGCAACAATATTTTTCGATTTAAAGGAAATAAGCGCTATTGAAAATATTAAACTTTCGCATGGAAGTTCAATTGAAATTCGAAGTTAAAAAGTTAATTTTTCCAAAATGTAATTGATTAAACCCTTGGTATAATACTTGGGTATATTAAATTGAGAAGAAAAAATTTTATCATCACTTCATTCAATTCACAAACATGAATTTTTTTTAAAATATTTAATAGTTAACAAAATATAGACGTAAGAACTCTTAATTAAACAAAGAGGAAGATAAGAATAAACCCTTGCAATTATTAGAGATAGAAAATAATCCTTAAGGCGTTAAGATTTCTTTATTTTTGAATCAATTTGATTTCAATTTTCAAGTTTTATTATTGCTTTGTCTCTCTTTTTCATAAACGTAGGTAATATCGAACCAGAAACTTACATTGTGAATGGTACTTTTACAGCAAAGATAGGCATGCATCCTTACCTAAAACAAATGAACAAAAAAATAATCATTAGATTCAAGTCGAACGAATGAAAATAATTAGAATTTTTGATAGTACCATAAACTAAAAAATAATGAAGATGAAATTAAATGCAACAATTGTTATGGTTGAATGTTTGATAATCCAAAAATTGACCATAATATTTCGGATGAAAAATTTTCATTAAATTTTATTTTACTTTAAAAAATTTATTCAAAATGAACTTCTACAAGTTAAAGCTCCCACAAATAATTTATAATAACAGTAATAATAAAAATTACCATTTCCTTTTTTACTTAACCAACTGTTTTTTTTTACATGTGTTTTATTTAATCTGTATTAGGCTGACATAAAACATGAATTAATTCATAAATTCTAACCTTATATCGCAATCATGATTTTCGAGAATTTGTGAAAAAAGACAATAATAATGGTAATTTTTATAAATATTAACCCAATAATTCATACACTAAGATTTTTTTAGAAGTGTATTAAACATAATACAATAATAGAAATATTTAACTCGGTTGTTTTTGCATTTTTAAATGAATTCATTGACGTGAATGAAGGATATTTAAATCGATGCTTTCGTGTGACCAAGCCACCCAAGTTAATAATTTACGTACATGTTATGCATATTATTTGATGGCTTAGCTGCAACAGTATTATAAGAAGTAAAATACCTACATATTTTACCTAT
The DNA here is from genome assembly GCA_020423425.1 of Chrysopa pallens. NCBI lineage: Eukaryota > Metazoa > Arthropoda > Insecta > Neuroptera > Chrysopidae > Chrysopa > Chrysopa pallens. Next base: position 62,736,462 of record CM035592.1, read on the forward strand.
AAGACTGATAACATCACACTAAAGACATTGAACACAATATATAAAATATTTAATGCTTTTTTGTTAGGGTGTTATTGATGGTACTTAATATTAAAGTTGTTGTTACTCTTTTAAATGACACACCTCATAGTTTTTTTTTTTCTACAAAATAACTTGAAAAAAATATATATATTTATATATAATAATATCCAACTAGAAATACATGTATAGATTTTATTTAAATTAGACAGAAAACAATTTCTGATATCGTAAACAATAATGTTTTTTAAAGCCTTTTTTGTAATATTTCATTTTGATAAGTAATTTATGAATTTTATCGTTTCTAACAGTAACAATCAAGATTTATCGTTTGAAACTTAAAATGGTATCTGAACTAAAAAATATAACAGTATTATTATGTATTTCTAATCATAAACACGAAAAATGTGAATCGGGAATCGGTGAATATGAACTTTCCTGTAATCTAAAACTGGTCAAAATTGATTAAAAATGAACATTTTGAATAAAATATCGGTAGGTGCCATAAACGAAATGAACAATAGGGTATTAAAACAGCTTTATTCGTAGAAATGGGTTTTGGGGAAACTTAGTTGGATTGAAAATTACTGAATCGAAAGTATGTTGTATATTCACTGATTGTATTTTTATTTATGATGCTTAAATCATAATGAATCCCGTTAATAATGGAATTTTGCAACCAAGTCACAACTTAACTTACAAATGAATATAAAAAAAAAGGATAATACTATAAAATCAAACAATGAGTCATAAAATATAGATAAAAATGTATATAAAAGGTGACAAGGTTTGTTTATATCGATCGAATTTCTTTCAAATACTTGTTGGGTTTTATATCTGTACGGCATTTTATAGAATTCTGTACTATATTATGTTTATAATATAATTTTAGTATTCAATGATATAAATTCAATGATACACATTCATTCACATTAATATCTAATTAATGTTGTTTTTGGAAAAACTAACAAAATCTACTTAAATATCCATTGTAATAATTCTCATAATTAACATATTAACATAAATCTCGGTATCAAAATAATAGGTTTCTAAATAAATGGTCTAAAAGCAATGGTCTAAATAAATAGCAAAGTGTTAAAGTGTACTAACCCCTGTCAGTGTTTTATTCACTTGGCCGTAACCAATAGACACAGTCACAAAAAACTAGATTCTATATCATACAAAGTGCACATATATTAACTTGAATATTTATTTTTTGAGAAAATCTTCGAAAATAACGTTATTTGGAAACTTAAATAACGTTAATTTTCCATTGTTATACAATTATATTAAGTATTACACTCGTTATGAAATGGCATATAAGTCTGTGAATGATATATGATTTGATTAGACTATTTCTCAAAATTTATTAACTTATTTAAATGAATAATTATTTATATTTACAATCATTCTCACAATTTTCAACCCAACAACATGTCTTTTTTTGTTATTATTTTCTTTGAAATTTGCTATACAATTTACATGAAAACAATTGAACAAACAATTATATTTTCTAGAATGTGAATGTATTATTACAAATTTGTACACTCGTAGCGCACCATTCGATTAAGAAATCCACGTACTAAGCACTGTACGAATAAATAATTCAAAGAAAATCTTTTAAAGGTATACATACACATCCAAAAAAACTACTGGTTTTGTAGAATTTTATGGCATTAAAATATTTTTATTTGATCCATTAATATTTTCATTTAGTTGCTTATACAATGGATGAGTAACATTCATATACCATAACTAATTTGAACACACTTATAATACATCGCTTCCAGATCTATAACTTGATTATTTGTTATATTTGGTACGTTTGGGTGGCGACAATAGACAATCAGATGTCTACAAACGATATAGACATACATATTTGTATCAAGATGGTAAGTAGTCATCAATTTGTAGACAAGTTTGTAGTAAAAGCAAGTAAATACACCCTCTAGTATTATTTCTATGATACAATAAATATAAACGTAAGTTTCTAGTTTTTCTAAATGTTTAAGGAGACTGTAAAGTGCTACAGTAACACACATTAAAAATGTACACCGTTAAAAGTTCTAAAACTACACTGTTGTTCATTTATAATGAATACATCTTCTAAATAATTGAGTTTTCAGCTTCTTCTATAAATTATGGGTTATATTTTCAAGTGTTATGTAATTTTGATGCGATGTCATTATAAATGGAAGATGTTTTATGATGTTCTAAAATAATAATGTTTTAAGAAATATAATATCTTGACTGTTTTTGGAAATTTGTAATGAACCAATAAATTAGCAAATAACATATGATAACAAACTATAACCTTTGGAATCAGTTTTGTTCGTTCTCAAAAAACAATAAAAAAGTTTCTGACAAAAGTAAAACCACCTTCAGAATAGTGAACAGCTAAAATTATATTAAATAAAATTTCTGTTCTCCAACGAATCAATTTTTAGTTAAAAATATGATTTATGTAAAATTTGAAAGGCAATTTTAGTTCAATTTCTTTTTCTTTTGTTTATTTCTATATTTTTGTTTTTAGTATTATGTTAGTTTAGTATTACTATAAACTTGGGTTTTGGTAATATACAATCACAGAAAAATTGTTTCGGAATTTTTCCGTCAAATTTGTATGGAACCAATCAGAAATTAAATAAAAATTTTTTAAATCGGTATATAAATTAAAGACAGAGATCCGAGGTCAACATAAAAAAAAAACCAATTGATAACATCTTCCTTTTATAAAGTCGGAAAAAAATTAACTTTAAGTCTTAAACCGTTTTTCAATTGATTCAATCGTCTAAGACAATTCTTAGTATTATTCGGACAATTATATTTCGAATAAAATATATTTTTTAAAAATAACGCCTCTTCGATAGATATGATCGTGTTAACAGTCTCCTTAATAAATTAAATCTATCGTTTTGTAAATATCTGCATTCGACGTTTTTAAAATACAATATTGTCAATAATATAAATTCAGTCTAGTCAAATAAATAAAAGTATTTCATCTAGAAAAAAATCTTTTGAAAGCACTATCATTTGATACGAATTCGTCACTGTAAAATGCGTCAATTAAGAATACCCTTAACGATTTCTCATGCATAAATAAATTCTATTCTGCGTATGACAAATTATTTTATTAAACTGTTGTATATGTTGTACATGTACATACACACAAAAAAAAAATTAAAAAAATACCTAAATAAATAAAATTAAAAAAAAAAAAAATTATAATTGAGCTAATTCCTAAAGTAAAATTTGTTCTATTTAATAAGTTTTTCTTTTGGCTGAAATTTTTGATAAAAGAAATCTGATCTATTATATAGAACATTCAGTTATATAACTTATTAGTCCTAAGGAGGTTTCAAATTTTGATATTTCGATTAAAGTACTGTCCCAACTGGACCAGCGGCCCTTGTTATGGCACAGATGAGAGCAAAAAGAAGATTTTTCGAAATTCAACCCTTAAATGAAAATGAATGGTTTTCAAATTTTGTAATTTTGTTGACGGTAAAATAGAAACCGCTATATCAGAAAGTTGGAAATTTGGAACAAAGGATCTAAGGAACAATGCTTGGAATTTGGGATTATCGTTGTCCAACATATTAAACATTTTATTTACATAGTTAAACATTTTCACTTTGATTTTCAACATTAATAAACCAAATCGGAAAAAAGCGTTTTTTGCCTCTATGTTAATTTAATCATAATGTATTATCAAAATTACGGAAATTAATCTATTACCATATAAATCCTTTGGAATTATATTGCTTAGAAATAATCGTGTAAATCGACGGCGTTACCTTGTACAAACAGAAATGAGGCTATCCAGGAAGGAAAGAGAACGAGTCGTTCAAAGGGTCCATTTTGAAACAACTTTGTGTTGGTTGAAAGATAATCTATTAACAGAATTCAATATGTTAACTTTTTTTACATTGAACTTAAATTATACATTTTTACATTGAAGTTAGCGACACTTGGGTATATGCGTAAACAGATCACAATTAGCAATGTATAATAGTAATAATGTGTACTATCACTCCAAAAAAGCAGTTGGTGAATTATATGTTCCTCGTCACTAAAGATTAATTCTAATTACCAAAAAAGTACCTACGAGTAGCTAATGTATACTGATTTTAATATAAAATTATTCTAGACATTGAGGAATATTTGAAAGCATTGCGTTAATTCAGCGTAGGTGGTCCCAAGCATTGAGACATTAGTTTTATTATTTATAGGTAATGCAGTTAGGTTTACCTGTAAAAAACAAATTTATCTTGATTAATAATAAATTGTAACTTGACCGCCTACAGTTTTCTATGATTTATTTCCTGTATCTTAAAAGAATTTTTTTTTCAAAAATGAAAAAATATAGCATTATATAATTCAGAAAATTGCAATCCATCCAACACTAAATTTAAATAAATAAATTCAATGTGTCACTATAATTTCACTTCCAAGGTAATAATGATATCAATAATCAAAAATATTACACAATCTATTTGGAATTGTTAGAAAATGCTGATACAGTTTATTGTAAATACAAAAATATATACATAAAAAATGTAAACTATAAAATTTTTATCGTAAATAACATTTATATATATTCAATGCTTGCTTGATACAATGAATTTTCTTATGAAAATAGTAAAATTTTTTTTCCAAGAAGTGATTGAAATAAAATTTATTTTTGAATAGGTATATGTGGTTCATAGTATATGTATTTTTATGAGTTTGTAAATAAATCAAACATTCTGTGATAAAAACAACAAAATTTCCCAGGAAAATAAAATATAAATTTATATTTTACATTGGAGCACTGTCACCGTACGGCGTGGTATAAGCTAAAAATTTTCGAGTTATGTTGAGAATATTACAGTTGTATGGGCACCGTGCATGAAAATGTTTTCATTCGTTTTTATGATTAAGAAATACTAGTTTATCAAACAAATGATAAATAGCTCTTCTCAAAATTTATTAACTCATTTTAAATGAATATTTATATTTGCAATTAAAAATAATTACTAATACAATTTCTTCCTTCAATCATTATTACAATTTTCAACCCAATAATAACTTAAATGAAATTTCTTTTTTTGTAATTATTCAATAATTTTTGTTTGACATTTGCTAAATAATTTATATGAAAACAATTGAACAAATAATTATATTTTCAAGAATGTGAATGTTTTATTACAAATTTTTGACTCTCGTAATGCATCAATCGATTAACAAATCGATTCAATGTTTTACACACAATACGAATAAATTTTCACCTAAAGATATTAAGACTTTATAAGATGGCCATATTAAATATTTTATAAACACTAATAACTTTTGTTTGAAACGTTTTTTCTTTCAATCAATAGGCTTAAATTAATTAAAATAAAAAATGGAGGCAATATCATTTATCACAGCTAAATATTTTTGAAATGAAGAAAATTTAATATAAAAAGATGAAAACATAATTTTGATAAAAATGAATTGTTTTTCATCTGTGTTAGCATTCAATTATTGATACGTATTTTTCGATAAAAAGTTCTTTTTCCGATTCGAAGACTTTCGTATTAAGGTTATATTTAAGAATTTTTCATTTATTCCATTTAATATCATATATAAATGGAAGCACGTAGCACTTCTTGTCGCAAATCAAACTAATATTTTTTAGATAGTATGAATTTTATTAACTCTATAGTACTTCATGCGTTTTGGGTTTACGAACGGTTAAAGCTAAAGTTTTTTTTACATCCTTAAAATAACTAAGTAATTAACATTTAAAACTCCTAATAACACAAGCATTTTTTTTTTAGAATCTTCATAGTTACTTTATAATTTCATATGTATGGTGTATGGCGATATTAAATTATTTTTTACTGTATTAGTTCATTTTTTTGAAAGCGGTTCCTTTATTAAAAAAATTTTTGAACATTCTGATAGATACGTTAAATACAAAATATAGAATCAATCAATTGCGTTTTTGACAACAAACTACTTAAATTATTCCAAATTTCATGTTAGGGGTAAAACTAAATGTCTAAATTATATTTTCCAAACAATTATTAAGTTTCGTATTCAATACAGATATTGAAGAATGTTCAAATGAACTTAATATAATAAAATAGGGAAATTGATTGAAACGATATGGAATTCGATTTTCATACACATGATAAAAATTAATGAATATATTATAATAAATACCCTAAAACAAAGGGTTGTTAAATAAAATTTCGATTAAAAAAGAAGTAATAAATGATTCTTGATGAAGGTGTGAGTTATAAACTTGAATATATCATACATATTGAAGATGTGATGTTATGGCAATTAAATTGAATATTCTTAAAACGTACATTATCGACTTGTTTGTTGACGAATATCCACCAAAATACTAAACATTGTTCATCTTCATTTCATGTAATAACCTATTCCATACGGTACATAGTAGAATATAATAATAATAATAATAATAGAAACTATTCAACTGATGAAATTGTTTTATTAGAAAGTAATAAAGATATACAATAAAGATATTGTCTATAAAATTAGTTTAGAGTTTTATGTTTAATACCTATATGTGCATACTAACAAAATATTACAGTCAGTTTTCATTTATATATATATATAAAAAAAAATAAAATAAAACAAATAGAGATGATTCTCATTCCCTGCATATACAGGTGATTTGTTTGTGACAAACGTAAAAATACTGAAACAAAGTCCCGTGAATTTACAAAATTGATTCAAACAATAATTAAATCATTTTAAGGACCGATTAATGTTAAGGGGCGGTTGACACATTATAGTGAAGCACCCTCCATTAAAAATATAATTTTTGCACCCAAATAACCCAAAAAATAACTATAAAATGTTTTAAAATATTGGAGGATATATAAAAATGGAGGAATTATCCAAGAGTTTTCTCAAACAACATTTAAATATATTGAATATTAATTTTTATATTAGAATTTCTTTCGATCAGCCCCCGTTTTTATGTGAATATTGTGCATACCAAAATTAAAAACATGTGAATAAGTATTTTTATGTTATTTAGGCGCTAAAATTAAAATAAAAACAGTAAATATTATATGTAGTTTAAGTCAACAGCTTGTTAGAAGCACACTCTTTGATGTCAATAGCTGTGGATAATCGCTCTTAAGTGTATACTTTAAGGAATTATCGAAGAGCATTTTCGAGAAACATTTTAAAATATATCGAATATTAATTTTTAAAATTGAAATAATAACAATGCATACATAATACATGCAGTTTAAGCCAACAACTCGTTAGAGGCACACTCCTTTATATCAATAATAGCTGTGGATAGCCGCTCTTAAGAGTACATTTACTTTAAAGATAAAGATCTGTTCTAGATTAAATCGAGGGCTTACTTAATTTTTAAAATTAAACATTATAGTTTTCTATTGCATATTTAAAGTACAAATAAAGAAATTTTTGTCTGAACAAATGTATTATGATGCATTATTTTTAAGATATGTTCAAAAATTAACTATTTTATATCAGAAAACTACAGCTTTAAAAAAATTATAAGAGCTTTAGTTTTCGCATAAAAATTATTTTTGTATAAAAAATGTTTTGTATATATATTATGTAACATAATATTACTTTAATAATTTCTCTGCATTAATTATAAGCTATCCATAAATTAGAAAAATTCTGATCGACAAATTTTAAGTAATCGCTTACTTTGAGCTTTTAAGTAGGAATTCCATTAGAGTTTATAGGAACTTTGCTACCCAAACCTTCCATTATTTATCAAATTAGAATAAGTTTGAGCGTATTGTAATCCTTAAAATAATCTGAGGTCTCTACTTATATATAAAGCTATAACCAATTATTGCTTAATTACAGTAAACTCAATTTATATTTTAACTGAAAACTAAAAAAATAATTAAATACATTGAATTGGATTTTTAACTTGGCGATTTTATTATATTGTTCATTTTCAACCACTGATTATCTAAAAATTATGTATTTATTATTAACCATGTAGAAAAACACATTTGCCGACGGATGGCAAGAAAAGTGTATCTATCTTACAATTAAAATATACCTTACAATTTATTTTGAAAATTTGATTTATTCAAGAGATTTATGAATCAACTATACACCATTGTATTTAAACAAAAGTATACTTTGTGCTTTAACAACTATTCACCAAATAGAATACAGTAAACTGTTCTAGTGGTACTGATTTATGTGTATATCTATAAAAATTTGTTTGGATTTTTGATGAGTAAGATATTGTTTTCAAATTAAATACATGTATACAGAGTGGACCGTTTTATATAAAAATGTCAAATATATTGTAGAGTTATGTACAGAAAAATGCTTTTAGTAAAATTGAACATTTTACATATGATATTTAAATTGGAAAATTTTTGTTGAAAATATTAAATTTTAGAGAATATAGATCAAGTAAAAATTAAGTACAAAAGAATACATTTATTTATTTATAAAAGAAATTATAGGAATTGTTATATTAATCCAAAACAGGATAATATAATATTTTCATGTTTTGAAAGCCCCAAAATCGATTTCACATCATTTAACAAAAATGTCTATATTTATGAATAAGTGTGTACGTATGTATGTGCGTTTATTTTTGTCCAAATTTTGTGATGCGTGTTCACGCACAAAACGAAATTTATCAATCGTAATTTTTGATGGTCCATGCAGAATAACCGATTCGATTTTAGGAAAAATCAGTGAATTGGATCCTTTCCAGGGATACATGATCGAACTTAAGGGATACAAAATAAATCTTAACAATTCAAGTCCAATTGAGCTTACTTTACGAAATATAGAAATTTAATATATTTATTAAATATAAAATAAATAAATGACTTCCAATATGTTTTTGGGTTTTTACCCATTCAAAAGGAATTGTGTTACAATATACATGTATCAAGCATAAACAGATTCAATATTTAGTCAAAATTTAAATTAAATTTTTAAATTACAATAATTTTTAAATTATAATAAATGTCCTTATATGAATTATATGTATTGTAATTAATAAATATGTGGAATCATGTATTAGTTACGGCAAAATGAGATGATTTTTATTTACGGAAATTCGTATAGAGACGTAAAGAACATGTTTTCTAATATTTATGAATATAGCTATCAGCATCGATATTTTATATTGAATTTTTAACAAATTTATTCAATTCACGAAAAAAGTATCTTAGGATATATCTTTTTTTTTATAAAAAATGAAATTTGTTTTCTATTTTTTTGTTTCTGTTTCGAATCAGCTAAGAGACTGAGATACCTTTGACATTTTTCGGAAAGTCTTCACTTCCATCGTAAATTAACATTCTTCGAAAAAACTTTATTTGTTAATTAATAAATATAAATTATTTTCAGTTACGAATTTAAGTCCACTCTATAGAATACAGAAAATACTGATAAAATCTAATCATTACATGTACAATACGTACTCCAAGTTCTATTGTTTTTTTATATTAGTATATTAAAACAACGAAATATATGAGATGATATTTTAATGAAACTGTCAACCACAAAATTTTATGGTATAAAACTAAAAAAAAAAAAAACATTAAACGAATATCTATGATAAACATTGGAAGCGATTAAGTTTTCAATTGTATAAAAATAAATTAGATAAGATAGTTTATGTACAGCGATCAGTTTGATATTTGAAATTTTAGCGTTTTGAGTTCACTCGTAACGAAATTGAAATTTAAATAGTTTCGATGTCTTGATGTTGTGAATGTTTTGGAAGAATCAAAGCATATTATATAATAGTATCTTAAAATAGACTGAAAATGGCAATTAGCTTAGTCCCAGCTTGAACCATGATGTTACATAAAATTAAAATAATTTTATGTTTTTAGTGTCGCATACCTTAGAAGAATCATAGCTTATTAGAGTATATCTAAAAACGTAATGAAAATGGCAATTGGTTTGGATTCTAAAACGTAATAAGATCTTTTCGTGACACATGAAAGGCGAAAATCTCCGTTTTTCCAGATACAGAGAACGTGAAGGAATTTTGTGTGCTCTCTTTTGTAGTTATGTGAAGATTATTTACCGAAAAATTTATAGCGTCCCTATGCTTATTAATCCATAGTTAATCATATATATACTTCTTTATTATTATTGATGTTATACTTCTTTAGGCGCGTTATGAAAAAATGAACAGAAATATTAGAATGTGCGCTCATCACTGTCACACAAAATTCACAGGTCGAAGCTGTTGTTATGATTTATGTTTCACTTAATATAAGAAAATATATATTTATTTATTTAATTTTTCTGTTTTGACTATCCTTCTCCAGTCCTTTTTATTATATTATTGTAATTAATTATGTGCATGCAATTAAAAATTGTTTTTTAAAGACACCAAAGAAGTATAACTTCTGACGCGCGTCCATAAGTACACGCACCCATTTTTTTTTAATTGACTACTTGATTCAGTTATTTTACCTATGAATAATGTAATCTTCAACTGTCTAATTAAACTAAGAAACAACAATGCCTCAAAAAACCGTACAAATCAAAGAAAATCAAAGTTAAGTTTTCTATATTTGTTTCTAATGTTCGAGGATTGAGTAAGCCCTGAAAAAAGGCTTTTCTAGGTATTCCTTACCGAAAGTATCAGCAAATATTTTCTGCACGTCAATCAGTTTTAAAAGCTTTGTGGATTTCATTTGGGCAAGATAACGGAACTACACTAGAAGTTTGAAAATATTGAGATTATTTTTTGATACTATGATGACAGTTAACCTACTGATCTACCCAGGATTGTTGATTGTTACTTTCGAACAGGCATTAAGTTTAATCAAACCATAAATGTATCAAAACAGTTTGTCAAATATAAATCTATTAAATAATATTTCATAAGTTTATAATTATTATTTTAATAACAGCATTAATAACTTTTTTTTTTTTTTAAATAATTCATAACATAGTTTTTATCTTTATATAAACCATGACATCATTATGACATTTATTTGACTTAAATTATACACAAATGTCATAAATTGATTATGTTACATGAGTATATATAATATTGTATACTATCTATATAGTATAATATGTTTATAGATGAGTTTCAAACGTTTATATATTTTAATTGAAATCCTATGTCATTTTAATCCATTTTATGAGACAGTTAAATCAACAAAAAGATTTTCAAACTAAAGTTTTTATAAATTGCTTTATATGTATATATGTTGTTTATAGAATTAAGTTATTCTTTCCGATAGAGAGAAAAAGGTAATATGCAAGAACCGTTCTTTAAGTGAATTTTATGTTTTGTTACATATAATTATCAGTGTGTGTAGATATTATTATTTATCAAGGTTTAAATAATTGTTTAATTATAAAACATATTTCTATTCACATAAATTAATAGTTAAGAACATTTTTAGAAATAGGCTTTTATTCAAGTGCGATGACAAGAATAAAATAAACTTTAAATAAATCAAAGCCATCAATTTACTACATCTCCCAATTTATATAAATTCACGCGGCATGCTTTTGTATCCTTTTAATTGTTTAATGTAATAAATTTATAGGTTTGATCTAATTTAAAGCTTTTTACTCTCTTTTTAGTTCGTTAAAATAGTAAAACCCGTACCCACCTAGTGTTTCTAGCAACTGCCCATTGCGGTAATATTATACAACCGTTTTATCGCATAGTTACTTAAAAACGAGGTTGTACTTTCCGATAGAGAAGTTAATGTTATTTACCCATCAATTGACGATACAGAAAACAGTCTTTTTTTTATTATAAGTAATAAAAATTAGATTATAAATCTTTTTACTGAACTATAAAACGTTTTAAAAGATCCATTAAAATGAAATATATCTATTAAATGTGGGTTAAATTTTATTTAAATCTACATATGTATATAGAACATATATAATTCGCATTTAGAATATGGAATTTACGACTATGGTTTTTAATCAACGACAAACATTCAAGAAATATATGTTAGTTCTCTTTCTCTTTCTTTTGATCGACCCAAAATATATTCTAAATGTTTAAATGTTCAATAAATAATTTCCTGAATAATTTTTCCTGGTTAATATGTTCCAAGTCTTTGCCTATATTGAATTTTCATATTTTTATACTCGAAATATATAAAATATATCAGTGTATATAAATTTTAAACCAAAGTTTGTACACGTTTCTAAATATCGAAGGGATTAATAATATTTTTATATACGTGTTCATAATATCACTTAATAAGCCTATTTCTGTTTGATTCTCCGTCATCATCAATAACTCAGACATAAAAAGTAAGTTTAAGTTCGTGGATAGGTTGTTTTTATTCGCTACAATTTAAACTCAATATCAGCTAATATACACATTGTTCAGGAATGATGATCAGTACTCAAATACAACAAAAACGAGAATGTAGATCTTGAGAAATAACTTCTAAAGTTTGATATATTCATTTCTTAATTTCATGTATAAATATTATAAAACTGGCAAATTATTTTATATGTATTTACAACTATATAGACTGGATTTTGTGTAGTATAAAATGAATGCTTTAACAGTTCAAACATTGATTCTCAAACCTTTGCCAAGTTTCTAAACAATTATTACTGTTAGTTGTTATCTTCATTTGTTTACAATAAATTCAAGCCAAGTATCCTTAGTTTCATTCCATATCGCAAGGTGAATATAGCAAGTATGTTGTCCTAGCTTCTTTAGATTGCTTATTTAAAAGCCAGTCATTTGTTTTTGTAAACTTGGTGGTTTCTTCAAATAATGATTATTTTCAAGGCAACTTACACGTTCAGTATGGTTGGCGATTAATGGCTAATTGTGTAACGTCATTCTAAATCCAAAATAGCGACACATACAAGATGGCGGACTAGTTATTATCATTGCACTCCTAAAATATGGGTATAAAATGGAAGTACTTACTAACATAAAATCGACAAATAAAGTGACGTTACTCTAAATCCAATATGGTGGACTTCAAAAGCTTAAAACTCAATTTTGAACCAGATATGTTCAACTAAATGTTTTTCAACGATGTATGGAAAACAGTGTATGGCATACATTTATGACATTTTAGTCCCGCGATAACTAGACAGATTAAAATAATCTAAAAGTAAAAAACATTTTTAAAACAAGCTTTAATTTAAATTTCCTAAAAAGAAAAACATCATGTTATAACGTCATTACTTTATGAGATTAACTTGTGTAGATAATTAAATTAAACACCTTGGTGTGATTGCTTTAAATTATTAAAATTGTAAAAGTTAATGTGAGTACTTAACTTTCGACAAGCTTTTATGTCATATAAATTGAGTAATTACGTTATAAGATGATAGTAAATATTTTAAAGTAAAAGTTCAGTTTTGTCTTTTAAAGGCTTTTAATAAAAGCTTTTTTTAAAAAGGTTTTTTTACTTTTAATTTATTTTTTTATCATTTTCGTTTGAATAAGAATTCTAATATTGAAAGTATACAATTTCATATAAGAAATGAAACAATTTTAGATAAAATAGTTTGGAGTGATCCGCCAGTGGTTTTACATAAATAGTTAATAAATATTACATATCTGTGAGAGATACCAGATGTGATTTAATAGTTTTTAACAATTACAAAAAAAAAAGAACATTTTGCACACATTGAATATAATTTAATTGGAACCGTTTGATAATATGGTTAGAATTTCAATCATATTTAAATTAATCCACAAATTTTATTTGGATATAAATTACATTTTGAAAATTATACCTATATCCATCCACACTGTGTATAGTACGTGGAAGGGACTTCTTAATCGATTGATACGATTCGAGTGTCTAAAATTTTGTAATAAAATATTTACATTCTAGACAATATAATTATTTGTGAAATTTGGAGAATTTATAACAAAATAAATGTATGTTAATGGATTGAACATTTTAAGAATGATTGAAGAAATTTCATTAGTAATTACTTTTAATTACAAATATAAATAATTATTCATTTAAATTAACTTATCAATATTGAGATATTTCGGATGTTATACCATAAACATTTCGGATGTTATACCATAAACATTCAGAGAGTTAGATATCAGTTGATTGATCAACTACTATTTCGTAACCATAAAAACGAGTGAAAACATTTTGAGGCATGTCGCCCATAAACCGTCTAAGAACATGAATAGTATAGCTTATTGTATAGCTTCATATCCGAATTTACTGTCCTAACTAAGTTAGCCATTGCGGCACACCTCGCACATCTCTAACAATGTATGTGATCTTAAAAAAAGAAAAAGATTGAATTGAACTGAATTGAATCAACAGAACATAGAAATATTTAGAAAACAATATTAAAATACACTGCCAGTAATTGGCATAGAACTTCCTGGTTTATGTTTACTTAAATAACTAGATGTTCAAAAATTTATCCGCAAAAAACTTGTAATTTGGATATGAGGTGAAACACTTGAGTTTTTACTATTTAATTCTGTAAACTTTTATATTTGTAGATTCCATAATGCAGTTAAATTTCTAAATATTCGGAATAATCGATTTCTATGCAACTCAGGTTTCGTCTAACGATGTATCAATGTATCGCCGTAAAAAAAAAAAAAAAAAAAAAAAAAACATTTTAAGAATATAGAATTTTACAGGTTAATCAATGAAAGAAACTTACGCAAACCGTATACACAAATAAAGTTTCATCAACTTATCGTGAACTGTTTATGAAATATCCGTATTTAAACGAAAAACGATTAGGAAAATGTGCAGGATCATCGAATAGGTAATTAATAGATTAGTTGTTTCTAAAACGGACCAAGTTTGTTGTATTTGAGTAATTAATGTAAGTCAAGGCGAGTATCCAAATTCGATTGTCCGAAACACAGATGAATACGAAATAAGTGGCGGTTGCGATGTTTCAATTCGACTTCTTCAAGCTTTAAAAAATATAGACTAAGAACTATAAAATTTTTCACAATTATAAACATTTATAAATCATTTACATTTCGAATAAACCAAATAGTTCTCAAAGATTGTTCTACTTCTATTGATCCTCCACTCTTACACTCCACACGCTAAATCGAGTATTTATGCATTTTTATTATTATCAGCTTCTACTTTTTGAAAGCGTTAATTATTTTTATTTTAATTTTTAAATTAAATTAGAAAAAGTTTAATCGAAATACTTAGATAATCTTTTTTAACAAATTTCATAAGGCGGGGAGGTTCTCAATTCAATTGTTTTTGTTATATTTGTTACCTCGGAACTATCGAATGGGTGAACAAATTTTAATAATTCTATTTTATTTGAATGCTGTTGCTTCCTGTGTTGCCTTGATGTAGTGTTCCTTAGAGGAGACAAGACGCAAAAACAATTTTTAGTGACTAAACATAACGTAACGTAGTTAACGATCTTAACCGTTCACCAAAGTTAAGTAACAACAGACCCAGTCAGAACATGGATGGTGGAACATCTAGGATTACTGTGTACTGTTGTTGTACACAGCTTATTTTTTTGAAGGTGGTTCTTTTTTTTAAATTTTTATTGTTTATCATTAAACTATCAAGAATTCAATTTGCAATATTCATAAATTATTTACATGCCAATGATAAACGTTAAAACTGTGGGCTGATGAAAGTTAATGACTTGATATTATTTTATTTTGATATTTTAATTTAAACACTAGTTCGTTACAATTTTTTTAAATACAATATATAAGATAAAATACCGATAAGCATGAGTTACCAAACCTAGTCTGGTTTTATGTTATTCACTTAACATGTTAAACATAATAAAGTTGTTGACAGAAGAAAAAATTACAAAGTGTAGAAGATAGACTGAATAATTACGATTCTAAAGTTGAAATTAGCATTAATTTCTTATTTTCGTTGTTTGACTATTTAAACCGTTAATTACTCGAAATATTTTTGAGAAAAAATAATAATCTGTGGTAAATACAGATTTAAACAATTTTATATTAAGGTTTTGACAGCGTTTATAAACGTTATGTTAAATCCAATTTTTATCCTAAAATTTATACGAAAATGTTTGGGCTTTAAACATAACTCTAATACTATATTTTATCGATAGATACATTCAAGTAGATAGAATCAGAAAATGCTTTAAATCGTTGTTTAAAATGTACATATTCTGCATATATCGAAAACCATTATATTTATTCAAAAACCATGATTTTGAATAAATTCGAATTTTTCGATTTTAATAAAAAATTTTTATATTCTTGGATAAAATATTACACTGACAAGTTTGAATAGTTTTATAATAAAGTTATAATAAAGATGTTATGGATGCCCCCCACATGAGTCTACAAAAGCATTCAAATTTTAATAGCAGTACTGCTTTTGAAGTAAAAATATGGCTACTAAGACTCTCCAAAACCGCCGATTTTAAACAGCTTATATTTCTATTATGTGGAATCAATTCACTAAAACATGTAGAGAATTTGCTTTGTTTATGGTTATAAATACTTAATAATGGAAAAATCATTACTCTCACTAAAGACTTACGTAATGATAGTTGTTTGGTAACAATTTCTGTTCATAGTTGTTGGTTATCAATCAGAACACATCCTGTGGAGGAACAACTAATTAGCCTACTTGGTGGATATAGTCAACTCTAAACGAAATTTATAGATTTCAGTGACATTCTACAAATCGATTCAAGTTGTTGCGCAATGTGAGACTTTGGCGGGCAGTTTTCGTTTTTGAATATGGTGATCTGCCACTGAATCTTAGACTCTTTTTGAGGTCTACCTGGAATTCAAAGTACTTCGTGTATCCATTTCGTCTGTTTAACCATTACTGTATTTTATAAAGTTCATGGAAAATATTTTTGATAAAGATAAAAAATTTAAAAATGTCCAACATACAATTTTTGCATATTACCACTTCTTCTATTTGAATTTTTTAAATATAATATTATTATTTTAAATCTTTATTTATTCAATACATACAAATTCATATTGTGAATTGGATCTTGTGAGTAGGTTGATAGGTTGTTGGTCTGCCGTCATTTTAAAAGAAATTATACCGGTATAGGTCTTGAATTGTGAGAAAAAAACCTCCACAATATAATAGTATAGCTGATTGCTTCCTTCTTACCCATGCAATCAATTAACTTCTTCTTTAACTTAAATTCACAAATTACCAATGCCAAGATTCGAACCCATAACCTTCATGTCTAAATAGTCTAACAATAAGACGTATAATACACCTTTTACCGCTCGTACTCTTGCCAGGTTGATTGACAATGGCTTCAGCATCAAATAATTTGATTGATTTTACAATCAAACGGTTCATTGTAGAGCATCCTACTGATACAAATATTAGTAAATAAATAATTTTAAAGTTTATATTATTTTCTCAACTTTGTTACACCATACAACATTTATAGACATATTTATATCATTTTAAGTATTATATCTAAATTAAAACACGTTATTATTTTATCACAAAGTCATATAAACGAAGTATTTATAATATGTGTTTTAAGATAAAATATCAACATTTTATAAGTATATGTTGTAAATAAATTTTTTTATTATTATATATATATATACTCTTTGAACAATTTAATTTTTATATTAAAATTATTATCAAGAAAGCTTTAAAGTTTATAAAAATATAAACATATATTTATATTATCTAGAGTATAAAATACTATGTTAGACCATGAAATGTCATTTCATGGCATGTAAACTATTGTTTATAAACCATATTCAGTCATACTAAGAATAAGATTTATTTCATGAATACTGGCTGGATACATGAGTGTTTATACATTATGAAAAATATTCTGGACTGATGCGTGATGTTTTCAATTCTAACTGTCAATTAAATAGAAGTATTACCAATTTAGATGCAAAATCGATGCAGAAGAGGTGGTCTGCTGTTATAGGCGTGTTTGTCTAAAAAATGTTAATCGTCATTACTATTATGATCATTATTATTCAGGTACAAATGTAATTTCTACTTCGGTATAACGAGTTTAATGTGTTTAATACAATAAAATATTTTGAAGTATCTAAATTTAATAGTAGTGTAAGGCTCTACTATTAAATTTAGATACTTCAATATATTTTATTGTAATAAACACATTAAACTCGTTATACCGAAGTAGAAATTACATTTATAAATAATATCACATAAACGATGAAAAGATTCGCTTGTGTTCATAATAACAATGACAAAACTGTTGAATAGATCTTAAAATTAGTATTACATTGGTAAAGACACTTTATTCAAAAGTTTGTTTGAATAGTAAATTATTGACACGTAGGTACTTATTATTATTATTGATGCAATTTTTCTATGCAAATCAAATTCTTAAGTTTTGAGTTTTTCAGAGGCCATAAATTTTTTCCTTTATACAACTTCAATTTAATAATTAAGTGATTACTTTGCAATGGTCTAAAATGGCAACGAGAAGTGGATCTCAAACTGAACTTTCTGGGATTTCACGGAAACTACTACTCGTATCGTTAAATGATATTTTCAATTTTTTTGTGTCAAAATTACTTTAGAAAATTTATTCAAAGCAGAGAAAAAATTGGTATTGTTTTCGATCGTAAATTCGTAAATGGTGTTTTTTTTATAACAACCATATTTTACGTGGGCGAATTCTCAACAAAGGATTATAAATTTTAAAAGTGTACAAAAAATAATTAAGTAAATGGTATAAATTGTTTACAATTATATTTTAACCAGTGAATGGGAAGAAAATTATAAAAAGAATAAATGAAAGTAAGGAATTACTGTTATTAAAAAAAGAAATTATTGAAACAAATTTTATAGTATTAGCATGCGAAACTAGAAAATGATTATGTTGCAATAAGTTATATACAGTTTTTCATTCAAATTATATTCCTTACCAGAGAAAATAAAAGTAACAAAAATCTACAAAACTATTGAAAACTACGAAAAAGTCTTGTGTGTGAAAATCTGAAATTGAATAAAAATTACTACAGTAATTAACATATGAGATAAATAAAGATAAATACATTTACCTTTATTCAAAAACGACTGTTTGCTTTAGAATACCTTAATTTCAAGCAAATACCCCAATAACTTTAAACGACAGAAAAAATTGTTAGAAATTTTTTAGGGTAGCTTTTCTGTGGGTATGCATAAATTTTCTTTAAAAAATCTTTGCATCTAGGGTATGTTCATATCCTTCCTTATATATTATCAAACAGTTTTTAAATGTAGTCTTAAGCCGATATATCTAAACAGTGAACGTTCTAAACGCGCTGATGTTGTAAGCAATAGATCAATATATTGTTTTTAAAACAGTATTGTTTATAAAACAAAACTATTAGAATGTAGCGAAATAAAATTTCGGAATCGCATGGCTGTTTGATATTTGAGTTATTTAAACGCTGAAATTACATTATAGAAAAAACTACGAAATATAATGTCAATTTTTAATTATACAATATAGCCATCTAGATTTGATTCTGTTGTCATGTTTATGTGCTCGATCATTTATTAGTCTTATTTAAATATTTTTATCTGTCAATTTTTTTATAACAATAAACTAATAAAACCACTTTCGAACATATATTATAGATTCGATATTCTATATAATAGGTTTGACGATATGATTTAAAGTTATATATGCAATTCCAAATACAACTTTAAAACATTCATTTATATTCGCTAGTGCTTATTTTGATGAAAGCTTTTACATGTTTCTGCCATTAATATTATACAACTGCATGTTTGAAATTAGTCAGAAATCATAGAATATTTTATATACAATGTATGCATTACAACGTATATTCATATTTACCGATTGTTCCAAAAGCATCAAAATAGTAGACGACAATTCATTAGTATTCGTTTTTTTGATTCACGTCAGAAAAAATACAAAAATAAATATACACAAGGAAATACACAAACTTTGGGTGTATCGTTTGTTTAAGCGAATAGCCATCGAAATAAATTCATTTATAAGAATTTTTCTTTTTTTTTTTTATTAAGCTTTCAACTAACAAAAAGTAAATTATTCAGCTACATTACACTTTACAAAAAATTTTACTTGTAAAATAATCTTTAATAGGTGAAAATTTATAGAAAAGTGAAAATTCATATTAAGGGAAATATCATAACATAATGTGTCGGACACTTAAGTTACACATTGAGTTCAAAATATTCCAGAAACTTCAATATGTATTCTTCTTTGGTATTAGGTTACTGCTTTGGTATTAGGATAGACGAAAGCAGAGTTAATATCCAATGGAAGCATCAATTCCGTTTGGGATGATTTTATATCTTGGTGTATTTAACGTAAAAACAAAAACTTTTGATATACATTATATTTATTTTAGTTTCCATGGTTAGTTTAATAACTCATCATCACATGTCGACCAAATTGAGAGATTTCCTATTTTATGTTACTCCACATACATATCCACAAAACTATATCGTAGATCCATCCATATGAACTTATTATTTATAACATGGACATGCTTTTCAGTTATTTTATAAAACTGTTTTATTTCAGTTCACCGAATTTAATTTAAATTGATGTATTTTGATGTTGTTTTTGTTTTATTAAAGGTATTTTATTTAAAAGAACTTTGGTTTTGATTTTTATCTGTGTTGATTTCTAATAGTGTTTTGCGTTAGCATGGAAGTTAATTCTAAAAATTTTTTGTATGTAAATGTGTGTAGATTGCAGTCACAAATTACTTACATTGAATTGTTCGTTGTTAGTTGACAAAATAAATAATAAATATACGCCAATTATAAAGGTTAAACTTTTTCAAGATCTATAAATATGTTAACTTAAATGTCTATATGTTTGAAAAAGTTTGACCAAAATTTAGTGGGAATTTGGATTTTAGATTTAAAAAAATGTATTTCTATAATAAAGTCACAAAAATTAATTAAATTTTCAATTGCAGATAATAGTCAATTTCAATTCAATTTAAATGGCTGAAGAAATATATAGTCCCGGTCAAAACGCCTACGTTAACATCTCATGAGTTTAAATAAGAGTATTTTTTAAGGTGCTTTAATATTTTATTCTACGTTAACATCTCATGAGTTTAAATAAGAGTATTTTTTAAGGTGTTTTAATATTTTCAACAGATTTAGTTTTATTGATCTAACTATAACTTTCATTTTAAAATGAGTAAATAATAAATTACACCATAACAATCGTGTATTTATTAATTTTAAAAAACATGAAATGTGCAGATAGAGGAGCTTCTTGATCGGAAATATGCACACATCCGATGAATGGTCCAAAATGATCTGAAAGATTGATTCCCATTCGTGATATGGGCATTTAAATGAAAAATATAGACCATATATTTATAAATAAAGACCATCCTTGATAACGCATTATTTACCAACTTATAATTTACCAAAAATTTATTCTGCATATCTGTCCTTATATCTGCTATTTGAAGTTTGAAGTGTTCTGAAAACATGTCTTCCGTTTCATTTTGAATTGTATTACAATGTACAGCAAAGCACTCTTGTAGTATATTTGGATCTTTGCAAACCTGCACAATTTCAGATAATTCATAAGCCTGAATTTGAGTACATATAGGTTAAGTTAATATAAGCATGTTAAATAAGTCCTTACTGGCAAGTAGATAGTGTTCAATTGCAAATTGAGCGCTTATATGAATGACCGTTCATAAGTACTGTTCAATACATACATAAACTATTTGTTTGTAAGCAAGAAATGATGAAAAAATAAATGTAAAAAAAACTCATATTTTTGGTCGAGTCGTTATTTCTTTTCATTATACATTTTTTTTTTTTTTTTGCTTAATTTCGATTTCTGACCATATTTCATAATTTATGATATTGTAATACCTATTTCGACTTTAAACTTGGAGAGAAGTTGGATTGGTATGCACCATAAACAGTCGTGGAGTACTAAATAACGTTACTATATAACCAACGAGTGACATCTCTTCGGAGAATAATGTCTATTAGCTTATTCAAACTGGTAACTAATTTGTAGTCCAAATACGTATTTTCAAAATATCAAAAACAAATTTTGATATCGGAAATTGGGTGCAAAAAGCAAAATTTATTTGTGAATTTCAAGCTCTTCTTTATGTTATTCTTGTTATTTTATTGCTAATGGTCAAAGTATTAGGTTTATGTTGTTTAAAAATTACGTTCAGATCTGTGGCTCATTAGTTTATTTGTGTGAATTTATTATTATTGATTAAATTAACCAATTTGTTAAATAAAATTACTTTATTTAAATAGTTTATTGCATTGATTATATTCCATATCTCTGTGTACTAATTTGACTAACAACGCAATCTAGTGATTATGAGAGGAGTTTCTGGTTTATTGAGTACATTTTTTTAATTCTCGGATAGAAATATTCTACGTTTCATGAAATACATATTCAATCATTTTATCATACAAATGTGAGAACATACTAAGATGACATAACAAACATTTTCAAAAAGTTAATTATAAACAAACAATATACTTTTAAGAGTAATTAATATAATAGATAACAATAGACTGTATATTATTTTATCAGCATCAATATAATATAGTTAAAAGAAAACTGTTACATACTCACATCTTCTTCTAAAAGCACCTTATCTTCTTACCGAAAACAACTTAAAATAACAACTTTATGTCACAATAGTTTTAGGCGATATAACCATATTTAAACTCATATACATATATATACGACTAATATATTTATACCGAAATACACAAAGGTAAATAACAAGATCTTATTTCAAAGTTGATACTTATGTAAATGAGACAAGATATTTGAAAAGGGTTTTATCATTTTCTTCTTCTTATTACAGCTAAAAATAATGTACAGTGTGTATAATCATAAATATATTATATATGTACAAAGCTTAGAAGATAAATAAGTGCTAAGTAGATAAATACTTAATAAAATCTTCCTTTTTTCAGAAGAAGTGTATGAAATTTATATGAGTACTAGAATAAGTGTGTATAAAAAGAATTTAGTAACGTAATAAATAGTTAAATATTTTAATATAGAAGACCACTGAAAATATATAGTTAATAATCGACACATAGCTTACTTTCCATGTATATTTTTTAAAATAGCTTATAGTATGTACGGAACTTCTTCACCGAATGAGTTTTAACAATTTTGGATGAATTTTATCACTTTGTCTAGGTTCGTGGTCATATTTGATTTTAATTTAATAAGGATGTTTCATAATAAGTGATTTTAACACAATAGGCAAGATATGCAATTAAAAAAAATTAGCTATTTTACACATCAATGTAAAACTAGGCTGAATACCAAACAAAATTCGAAAACTAAATTATAATTGATTCAAAAACGAATGTAAATAAGTGCCATGGACATCGATAGGACCTCTTACCGTCAGGCGAGTCTTATGTATAAATAGTATGGAAATGAAAATGTATGACGTCAATTATGGAAATATTCGTTGTTTAATTAAGAATTTTGAACGTCCATATTTTGGAAAAGATTTAAAAAAAATAATTGATGTTCGACGAAGAAATTCATGTTCGACGCCTCAATTGTTTAAAAAAAATTAGTGCACCCTATTTAAATGATTATAGCACGCGTGTTCATAGAAAATGTCATTAAAATCGCAAGATTCGCGAGATATGTGTATTTGGCTTACCACAAATTTTTGAAAATTTGTTCAGTAGTTCAGACATTGCAAGCGTTAATCTAGATTTATGAAACTTGGAAGTTAAATATTTGTTTAAGTGTACAAGCTTTGATTGTTAAGAATGTAATCATGAATTCTTCCCTGAAGTACCGACCTGCAATTCAAAGTACAGAAGAGATCCGAATAATCCGGTTCACCATTCCCTGCAATTTAAGCTGTATTTGTTCACGCCCAAGTATTTGTCTAGAGTAATATGAAGCAAAAGTATTTATAGAACAAGTCTATTTAAAATTAAAAGAGTAGGTGAGAAATGCGTTCATGAGTTTTGTAAAATAAAAAACTAAAAATGGAAAATGGAAAATGATTATGCCTGGAAATTACATTACATTTTATAAAAAACATATTTTTGGGTTTTGCTAGCTTGTGAATAGTGAAAGATTAAAATTATTTCACTGTCTATATTTCCTAAAATTTACAAACGCTAAGTTATAAAAGTAAGGCAAACTTTCAAATTAATTTTTGGTATTCACTAAAGTCGGGTTAACTTCATATTTGATTTTCTATGCTCTGAGGTAATCGAAAGATGATACAAATAGATCGCTCATATAAAAATCATGAGTTGTTTGGTTTTTAATGTGAAAAAAAGTTTATACCTTGAATAATTAATCACAACTCTATTCTTGTTTCATCTTTTGTATTATACAAGTTTCAAATTTATCTTAGAGCCTGAGAAATGTCATCTGGAAACAATCGAAGACTTTATTCGTGAATGTTAACATAACAAATATCAAATGATCAAAGTTCATGACATATTCTGATTTTCGATTTCAATTTCATTATTTAAAAAATTCAATTATTTAAAAAGTTTTGATTGAATTTCTCAAAAAAATATGTCTTCTCGTGAATTTTACTACATTTCTATATAGAAAAGGTAAATAAATTTACTAAGAAAAAAGTAAAATCTGCCTTGAAAGAAATAAATAAATTTAGCCATTTAAAAAAAGTAAGAAAGAAATTTGACCTGCCGAAACATTCAAATAAACACGTTTGAAAGGTCGTAATGAAGTTGACATAGTAGACAAAATCTAAATTAATAAAATGAAGTTTTTTGAACTCATGAGACACAATGTAAACATTTTAAACTGATAAAATTATATAAACATAGAATTCATTAAAATAGATCAGGTAATTATTTAATGTCTGGCTTTGAAAAGGTGACATTATCAGATGATATCTATTAAATTATTGTTGTAATTTCTCAATACTGTCATTAACAATATATTCATTCACCATCTATATTTATATAAGAGAATCTTCTTGTTTGTTTGAATTCTTCTTATATTTCTTTTCTATTTATATCTTTCAAGTAATTACTAACGCACAATGTTTACATTGATTATAAATGTTTTTTAGTATTTAAAAAAAAAAAAATAATTCTTGTATTATTTTATATACGTGGAAAATTTATTGATGAACTAATTAAAAAATCCAGGCAAATAATAAAATAAAAAATATGATACAGATTATGAAAATTTACTAGTAGAAAAACTACAATATCAATAATGGACAGAAATCTCTCTCGCAATATACGAATACCTTCACTTAAATAGCTGTATACATGGTAAGTCTGTAACGAATAATTTGCAATTTGGACAAGAGATAGAAAAAACTATTTCTATATTTCAATCATATACACTGTTTTTTTTTTAATGTAAAGTTTTATTTACAGTCAATTTTATATTTTACAAATATACCCGACGATCTAATAATATGATATAAAATTTTATATATGTGTGGAATTGTTTTGAGATTTGCCCTTTCTCCTCAGTATTCAGAATAATCAAATCAAATCTAACAAAAGTCAAATCATTTGGTGTATAATTACATGTATCTATGCACAAAATTTCATCAAAATCGGATCAATGGTTTGCTACATCAATGGGTAAAAACTCATAATCGAATATCATGAGAATTCTCACTTTTTGAAATAGGTAATAATCACATTTTACCTCATAATTATGGTAGTGATTGCACGATTTTAATTAACAGAAATTGTTTGCAATTTCCTTGCCTACATTCTAATTTGAAATCAAAATTAGTAATAATTCCGATACACATAATATATCATTTATAAATATGCTTCTCAAATTTTGATATAGCTTAGTCACGGTTTTGTCAACAAAAATTCTGAAAAGTGGGCCATTTTTTTTTCGGAGCCCGAAATATTTTCGATTCTCCTCACAAGGTTAAAATTGATAGCCATTTAAAATTTTGTTTTAGTAGCATTCAAGTATGATAAAATAATAATTAACCATTTACGTTTGAAAAATACATATAAGAGCCTTTTTATAGAAAGAGTAGTTATAATCTAAGAACTTTTCTTAAAAGTTGTGGTTGGCTTGTTTGAGTAATTATACGTTTGATTCCATATCTAAATATTAACAATTCAAATCATGATACCTCAATAGATATCCTCATGTAAAGTTGTTTGTAAACTTAATAATATAAAAAACCATAAGAAAATATTTTTTGAATTTGTGCCATTTTAATTTTTACTTTAATACCACATTTACATCACACGTTTAACTATTTTAACAAAAATTATTAGTGTTTTGGTTAAAACTATGTTTTTGTGAACATTAAATAAAAACCAAAACAATGTATTAATCTTTAGATGGTGGCTATATTTCAAAATCGATCGAGTCCTAAACGTCCATACCTACGTCTAAAGTTTCTTAAGATTTTTGTTTCTTTTCAAATATAAGTAGTGGTTTATTAAATTGTATAAATAATTTCTCGCTTGTATGTTGAATATCACTTTATTGAAAACTTGTTGTCTTGTAGAAATAATTATATTTATCGAATTTTTACTTAAAAGGGGAAAGTTATCTGGGGTTCACTGAAGTAGATACTTGAATAGAAAAAAAAATTGATAAAGACAAGAAGATTATTCGAAAATTATAAAAAAAACACCAAACACATAAAAAATGGTTTTTTAATAAAAAATAATCATCTTTTAAAAACGTTTTTCATACCTATATTTGAAATTTTCATTCGTAATCTAATTAAATAATACATTCCCTTTTAAAGCATGACTGAACACCTCTGTGTAACCTAATCGAAACTATTAACAGTATAACGCTATAATATAGCTCCCCCACTTTAAACGAACACTTATATAGTACTTAATATTGTTTCAAATTTAACTTTGACTCATATTTCATAATAAATTATTTTATCTGACACGATATAAAAAATTGGTATAGAAAGATGATTTAAAATATGTTTCATATAAAAAATCGATAATTTATATAA
Organism: Chrysopa pallens; assembly: GCA_020423425.1. Taxonomy (NCBI): domain Eukaryota; kingdom Metazoa; phylum Arthropoda; class Insecta; order Neuroptera; family Chrysopidae; genus Chrysopa; species Chrysopa pallens. Next base: position 62,763,412 of record CM035592.1, read on the forward strand.
TTTATCAAAATGAGATAACAACGAATTTGAAAATACATTTCAGCAACAACAAAATTATAATCATTCTTTCCGTTATTGGAACATAATCAATTAATTTTGCAAAATAATACATCCATAATGAAATTATGAACTATTTCGTTAACGTTATTTTTATCATACTTCAAAGAAGTTACAATAAAACATTTGTTGTATTTATTTAAAAGCTCGGATTTCTTAAAATCGAGAATACCTACCTACAGAAAATATAATTAAAGGAGTTGACGGATTCTGGACTCACTGATTCAAGACAGAAACTAAAGCAGCTGTCCGATAAGGTGCTTTGCGTACTGAATTCTTTGAAAACTCACTGGCCAGTTACGTTTTGTCTAAACATATTTGGAAAAAAAAAACTATTTTAACAGCAAAAAGAAAACAAACAAACTATACAATCTAGTATCTTATAATTTTAATTTTTAAATAAAAATATAATATTTCGATTACGTATTTTATTTTGTTGGAAAGTAGCCCAAGCCTTGAAACTTTACTTAATTACACATTTTATTTAACCGTAAATCAATTTTTATCTAGTTTTTAAAATTTTTGCGATAAAAAGTCATTTAATGTCCTAATTTTATTAATTTTTGCAAGTTTTTTAGTTATAAAATTATTATTTGTTAAACTCACGAAGAGGTCATGGGTACGTCGCCAACGTGCAGAAAGTCGTGTAAAGCTAAGTTATAGTAACTTTAACTACTTTTATCATTTCCATCAGTTCTTCCTTTCTTTTAAAATGAAACCAATAAAACTTATAAAACTCTCTCATACACACTGTAAATAGTTATAGACATCATCATAAGATTATAAGATCAGTATATAAACTTCCATTAATAAAAAAATATTTTGTGACAATATGTTCGTTTTATACAAAATGTAAATAACAATAAAAATTATATATATATATATATATATATATATATATATATATATATATATATATATATATATATATATATATATATATATATATATATATATATATATATATATATATATAACTTCAATAAGACCGGTTCGGTCTCTACAAAAGATTGGCTTCTGCTTTTTGCTTGCTTCTATTGTAATAACAATATTTATATGTACAATAAAGCACTTAAGCACATAAAATTGTAATTGGTAAATTTTAGTGTTTTCAATAAAAAGTTAAAAGTATTCCTCCTGTAAATACATGTTATTATACAATATACAGGTTGTCCCCAGAATTATTTTCCATAGGACAAATAGGAGACACTTTTATAATACATATGCATAAACTATTAAAACTTACGTATACTTTAATATTGCATTAACACATACACATATTATTATTATTTATAGTCAAAAACAAGTCTCCATCATAAATATTGAATATTTTAAAAATAATAATATTATAGTATTTATGTGTAATATGTGGTGATTATACAATATAAACATACACTTATAGAACATTCCACGTATTATAATACGCATACCACCTTTCCTAAATATTTTAAAAATTAATAAATAAAAATACAGTGCTGTTGATTCAATTACAACAGTTTGAAATATAGTTGTAAATGTTAAATTTTTGTTGTTTAGCATTTTAATATTAGCCTCCTAATAATGTGTTAATGAAATGAATATGTGGACTATCGGTATATAATAATATATATGTTGTGAAAATATTTTTTAATGAAATGAATGTTTCCTTCTGCAATAAACGAAAATGATAATGAAGTAAAAAGTAAAATGATCATAATAATATTCTTCAGTCTCCCTAACAAAAATTGTTAAATATATATCCTATGGATATTACTGGAATATTATACTATTTTTTTATCTCTACAGTTTAATGGTCTACGAAAAGTTTCTGATATACCTCATGTATCTGTGCCAATAGCCAAAATTTCCTGGATGACAGGAATTTTTATTATTAACATTGAGAATCTCAAATTTGAATACAAATATTATTCAATAGGAAATAAATAGGAAATGAGTATAGAAGAAAATGAAGGCTAAGAAAACATTATTCATTTTAGACCTCCCCTTTCAAGAAGTATAATTAACAGCCAAAATTTTTCCAAGAATCAATTGTTGCATTTTTATTTAAAATCGTTAAAATTTTCCTTGTATATAAATATGATGGTTATAAGACGCGCACTTTTGTTAAAATTTCCTCCTAAAAATGAGACAAATTCAAATTTGGAATGTATATTCTGGAAAATTTTAGAAATTGCGTGATAGAGGAAGATTTAACAAGCAGAACCAATGAGTGAAATAGGAATCTTTTGACTATTTAAGCTGAAGAACGGCAACCTAGTTTAAATAACGATAGCCTCAAGAGAAAAACAACCAATATTGTAGATCATTCGGACTATGCTTTTCTCGGTAATATCCACGATGAATATAGAATTTAAATAATATATCATATAATATAGATAAACCAGACTATTGAGAATTTAAATCAAATCTATAAAATAAATCTATATATAATATTATATTCAATACAAAAAAAATCGACACGTGTGAGTTCCATAAACAAATTGAATTCTCTTTTAAAAATAAAATAATATTTTGTCACTTGCAGAAAAATTTTAAAATTGAAATAATTTAGGAAATCATTTTAGAGATGTGTGAGATTCCTCAAGAAAAGGGTTAGATGATAATGGTACATAACACTGATATTTCCATTTTTATAATACTGTTTCTAATGCCACAGTCAATTATTTTATCAATTATATATAAGTACCAGCTGAACCGGCAAACGTTGTTTTACTATATAAATTATTTCTTATGAATATTTCGGCAGTTAAATAAAAAAATATCTAGTTTCTAATAAGTATGTGGGGATTTGTGTCTATGACCGAAAGATAAATGGAGTGCTGTGGACGATGACGTCTTATAATAATAAAAAACACCAACCATTCGTTTTTTTAATTCATTGTACTTTACTAATTTAACTTATATATTTAAATTAATATCTCTTAAAACTACTATTCACTAAGAAATATTTAACTGCATGGCTTACCGATGTCAGGACTTACTTGGCAACACACCTGGTGGGGATAGCTTATCGATTGGTAATTGCTCATTTATCGAACATTGATAGTTGACGATTTTAACACTAGTAAGATTACTATTAAAAAATGGGGGTTGGTGATAGAAGGCTTAACATTAAGGGCTATATGTAAAATAATAAATTTTGTCCGAACAAACTGTAATGAAAATTTGAAGTGGGCCACACTTGTCACTTAGTTTACAATCTATTCCGACCTTAGTTTAAAAAATAGTTGACGACTTATTCTCAGATTTACCGAATATAATCAAAAAATTGCATAAAAATTGCTCAAGTTATTGAGCGATTGGTTAAAAACTTCAATGCAAGATCTATAGCTAATGTTGCTGAAAATAGAAAATCACACAAATACGTAACATTTATTAGATACAGATATATACATATATTTCATCAACAAGGGAAAAACAAATGCATTTCTACTGTGTTATAGATTTATATAATATCTAATACATTGTAACTCAACAGTGAACTCAGTGAAAACAACCGCCATTACTTTTACCCCCTCCCCCTACGAATATATATAAATATGAACAACTGAACAACGCACTAATATTATACAGGAAAAACAGTAGAAGGCAGCTGTTTTCGCTTACGATGTTCATATAAAATGTATGATTAGAACACACAGCGAAAAATGTCTTTCTTCCCTTTATTGTGAACGTAAACACACATACCAAATATCACCCAAACTCACACACTTTCACTCTCTGCTTTCTCCTACATAATTTCAACAACACAATTTTCTACACAAAGAACAGGATGAACCTTACAATTATTATTTGACAAATACTATCAATTAAAACTTATACAGATATAGTTTATTTACTTTCTACTTAAAGTGTAGATACTGTAGAAGAATGAAGTTTCTTGGTAAGTGGGACTATCGTCCATTGGCTCCGATAATTATACGTCTTAGATTATAGGAATCACAATCTTGACAAATTACGGTTTGGAAATGAGGTTTTAAATTTGGTAGATTCCTTTTTATCGTCGAACCGGTAAGTTGAAATTTTTCTACAATAATTAAATAAATTTTTTAATATTTAACAAAAAATTAAATTAATCGAAATGTACTTGATTCAAAGTGGGCATCAACACAAATTTAAATTTTATAAAGAAAATTTTAATTTTTAAAAAAGATTCGAATGTAAGTCATCTGAAATTAAAACTATGAATATGGAAAATTATTCATTTTAAACAACAATCACAAGAAAAATTTCAGATACTCTACATATTTCACTGCTTAGTTTAAGACAAAAAATTTAATTTTTTTAATTTTAAAAAAGTTTTATATTTTCTAGAATTGAAATTTCAAATACGTATAGTTTTCTATTTCCGTAAATAGGCAGTATATCTTTTGAAGATGGTTAAACGTCGACAATTTCTAGAACATTTGAAAAAATCTGTCGACTACACTTGTGTCAATTAGTGGTTTTTTTTTTCGCTATAGCAAAACCTACTTTGCATATGAGGGAATGTCAAATAAACAAAGAAACACTACTAATTATAATCTATACGGAAGATACAATATAAAAAATTTCCGGTTTTAATCATAAAAATGTGAAACTAGGTTCAGTACCAAAGAAAATTCGAAAATTAAATTAAATTTTATTCAAAAACGAATAAACTCTTAAAAATTGTTTTTCATCTCTTTCTTGCAAAAACAGTTTTATGGGTAATTTCTAAAGAAAAATTGCAAAACAAAATTTTTGAATATTGATATAATTTATATAAATTTATTAAATTATTATTCACAATCAACTCATTTGTTCATACTAACATTATTCATCTTAAATTTTAAAAGAAAGTATATAACAGTGTACATGAGTGTCATGGACATCGATAGGACCTTTACCGTAGAATGACCCTTAATCACTACGAAGATGAAAATGTATATAAAATCTTCATTTTTGTTTAATTAATTTTTAAAACAACCATATTTTGGCTTTTTTTTAAAAAGAATTTAAGATTTTTAAAAATTACTTTCAAATTCATGTTTGTGAAATAAAATTCAATTGAAGTGTTTAAATAAAGTGCTTATTGATTTAAGTATCTATCGACAAAAAGGCCGACCTGTACATATGCTCTTCTTTTTGTCAATGTATATATTATTTTATATGCTCATCTATTCTTGTTTTCTATGCAATACGTGCGTAAAACGATAACGTAAAAAAATTTCTATGTATTTTTAGTAAGTAATGATTTTTTTTTCTTGTAATAATACAAGCGTATGTATCTACCTGACAATATGATATATATTTTTGGCGTAATATATTTATATTCAGACATCACGATCATTTTACGATGGTATGAGTCTATGTTAGTGACATTATACGAATAAACGTAATGTTAAACATTTTTTAAAGAATTATTTAATCGTCTTTGAATTTAATTAAATTTTTTTCTACGAATGTTTATGAGTTGTTTCGATATTCCTATAAAAATAATTATGTTATTTATTTAATAAAATATTTTCATTTGCTTTAAATAAGAACAAACAGAATATTTAGGAGTCAAACGTACAGTTTTTTGTCCAATTAATTGTTTGGATACTCGATCATTGTTTGGACTATTTTTAATTAACATTCATTAAATACTATAAATATCCAGTCTTTACAGTTATATATGTATACATGTATAATTATAATGTGTAATATTATTTGTTAATGTATCTATATCAGTTAATTAGCTAAATTAAAATAAAAATTGTGGCGAAATCAAACGTTTTACACAAAAATATTGCAAAAAACGAAACATTTTTTGTACTGACATTTTTCTTCTTCATTTATAGCTAAAAAGTATAATCAAGTTAATCCAATAGATCCATTTTCCTCATTCACGTACTTAAACTCACTTTTTATGTTGAGAAGAAAATTTTCATTAAAATTGAAACCGGAAATGGACTAATTAATTAGGTGATTCTATGAAGTCCCATACCAAAATTTTGTTTGTGTGGTCAATATTTTCTATCGTTTCAAATTTAAGACTAAAATTAATTTTCTCTGACAATGCTGAGTGTAAAAAAGAATGTACGAAATAAACATTTCATTTTGGAAAAATTTTCTTCCTGAAATTAGTACTGTAATACGAAATTTTTTATACACGACATAAAGAGCTTATGCCTGAGTATATTATTTATAGTATAAAGTTTGTCACGCGGGCAAATAATGTCTCAAAACGAAATTTTCGTATATCTGTTCATAAAAACACCAGAGTTCAGTGATCATGCATTCAATTCATGATTGGTTATAAAAACAATAAGTAATAATAATTTTCAATCTTGTCTAGAAAAAGAGTCAATAACTTTTCAAAAAATGATACATTACTCTTTGAAATATTTTATATAATTTGAAAATTGATACCTATGCATTTTTGAACGCAGCACTTCAAATTTTCGATCCTCTCATTTTTAGTAAAAAATAAAAGCCATATAAATCGTATAACGTTTCTTGTTTGTATAAAATGTATGTAAAAGATTTATATTGTATACTTAATTTTACCCTATATATCAATCACTCTTTTGATGTTTCGATTAAAAGTTTAACAGCTTACCTGAAAATATCATATGAATAACCCTAGTTAGATGATATTTTCCTCGAATAAGGTGAACCAATTAAAATATCTTCTCAAACCTATACTCTGGTTTTATATGTATAATGTATCTTAAATTTACCTACAATCATCTCTTGCCGCCATCAACATGGATAAATAGACTTGTTTTCGAATACAGGATTATTCCTTGGATATAATCTGTTGGATTTCTATATATAAAACAATTACGATTGAAATAATATTTACAATCATTTATGTACCCAATTGTATAAAATAATTTATATGCCTTTATGATTCAATATTTATTTTGTACACATAATGGTTGCATTTTTACCTTGCACTAATAGTTTCACCCATTTGACTACCCAGGCTAAAGTATTCATATTCGAATCTAGTCATTGGCAGTTTAATCAATTATAATAAAAAAGTGACGGTTGGTTGATCACATTGTCGTAGCTTGTATGACAAAGAAGCATCTTTGCCTTAAGGTGATGGAGTGTTTTAAAAAGAAGGTACAGACAAAATAAAAATAAAGCTGTACACAAATTTTTGGATTTCAATGTCCTTCCAAAGTTATAATATAATTTCAAGAAACACAGCAGTTATGGGATGAAATTAATATAACGCATTTCCAACTTTCATATAAACATGCCAACTTATCTGAAACATTACCATGGGGATGTTAGACTTGCGTTCTATCGAAAGAGCAAGATCAAATTACAAATGATAAAAGGAAAATAACATCTTAGCCACCAGAAGGAAGAGCAATAGTTAGATTATCCCTCCACGCAGTAATGCCTAACGGCGAATTCCATGAGGGGTGAAAGAACAGAAGAAAAGGTGTTTAGGGTTTAGTGAGTATGGGCGCTGGCGTTCAGTTTTAGGTGAAGCTGCATCGAGTCTTCACATATCCAGGCGATATGCCTGGAATCCGTAAAAAGGATTCCCTCCACTTAAAAAACAAAAATGGGGATGTTGAAAGTAATTGATTAATTACTTAGACTAAAGTGGCTTTTCTTCAAGAACTTGGATCTGAAATAGCTTTTTAAAAAGTTTTAAAAGGACATGCAAAATAAGGATATGTATTTATACAAATCCCCATAGTGATTGCATAAAAGACTTGTATAATTTAGAAATAAAATTTCAAGATTTCTCACTTTGGCTTACGTTATAACAGATCTTACCTCAATTCAAAATTTCAAGATACTTCAACACTATCGTGCTATGTTACTCTTTTATGCGTAGACTTGAAGTTTATTCAATAACCCAGTATAAAGTATTATAATGAAATCAAAGTTTTAGTATTATAATGAGTAGTAGGTATTTTCATTTATATAGATAGATATATATCTATTTGAAATTGAGTAAATCTCTTGGGCTTTACTGAACTTTATAGAACTGAATGAAATATTGTTTGTTGGTCAAATATATTCAATTAGAATAATTTAATTATCTATGGTATTTGATATTCGTTTACTGAAAATATTCAATCGTTTATATATAGAATTTAAATTTATAATTAAATTGTTAAAAAATTTAATTAGTAGTATTCCATATTAATATTCAATTGTTTTATTTGTTTTCTAAATAAATTTCATTTAGTTAGACATAGAAATCATTATTAACCTCATAATGAACAATTTGCAAATTATGTACGGAATTTTAGGATCGGGGTATTAAACATACATAACAGACTAGCATTCATAGAAAAAGATTGATAATTTGAAAAACGTCCCAAAGAAAGAAGAAGATAAATGGGAACATGCTAAATTTATGATAAACATGGTTACTAACCAATCATAATTGGACAAAGCGTTCGTAAGTTACAGCGGAATAAATATACATGGATAGATGCATATAAACGAAAGTATAATTGTCTATTATATTTATAGATTACATATATACACCTCACTTTGTTTTGTAAAAAATTCTTAAGGTAGGCATAGTAGGAAATCTGATATTTTGTAAATTTGTCGATTAAAAATTCAATACGCGTAAGTATTATATACCGTCAACTAAACGCAGCTTTAAGACTTTCGTATTAAATTCTGAAGAAATTACGTGAATTAAACTAAATTTTTATCATTTTAGTAATTTTATCCGTCAGTTTCTAATGAAAAAGCTGTAAGGAATGACTATAATAATAAGTTTTGTTGAAAAAGCAAGCTTTGGTGAGGTTTTTTAAATTTGAGATATTGAGAATTTATGTAAAATCTTAATTAATGGATAGATTTCATATAAAGATCACTAGATTCTAATGTTGATTTTTTTAACGGGATTATTAACTTATCTGAAATACTACAGACCCAATCTATAACTAAATCTGATTTTTATAATTATTGAAAGTTACATTTTATAAACCGATTGTGATCAAATAGTATGTTTACAGGAAAACCGCAACCGGTCCCTCTTCTCTAAACCTTTTGGTCCTTTGTACTCCATTTTAGAACACCCCATAACCTAAAGGTAAAGATAACTTATAGCTCAACTTGGCAATTATATTATTATTGTGTCATTGGGGTATCCGGTTACATCGTTTTCATCCACGTAGCGACAGTGAGATCAATCAACCATACCATTTTTAAAATTATAATTTATCACACTGCCGCTGCCTGGATTCGAACCCCCCAACCTGTAGTCTTAGTAGCCAAATTTTGTGGATAATTTGAAATTAAATTTTTTAAGGGACAAACTTTGCGAAGAATAGAAACCAATATTTTAGTCTTATTATACGTTTCAATTTTCTATTTTTGTGTCTACAAATTTCTCATTTTTTCTCAGATTTGCTAAATTAATTTCTAGTTTTTTGTATTAGGTATAAATGTTATGTTTTATAGTTATTTTTTTCAATATTTTATAAAGATTGTATGCTGTTAACCTGGATACAGGGAACTAGGCGTGGGACCCGTGACTTAATTTTACTTAACGTAAAACGCTCGCTTTAATGACCATCAAAATTTTTCGATTCTATAACCTTTGAAATTTATAGAAAATTATTTTTTTAGTTTTTTTTAATTTAGGAATATCATTGCAGTAATACTATAAGACTTTTTTTAAGAGAATGCTATAGAAAATAATATACTGTAAATTTTAGGTGTAACATGATACGTTTACGAGCACCGGTACTATACTATATCTTGATGAAATATGTTCATTAAATATATGTAAATAAGTATCATCGTTGTTGGATAAGTTTGACCAGAAAAAAAAATGAACGGTACATAAAATGTTGAATGCAAACAGGAAAAACACTTTAACCACAACCAACAAACAACCCATCAGACTACCGCCCACAACAATTTTAGTTTTTTGTGTAAATGTAATATGTTTTGTATATCATTTTATAAAAATAAAAAAAACACAAATAAATAAAAAGAATTATACATACATTTTGTATATACAATCTAGCTCTGTATCTTTTTAGATAACGAATATATATAAGAGTATATAGTTTGTAGGAAGAAATGTACCGAATGTAAAAATTGAATTTGTATTATGTTAAGGTGAATTTTGTTGCATTTATTTGTTTAAGATATTGATAATCAATAATTTAAGCATTTCAAAATACTTAAATGTATAATTATTTCAGATTAAAAATTAAAATTTTTTTTCCTGTTTTAAGTAAAAGTTTTAATCATAATTTAAATAACTTTAAAATTAAAATTTTTTTACCAGCAAAATTAAACAAAAATATATTTTTAACTTAAAAAAATTTGATCTAGTTTATAATATAAAATAATTAAAGTATACAGGTAATAGAGAGAGGTAATAAAGTGAGAGGTTAGATTCATATTTACAGTAATTCAAATTAACCATATCCTATAGGATGTCTCACTTTTATTTCTATTAGCTATTGATTTTAATAAGTTTATTTCATAAACTTATGTACACCCCATTTTGAAATTTAAAAAATTGTCGCTGTTATTAAAATAACGGTTAAAAAAATTACTTCCGACTTGGACCAGGAAACATTACTTTAATTTTCATGCTGGTTAAATACTTAACTGAAGAAAATAAAAGAACAATAAATTTTCTATATAAACCACCACATTTAGAATCATCATAACTATCGTTCCATTTTTTATAGCCATAATTTGAAGACTAAACCTCATATAAAATAAAATTGTGTGTACAAGATCGTACCCTCTAGGAGTACACGTAAGCCTTATATGAAACAACCCCCGAACCTGAATTATTTTCGCTGTCCGCTTCATGAGAAATGCTCCATAATCTGTTTACTTATGAATGGCCCAAAATTAGGAGTTATAAATATTTTTAGAGTTAAATTGAATTGGCATCCTTTAAAGACCAATATATTAATTAATTAAAAATCATTTCATCTAAGATCTCAGGCTTTGATGAAAGATTTATCCTCATCAAGCAGTTATTTATTCCATTACATGTCAGTATATTATTCCACAATACATAATACATTTTTGTTACATATTTCTCGTATATAGGATCTATGTACCTATGAGATATTTACCTATACCTACATTTAATAAATATGATGCTTCCAAGCCTCAGTTTATTCGTACAACTATATAATACGTAAGCACAAAGAAATGTAACTCAATTCCAATTTAGATATGTTGGTTACAAAACATAATGTAACTGATTTATGTGTATCGAATGTTATTTTAACGTTAAATTAGACCCATTGATTTAATATAAATATGAAGAATAACTACAACTGGATCGCAATTTTTACCAAGCCATCACCAAGTACGAAAAATATAGAAGGAAAATTGGTTGTATAGTCAAATTAATAAAATTTATCTCAATCTTTCATTTTTGTTTTAGTCCAATGTTTTATTTAATGAACAAAATTAATATGTTTACAATTTGACACACCATAAAAATTGTGTATTTTATAATTTTACAGAATTGTGACTGATTTTACATGAGTTTAAAGTTTCGCATTATGTTTTGCAGTGGAATAAATGAGTGGTTAATATGAAAGACGGACATCTTTCATTGACCAGAAATTGAGAAAATACTAGTTTACTAGTTTAACGCTGATATTTGTTAAAATATGATGAATTTTTAACTTAGTCAAAATATTGGCTGTTTGGTGGTTTTTATTGGCTGTTTTGTAAATATCCACTTTTCGATAAGAATAACAGTGGTAGAAGTCGTCCGTTTATTAAATAAACCTTTAAAAAAAAATAAAAAAAAGTTAAACAAGTCTATTTATGACCATTTTTTATCGAAATAGATAACACCATTGGAAAGAGTATAATAAATTCCATACAAATCCATTTCTAATTAAATTTTCATTTTTCAGACAAAAGCCCGTCTTTGATATTAACCGACTAATACGCATTAGTGTATGTTAAAATTTACTTTCGCCCCTATTGCATGTGTTTTGTGTAGGGATTGTTAAAATGTATAAAAACATATCCCATTTCCTTACTATGTATAATATTTACTCAATGATACTATCCAAATAGGATGGCTACAGACTGCTTTCGCTGTATCGCCAGTACAGTCGTATCTTTTACCTATCATGATATGTATTCGTATTCGTTTACGTATATATTATTATATTTTGTTTATTTGCCTTCTCACACAAAATAGATTAAAAATAAATTAATTGTTTACAAACTGTCTGTTGTTTATTTTAATGTTGGTAGCATTGTTTATATGATTTATCAATGTGTATTTTTATTTCATTTGGAATCAACTATATTTTGTTAAATTTTTTTTGTTTTATTTACCCAAGGAATTCATTTTTCTTGTCACTTTTAAAGTCATAACATAACACAAACACAAACAGAATATGAGGTTGTTATTTTTATTTATTTAAATTAATTATTATTATTTTGTTGTGTTTTAATAAAATATTATACTTTTCTTGTGTTTTTTTTTTTTGTCTGTTTTTGTATTGTATGTTGTATTACAAAATAAAGTCACGTACAGCTTTACGTTTTTTCTAACAGCTAGCTACCCACAACGATGTGTCTACCTACTGGTTTTACGTTTTGTTTATTTTTTATGGTAGACATATTATCACATGCATGTGTTAATGAGAATTTCAATTATATAAATAAATATAGATGAATTATAAGATTAAAAAATCCAGTGTTTATATCTAGTATTTATATGTATTACGATAGCAATGTTGTAATCTTTGTTCTGTATTTGCAGCAATAACAAATAAGTAATATTTGCATACAAGCTACGGTAGAAAGGGTCCTAGGGTCAAGCGTATAATTATATAGAAAAGTAAATATAATAACTAACAGATTTCACTATTTAGATAACGCCACATATGGTTGATTATTAGTGTACTATTTCTAATCATAAGCACAAAATTGTGTGATTTGTTCGAACTTAAAAGATAGGATATGTTTGATGTCCATTTTCTACACCTAAGGGGTTGGAAAACGGGGGCAATTTTTCTATTACAAGTTCTCACTTGAAGTATATTACCAATCCAATTAGCATCATTTCGATCGAAACCAAAATCTAAATTTGAAATTCAAATTAAATTTATTAATCTCTTCCTACTAGCAGTAAGTCGAACTGTCAACTAAAAAAAGAGTGCATATCGTATAGTTCAAGTATCACCAGAACTATGTCCATATACTTTTCATCAAGTGTAAGAGTTCCACAGGACGAAGAACCGGGTTCCCAAGGATCACCCGGGTCCTCAAAAAATACCGGTTTTATATTTAAAAATGCGAGTTACGGGTGTCCACACCATAACTGGGTGGCACACACCAAATACATCCGATAAAATAGGATTTTCCGAAATTCTACCCCTGTTGGGTAAAAAACACGGGCAAAGTTTATATGTGACAATGTGATTCCATGAACTAATTTACTTAAAATTTTGAATGCAATATCCCGACTAGAAATTTTTGACTGCACCCATTTGGGGCCCAATAGGGTTTCCCAATTGGGATTCTACGTTGGGATGTAACGCAGATACTACCTTGGGCACCAATCGGGAAATCCCAATCTGTTCCCTGTTGGGCTAAACCTGTGTGTGCCACTTAGGGCAGTCCCGATCTGTTCTTTATTGGGTAATACCTATGCGGTCCCACACAATAAACTCGTAATAAAACAAAGTGCAAATTGACTTACAAGTATTTTTATTAATAATTTTTAATATAAAAAAAAAAAAAAAATTGATTTTCAACAGATTTTTCGAAACTTTTTTCCACGAATAAACTTTTCGTTGATTAATTTAATGAGGTATCAACAACACAATTTTTTTCGGAATCAGAACTATTCGGTCTTGTTTTTTTGTATTTTGGTTTAATTTTTGTATTTTCGTATTTTTCATTGAACTTCCTTTAGAATCAATCGATGAAGATTTATGTTCATAGAAGAAACGCCAGTATTAGAAGAAATCTTGCTTTGATCTTAGATGATAATGATGATCCATTAATTTAAATTTTTTCTAGCTTTTTTTTTGGAGACTCAATCTCGTTCTTAGTTTCTTCTTCGCAAAGCCCTGTAAAAAATAACCATATTTTGTAATTTTCGAAATTTCGGCGCATCATAGGGAGGTGGCATGTATTTACAATAAACCGTTTGGTCGTGTTTGTTTCATGTCAGCCAAGAACTTCGAACAATATCGATATCATTATCGGAATTTTTTCCCAAAAAAAAGCATTAACTGTTATTTAGATTTGTTTCTGAAACAAAACAAAATTCAAAAGATTAATATATCAATTACAAGCACTTTAAATGGAAGTAAAAAGATTTCATTTTTTGCAATTACTTACATAGTATCAGAAGATATTGAAAAAGAAGTTAACACAAAATTATTTCTTAAACAATCACTAATTTTTTAACTAAACGTTTAAAAATAAACATCAATTGATTCAGAACTTATTATATATTTAATGTCGAAATAATCAGCTTAATTTTTTCGTTTTATTTCTTCACATTAATATTTAAAAAACTTTCACATTAAAATACACATAAAGATTTATTCAACAATCTCAATTCAAATAATTAATTGCTATCGCTTCCCAAGTTCTGATAATAAAACAAAATTAACATTTTAAAATGAATTTATGCAAGTTCGTTCACTGCACTACGACGTACAATCTACAGATTTAGACTTGTTAATAACTTTTTTTGTTGGAAGTAAACATTATTTTTAGACTAAGAGCCCGTGATCGCCAGTCCTACCACATAGTATAAAGGCTAAAAAATTTTCTGTGCAAGTACCCTACAGCAGGTAAGAAGGTTTGGATATTATGAATCTCGAACCGTGGTGGCTTTGGCAGGTAACAGTTAGCAAAGGTGAGCATAATTGCTGCCCAAAAACATAGCATAATGCGCAATTTTTTAGTATGTTCTACAGGATACTATTTATTAGAATATCCGAACTTCAACTATGTCTGGAAGAATGTTAGAACTTTTGAAACTGTTTGGTCGTTTGGAAAACATCTTTGAATAGTTGATCAAGTAACATACATAAAAATCAGATTTTATATTATAACGTAAGTTGAATTATTATTTATTCAAGGCATCTGGCAGGGGGTTGCCACCCTACAAAATGTCTGGCAACGGATGGTATGATATTCTAATAGTATCCTGTAGAACATACTAAAAAATTGCGTATTATGTTATAATGTTTTGGGGTAGCAATTATGCTCATCTTTCTTACCTGTAACCTGTCAAAGCCACCACGGTTCGAGATTCTTATTAACCAAACCATCTTACCTGTTGTAGGGTACTTGCACAGAAAATTGTTTAGCCTTTATTCAATGTGGTAAGACTGGCGATGACGGGCTCTCCCTCTATTTCTTTTGGGTGACGTCACTAAACACGTGTGACAGTACATATATTAACCTTGAAACTATATCACTGTAATGCTTGTTAATCATCACTATGTTTTATACACATCACATAAAAATATATAATTTTTTTTTTTTTAATTAAGACATGTCTTTTTTATTTATCATTTTAAGAGATGTGCATTTTTTTTTTTAATAGAGAAAAGTTTGTAACTATACAACTCTCAATATACTCCCGAACGCTATCTAATGAGTAATTTTGTAACAAAACACTCTATTCAAAATATTCAAAATATTCAAAATAAAAATAATAATAAAAAGGCGAAAAGTACAAAATCTTTCACATTGGGCTATCCCATTATGTTCCCAATAGGGTCAGAGTACGGTAAAACCAAAATGTTGTCATTAATTTTTGCATTGGGTTTTCCCAATCAATTCCCAATTATCGCCCAGACAAAAAAAAGAACTATTAGCATTACTGATTTTTACTTTGGGCTGTCCCAATAAGTTCCTAATTGAATCCTAGTGCAGTAAAACCTATATTAAATTATTTTTCTGGATTGGGATTTCCCGATCAGTTCCCAGCTAGTTACCGTTAAGGACAAACTCACCTCCAATTATTTATTTTTAAATTGGGCTATCCCAATAGGTACCCAATTAGATCCCAACCGGGATAAGCCTTTTGGGTAAGCCCTTGCATTTCCCAATTGGGCCCCAATATAAGTATTGGGATAATTTCTAGTCGGGATGATATTTCATCGTGTGATAAATGGAAAAAAAAATGATGTGGTGTCGTGGGACACCAGGAAGGAACGAAGTTCCTTCGGCTAATGTAGAATCGACACAAATTGCAAAAAAAATCGTGCTCATTTTTATGTAGGTTTTCTTGATTTTTCTCTTAAATTTTGCTGATTAATTTTTATTTAAGTACAAGAAAGTATTTAGAAGAAAGATAACCTAGAAAACCTTACTTAACCAATGTAAAATATTTTATATTTATAAATATATATTTATTAATATATTTATTAATAAAGAATAAACTAATACTTACGTATTTAATTCTTTTGCACTGAATAATTTCCCACTATTATCACTGTCAATTGCATTCAAGTCACTTGTTGGTTCATTTGACATTGTTACTATAGTTACGTCTCATTTAACGGTTTTATTCCACGCATTTTTTCTTACGGTTTTACTATCACATTTTTTTCAGTTCGGTCGCGCAGCAAAATCCCTATCCCCTCCAAGCCTGCCGTAAGGAACTTCGTTCCAATAATGGGAAAATAATTTTTTCATACTTTTTTCTGTGAAAATTAACACAGCAATGCATGACCGGGTCTTTAAATTTTTCTTTTCTGTCTTTAATGGTTAAAAAGTTT
Source organism: Chrysopa pallens (assembly GCA_020423425.1). NCBI lineage: Eukaryota > Metazoa > Arthropoda > Insecta > Neuroptera > Chrysopidae > Chrysopa > Chrysopa pallens. The sequence continues at coordinate 62,780,175 of CM035592.1, forward strand.
AGACATGGATCCCTTGAACCCAACGAATCGATTTTTCTCATTCACGAACTGTAACACAGTTATTATGACTAAAATTTCAACTTGCTAACTCTTTTCGTTTTTAAGTTATCTTGATGACGTACAGTTTACTTCAAACTTTAATAGAAATGATTTGTAACAGTAGTAAATTAAAAACTACATATTAAAAATGGTCAAATTCAAGACAAAAGAAGTTTTAGTATTGTATACCACTTCTGACGCCGTTAGATTTTGAATCACAAATAATTATTTTTTCATTGATAATAATTATTTTTGTTATTAATAAAAATGAAAAAAAAACTCAAATAACCATCGAATTTCTCCTAAAATAATTATTATTCATAAACGTAATGATTAGAATAGGAGAAAGGCAACGTATTTTACTTTTTATAAAATTCTTTAAATCTGGATACAATGCAGATTATCTGCATTGGCTACCATGAACAGTTTGCCAAAATTGCATTATTATTTTTTATTCCATTCAATATTTAGTACGATAAATTGTTTTATTTTTACAAAATAATAAAACTGAATGGATTCGTACAATAATATTTTTAGCAAAATGAGTAGAGGTATTTTTAAAAATGTCAAAATGTCAAAACGCTATATAAATATTTGCATTCAACAGTGTATAAAATTAATCATTTAGAAAATGATACCTATTGCCAAAATAAACTTATCTTCTTTATTCTAAAGACCATTTTAAACTACTTACACTACGAAGTAAAAAATCCACTAATCCACATTAATTTTTAATAAATAATAAAATAAATAGTGGAAGAAATTTACCTGTAACAAACAAAACAATAAATATTAAATATTTTCGAAGTAAAAAGTTATTAATTTAATAACAAGTTTTATGTTATTGAGAGGTAAAAGAGCTATTAAAAATTTTTTCTGCAGTTTTATATAAAAATAAAAGGAGTATTTAATACCAAATATGGTGAAAGTGCAATGAAATGAAAAATAATTTAGTTTTACAACACATATTGTTTTTGTAAAATATTATGCCATTAAATATTTATGCTCACTTTCTGCTTAATCGAAAATCAGAAATCGGGTGAAATTTAGTGGGTCAGATATCGAAACTGGTGAAGGCTAAATACAAGTTTGTAAAGAAATTTTTCTAGATTTATTAAAATCAATTTTGTAGAAAAGAGTTTCAACAAGAAAATGGAAAAAAAACTGAATAATCTTCGTTATCTTAATGGTACAGAAAATTGCATATAATTGACCGTTCAGAAAAATCATTTTTCATCTCTTGTCTAAATTGCATATTATTCGTTGAAGAAGTACTGGTCCTAAAGCTATGATTATTGAAATGAATTTGTACATCTTGAGAACCTTTTGTGTTCATTACAAGTAGTGGATTTTTAAGTATTTTTGAATAATTTTTATTAAAATTTATACGATTTAATTATTTTCAATCAAGATAAATGGGAAAGTAGTGAATAAATATCTAAATACAATGAACAAAAAGAATTAAAATGCTCTTAGATAATATCAAAGAACCCTACTCTAAAATAAGTATAACATTTCATAAAAACAAGGAATACATTCAATTTACAAGCCGAACAACCCATCACAGTAGCTAGCTAGCTGCTCGTGAACATGCCTTTTAACGTGCATAAACTATTTTAGATTAAAACAGCTGCTGTTGTTTTCTTCCGGTGTCTGATTTCATATAAACACACCTACTTCGTTTTGACATATCAAACGATTTGTAGACTCGTGCGAATAGATTTTGTTTTTTTTTTATTTTAATATGAAGAAATGTATGAATTATCAGTTATTTCATTCATTCTTTTTACATTTAAACGAACGCCTGAAAAAACAAAATGTTGAAATGGATTTTAGAAAGAGTATTATTAATTCAGAGATTACTTTCAAAGGTATAATCAATTTTATTGAAATGCAAGTTTTAGAATAATTATTCCAGAAATGTTATTTCATCCAAAAAAAAAATAATATCGCTTGGAATTTTGCCACGAATATGAATAAAACAACTACATTCTTGTTGTTAAAATCCATGTTTAAATACACCTTTATAGAATATATTACAATTTTTATACACACATGCATAAAATGCTTTACATTTATAATTAATACATTGAACCACATATGATGTTTGTGTTCATTTGGGTTCATTTATCGTGGGGATCCCCACTATTAAAAGTTAAAAAATTATAAAGTGTAACACATCTAATCAGTAGATTAACTAAATGACCACAAATATCGTATGTTTCTCGATATATTTATTATCAATGTCAATATTTTTATGTTCGTCGGTATAAAATTTGTAATATTCTATATAGGTGTATTTTAACATTAATTTCCGTAATAATAATACGGAAATAATAATAATAATAATATAATTCCTTAATAATCTGTATTAATCGTGTGAATTGGATATATACCCTGAATAATTTTGGATATCAATATTTAAGAGCTAATAGTTTTAGGTATCAATATTTATTATCAATGAAAAATTTTCATATTCTCTTAAAAAAATGTTCAAAAAGTGGGTTATTCTCCTATTAGACCTATCTTTACTATTCAATTCTTAATTTAAGTTTACGCATATATCATATATATGGATCTGGAATGCGATATTAAAGCGTTATGTTTACGATTCGTAGGTTATCGTGATGGTATATGGGAAAACGATAAAGATGATTGTACTGTTATGGAAACGTTATAATCTTAGTTTAAAATATCATTTATGCCATGAAATGCTCAAACAATAATAATTTGCATTCTATAATGCACTTGTATTTGAACATTAAGACTTAAAGATTCTTTGTTCTTCAAAATTATTTGGGAAACAATTTTTTAAATTTAAGAAAATATGGATTTTTTATTCATTGCTCTCAATTTTTTCAGCGTTTTTTATTCTCTAGTTTTCAGTTTTTAACAAAAATCATTAATTGTAATTTACCCTTAAGGTTCTTCAATGTTGAACGAATGAATACTGAAAAACTGAATCTGTTGTAAATCGTATTTCTATTTAAAAGTTATAAATTTTATGCTATAAAACAAGTTTACGCTCCCAAAAAAAGAAGATACATAAAAATAATTTTCGAAATTTATATATTTCAGGAAGTAAAACTAAACGAAAGCAATAATCTTAGTATCATAAAATTATTGGATAGAACATATTTTATACTAACAAAAATATTACTTTTTTTTTTTAATAACAATAAAAAAGTTTATTTTTTACAACCTTAAACACACCATACATGGCACGAAAAAAAAATATAGAAAATGTGTATTTTCCATATAATTTTAATAAAATGATAAATGAAAAAAGATATTTTTATTACATCAATAAAGATGTAAAAAGTGGTAATGTCAATTATTACTGATTCTTCTTATGATATCAATGTCATTATCATACGTACAATGTAATTTGATCTGAGCTTATAATAATAGTAATATCACGCCTTCTTTACATTATTATAAAAACATTTCATAGATACTTAGAAGAAATATAGATTCAGTTGAAATTGGAAGCCGTATGAAATATATGTTGAATAGTGATGAGTATAATTGGTCTTGGTCTTGCAAAAAAAAAAAAACAAGAATAAGACCAAGATTATCTATACATTCGCAATACCAAAACCGAACAATCAAGACTGAGACAAAAAACAAGGCTGAGAATGCAAGACCAATGCTAAGCAAAAAATAAAAGCTTCCCATAAATCAATAAGTCAAAATGTGTGTAGCAATTACAAAATGTTCTTTTTGTGGAACAAAATGTTTTTTGTAATTGAAATTTTAAAAATGTATTTTTAAGTGTGTTAGGTAATTTCATTCTAGGGACACCAAAAATAATATTCGGTTCACAGTTGGCTAAATTCCATGATATCGTTTGAAATTTACCAATCCAATCGTAAAATGTATATGATATTTTGAAATCTACAGATCAAACTACCCACATAAACGTAATTTTAAAACTGCCGAGAACCAAAAATCGTCTCGAAATTTTCTTAAGGTACATCTTAATTAATCGAAAAAGTCGAAAAAAACTTTTTGTCTCCGATTTCGATAAAATTATGATTATTGACTTGTAGATTTTCCATATAACACTTATAAACTGCAAGTTTTATTTTTTATTTTTCGCCCATGTTGACGGCTTTTTTAGGATCAAGAAAACTCCGCCAGGTTTAACGAAAAAAATCGTTTAAATATTCAATACAAATATACTAATGTATACCTAATAAAATAAGGAAATCTGACTTCCTTATCAGAAAATAATCCAGTGAATATTTCATTTTAACATTGTTTTGAAAAATAAGTGAAAATTATTTTAATATTAATTTTAAAGAAATGAAATATATAAGTTTAGTTACAAAGGTAATTCTTGGCTACATTAACCGACACCAAACAGTGTTCCCAGTTGGTCGCCCATCCAAGTACTAACTTTGATGATCGAATGAAAGCGGCAATTTCATTTTGTCATAACGAGTCTATAATTATGTATATCTACTCTAAGGTAAATCCCCGCGTTTAATACACAGATTGAAATGATGATTGCATCTGTTGTTACTATAAAACACTTTTAATAGTGTTGTTATACCCACCACCGTTTGACGACTGTTCACCAATGACGAAATTATACCAAAACAGCATTAAGAATATCAAACAATTTAAATAATTTTATAACATATTATTATTATTATTATTACTGATGTGTTATTGAATTTTATAAAGAAAAAAAAATATATTTATGTATAATTTGCTTGTCAAAAACATGCAATTTATTATTGTCTGCAATGAACAAAAAGAGGAAATACAAATATTTTTAAGGTATACCATCATATATTATTCATATAGTACGTCACAAAAATATAGTTGTAACATGTCAAATTATAAATTGGTGTGACTAAAATTATTTTTATACACAATTGATTTGAAAATATATACTACGAACCTGAAAAAAAATAACTTAGAATTTTGTTACAATTTAAAAATACTTTTATTCGATAAAATTGTTTTTGACATGATGCACGTGTTATTGATAGTAAACCCTTCAAAGGATAATAATTTAAGACCACAGAAGATTATAGATCAAAATTCAATAAGTGTATTTTTAATAAAACGTAATTAAAATCTAAAGAACGTTTTGTGGCCATATCTAAATACAGACTTAAATCTAAAGAACGTTTTATTATTTAAGGACATTCAATTCATGAATTTTTCTTAGCTCGGAAGAAATGAATCTTTTCATACAAAATAGCACCACAAGAATCCATACAAACCAATCAAAGAACAAATGGAACAAGTACTTTTAGTCCATTATTTTTTTCTGGGTATATCCACTACAAGAACACAACCTCCATTCAAATCTACATTCAGAGAGAACATAAGAATTTATTACGATTATAGATTGTACCATGATTAGTCGCCCAGTTACTGAAAAATTATTTAATTCAAAACTTTAAAAAACCCTTCAACATTCATATTTGGCACACTAAATTATTATATATTTGAAAAGCTCACATTTTTCATTCGAGTATTTTTCATCAGTTTCAATCTACGAATTAAATGAGCTATGATCTTAAATTACAATTGCTAGTCCTAAGGACATTGAAAAAGCTTTGACTTTTAGAGTTGATTAAGTTAATTTTTTTCAATATTTTTTCTTCTTTTATTTAATTAAGAACACATGAATTTTTATATTTAAGAACATATATCTTGAGATTGGTCGTATCAACAACTTAACCGTTGCATAAATCCACTTAAAATTAGATGAATAGCAAAGAACTGAAGAAGCATATCCCTTTAAAAAACGTTTAACATTTCATTTCCGAATCATTTATAATTTCAAAACAAGGTTTTTATACACACTAGAAGTTCAGCAAAGCAGATGATACAAGATTTCAAAAATGGTTCTTTATGCACTTAATAATAAGCATTCATTTGATCTAAATTACATACTTAATATTATATTGAAGTAATAGCAGGGGAGCTCACGATGCTGAGTAGACTTTTTATTTGAGTGGCATAGGGATTTAAGGATGCTTCCTTTACAGGTTTCAAAACATGTAACAAAAAGTAAAATTGGTTGAGCACGTCCATATTCTGATGACTATCTTGAAGGATTTTCTCAATCTGACAGGAAAACCATTCCATGGTTTTGTGACACTATCCAGCCCACTATATAACCATTACTTCATCAGATTATATGTATTAGTCTAATCAGATAAAAATCTTTGATATTAAATCCTGACTATTGGATAATAAACAAAGGGAAAGTTAGGAAATATAAAAATAACAAGTAGCAAGATAATAACTAACAGGGTTAATTGTTTAGATACTCAACATATGATTAATTTTATTGTTTTGGCTATTTATAACTAGCATTCATAAAATACTATAAATATCCTGCCTATACAGGTGTGTATACATAAATAATAATAATATGTATTGTAATTATCAATATGTGTTTATTAGCCAAATTTGAGCTAAAATTTAAGAGAACTCAAACATTTTACGAAAAAAAATTTCAAAAAAGTAAATTTTTTTGTTTTTAAACTTTTCTTTTATCGTTTATAATTTTAATGTTGGGTCATTTTACTTGGTCACGAACTTATACGCAGTTTTAATACGTAACCAAACTTTCAGCCCGTTAACTCTTTTTGTTTTTGAACAGTCCACGACGAGGACGTTCCTAAGCCCTATAATCCTTTTTATGACGCTCAAATAGCCGAATAATTTTACTTGATTTATTCTCTTATAAAAAACCGAGTCTTGAATATCCAGATGACACTCTAACACCATACTCCCATCGTCAGTTTATTGATTTGAACACTGATAAACATGTAATAAATCTTCGATACCTTAATGTAAAACGTTTGAGTAAGTAAATCAATAAAATCCCCTATTGGGCACCATTTTTATAAACATAACTTCGATTAAAAATACCAGTATAAAAAATTTACAAACTTAAATAATTCACAAAATGTTTATATATACAACAAAAATTACATTGAAATAAAATTATAAATCACTTGATTAAAAATATTAGGTACTGGACACGTGCAAATGTACTACTACAAGTACAAATGATTCTGTAACAAATGTTATATAAAAATATCTGACATGTAGTGGTACCTCTTCATATTATAAAATACTTTGAAACTTTTTAATAATTTAAAAGTTTTTAAACATCCGTCTGTATCTATACTTAAGTCGAACACATATAAATAATGAATTGAGAGTGTGTCTATTCAATTGAAAAGTATTTCAGGATAACATTATTATGATCATGATTATGAGGGTATATAAATATTATATTATGACTATATTACATTATTTTGTAACAACTAAATGGATTGTTTTATTATTAATAATCGTTTGTATCTATATAATGGCAATCTACTGAACATATTCAAATGCAAAAAAGCAGATTCAAATGGCGTATTCCATATGAAAAACTATTGGGTCTACAGACAAAAGAAATTGCATTTTTAAGCCAATTTTCACAAAAACTGTCAATTTTTGGATCTTAATGCCGAAAGGATATTTTGGCACATTTTCCTCGAAAAGAGAAAACCTTACGATTATTTGCGTAACTTTAAAAACTGCCAAAAATGGAGAAAAAATAATAATTCAATGCTATTTTTAAAGATAATTATGGTATTGATACAGCTTTGCAGTTTAATTAATATGATTTTTAGAAATTTTATTATTCAATTTTATTACTGATTTTTCTAAATTGAACCTTAAATTTTTTAAATATAACGCGGTTTTTAATTTTGTAAAATCTTTAAAAACCGCCAAATGAAAAAAAAAATTCTATGCTACGAAAAAAATATTATGGTCTACGACAACCGAACATTACACTTATTTTGTGATTGATTAACAATTTTTTTGCAATTGGGTGAGTATATTGACCTCTGAACCGAAGTTTAGGAGATATCTCTAATACTACGCCCATTCAAATATGGCCCATTTGACGATTAGGTCAAATGGGCCATATTTCGATCGACCGTTCAAAAACTACTCATAGATATATTGTTTTCAAAATTGGTGGCAACTGTATTCGATTTTTTAGAAGAGATAGACTTAAAAAAGCTGCAATTGGGTGATAATATTGACCACTGAATCGAAGTTCAGGAGATATCTCTAATACTACGCCCATTCAAATGACGATTGACTTAAAAAAGCTATCACGATTGAAATTCAATGAAAAAAAAAAAACAAAGTAAATTTTAATACGAACGAGCCATCTTAGCTTATGCTATGTTTTAATATAACTAAAGATATTGAATATAAATTGAATCCTTTTTTGCATCCTACGGGATAATCATTTCGATATTATATTATATCTATTTGTTTGGATTATATTTATTAGTATTACCATATAAGGTTTTCAATTATAGAGATATTGACCTTCAGTAGTTTTTATCTGTGGTTTAGATTAAAAATAATTTAGATTTTGAAAAATATGAAAAACAACAGGATTAATATCGCCCTGCTTCGATAAAATGGAAAGTAAGTTTCTTCTTATGTGTTTCAGGGGTGTCGTACAGAAAAAAGAAATTTTCGAAAATCGTTGCTCTCTGTGTTATCAATTACATATAATAGGAAACGTCGAAAACATAAAAATATAATATTTTCGAAAGGCGGTTGATATCAGGAGTTTATCAGGAGTATACAAATTAAAAATTAATTATGAAATTTGTACAGACTTCAAACAATAGCTAGCAAAAGTCAAACTGGCAGATCGAATACCTTAACTCCATGTACGAATAAATTAAGATATAATAGTGACGGGACATTAAGTCAATGAAAGAAATACCAAGAAAAAAACATTATCTGTGAAAGGAGAAAGTTGCTTGCCGGGGACTGTCCCTTACTCAAAGTTAATGCCACCATATTTATAGATACTGCAGCAATAGATATTTTCCGAATACCTAGTGTTAAAAATTTTTTATTCCAGGTAAGCAAAAAAGAGTTGGGTTGAGCTTAATGTACCAACAAAAGTCTTAAAACAGACTACTAACGTAAATATAACTTTTAATTACTACTGGTAATAATTATTCAACTTTTGGATCATATACTTTAAAACAACTTGAGTAGAACAAGGCCGAAGAACATATGAAACTGTTATATAAGTTTGTTATTGGTATTACGGCTTATATACTCCTTTAAAAATCTCGACCGAACATTACCTCGAATAAGTCTAAGAATTTTTTTTTTATAATTATTAATGAGAACTCTAGGATTTTTTCGAATAAATTTCGATTTTTGGCCCCAATTTCGTAGATCAAATTATTTTGATGATTATTATTACTTTGTAGTCGAAATACGTGTTTATAAAATACAAAATAATTTGATCTAGGAAATTGGGTCAAAAAATCGAAATTTATTAAGTCTAACAATGTGTAGAATTTCTATGAAAATATCAATATTTCGATAGATTGTCATTTCAGTAGCCTTTTATGATATGAAGCGCATTAAATAGAAACAGATATTAAATTTACCAATAAAGATTTATTTAGAATAATTGAGATTTAATTGTAATAATTCAGATTGCATCTTGTAAAACTTTTTTAAATTGATTTTTATTTTTAATCATTACTGTATCTTCCAAAACAACTGAACACAATGTATTAATGTTATTTAATGCAGTATAATAATTTTTGATGTTTTATGCATCGCCCGATTGGCACGAGTTGAATAACTGTCGAATACAATGGATGTCACTATCTATTCTTTGTCAACTGTTGTTCAACCATCTATATATATGACTCCAAATTATTTTTGCCGGGGGATGTAAAAAAATAAATTCTACCCCCATCATAAACTTTGTTGTACCCAGGTGTTGATGTAACATACTCTGATTAAACAGTGTTAGGGAAAAAATGCCTCTAAACATCAGCTAATGAAATGGACGTAAATGCAACTGTATATTGTGATCTTTGTTTTACTTCAGGTTTAAAAATACTAAACTGTATTTTGCTTTTTAATTTCCATTCAAATTCATTTTTCATGGTGTTTTTTACAAAACCATGAAAATATTATATTTTGATAAACAAAGATTATCATAAATTTTTTTACATTCAAATTATTTTGACATTTGCTTTCACTAAAATAAAATGTGGCTGTTGGGAATAATTGATTTCTTTATAATCAAAATAATTTCGGATCTCGTTGATGTAAAAATTCGGAGTTATTCTTTGAAGCTTTCATATTTAAATCGTTAATATCGACCCAAAAAAAAAAAAAAACAACAAATGATTAATTATAAACTAAGAGTATTAATTAATTTAATGACACTAAAATTTAATGGAGTAAAGTATAGTAGTCGATATTTCATTTCAAACATTTGGGTCTTTGTTACAAAATTATTTTTTATTAAACTTTAGATTTTATAAATACAAAGCCAAAAAAAGAGAAATCAGAAAAAATTGAATAAATGAATATCAGTTTTCTATATTTAGAAGATAATTCAAAAATAAAAATAATTTATATCCAGTAAAAAAATTTTTGCATTTTGTTTCTGATTCATGTATTAAAAATAAGATTTTCTGGTTTAGGCCCATAAAACATGCTTATTTATTTTATGAGTGTTTACTATTTAAATATTTTTATGTGGAGCCAAATTAACTTATTTTGATAAAAACCAAAAATATTGTTTAAAATAATAAATATTTTCCACTTCATAAAACTTACAACCGAGTACCTACATGTTTTTTTCAGAAGTCTATTTGATGATTCACAATATATTAAAATATATTCATAGGCCATTGTTTTTGTAAAAATCAAAATTATAGTACAACCCATATTTCACACGATATTGTTAAAAAATACAAAATTATACAGAAGATCCAGTTGTTATATTGTTTGCAAAAATAGATGAAAAGGGAATAATCATAGTCATCTCTTAAGGTGTTAAAAGGAGTGTATTTTGTTTACATCTATAATTAACTTACTATTATTATGTTGATTTTGAATAAAACATTAAAAATTAGTCATCGTCGAGTAATTTTTGTTATAACAAAAGAGTTGTTTATAAGACTAATTGGTTGTTTTTTTATTGAGTGCTATGTTCAAATTCCATGATCGGATTGTGAGCTTTTTGAACAATTTTTTGAAGATCCACTCAATAATTATTCCCAAATTTTATGGTACAAAATGATGACCGACACAGCATTGTTTGCACAGACGAGGAAATCTTAGGAAGAACGCCTTAGTGAAAAGTTTTATACAATCGTTTAACATTTTCATAAATTTCTCTACCAATTTATTTTATATATGCGCTGGATAACGTTCCTAAATATATGCAACTCTTTTAAGGAGGTCCATATCTAGTTTTGTTATCTGTCTAAGAACTGCGTCTACACAAAAAGAAAAAAATTCAAATCATTCCATAAATAATGTACCCAGTCACGTCTTGTTCATCAAATCGTGACGTTTTTCTTTTAAGTTGTAAACACCATTCTAAAATCAGATGGGAAGAATATAAACCTTAATCAAAATTAACAACATTTTTTAATTAAATTCTTATCAACATTAAAATTTCAAACTGATTCAATCAATGGATATATCTCAATAAATATCTAAATTGGTATATAGATACGAAAAGTTCAAACAAGTATTTTATAATTAAATTATTATACTCAATTAAGATATTTCTAATTAAATTCTCTTTCTCACATTGTAAATAAAAAATTAATTTATTATTAAAAAGATAAAATCATCACAAAGATATCTGAAAACTTGTTTTCAAAATCTACAAAATAAAACATACTTTTGCTTTTAAATAAAAAATTTTTAAAACTATTCAAAATGTCAAAATAAGTGTGAATATGTAATTATTTATTCAACACAAAAAGAAAAAAGATACACTAAAATATGTAATACGTTTAAATGGCCACGTGTAAAAATAATCAAAACTAATAAATTTAAAACGTTTAACTAAAAAGGACCACCTATTTATCCGTTGACAGACACTATTCATTAATAGATTTACAACTGAAATAACAAACTATGTGCATTTACTACTATACAAGGAAGGTATTTTGTGTTGTGGGCTGGCAGACATAGCACGATGATCACGCATCAGGGTGAATCATTATTGATTTTTAAAATATGTTCAGCAATACTTTTTACCCTTAAATACATGTTTTGTCTAAAATCATCGGCTATAATTATAGCATTTAAGAAGATAAAAAATTAAGAAGAGTGAAATGGTTTAAATTTAGTATTCGATATTTTCAAAAAGAAGCTTTTTCATATTTTTTAATGTCATGCAAATTTTCTGAAATGATATTTCTTAAATGAGTTGAAACAATGGTATAACTCTGTATCGATATATCTTCACGAGAACATGACACATATAGGGGAACTGTGTTTAGCACTTCGCAAAGCAGACTTAATCAACTGACATTATAATGAGAGCTCATAACGCTACCTCAGAAATACTCTAATACCAAGTATAAAAACATCGTCAAAAATATATCAATATCACGTCAATAGTAGGCCCCCAAATTAACGATCCAGATTTTAAATTTAAGGTTTTATTAGGCTATTAAAAATATATATTAAAAAACATATATTACACATATATTATATATAAATGATAATATACTTATGGCCACTGTCACTATGATCGTAATTTCATAGTCCCCATAGCTGCCCCATAGTAGCTAGTAGCTATAGGGACTACCCCATAGCTAGTAGCTATGGGGTTATTAGCTATGGGGACTATGAAATTACGATCATAGTCACAGTGGCCATAAGTATATTATCATTTATATGTACATCTCTAGACTTTTGTATGTGAAACAGACTATGGTTAGATTTATGGACTCTATAAAAATTTGGATTGTATGTGTTAACTTAAATTTGCTTGCTCCAACTCTTTCCTTCGAGTTTGACTTCCCTTTTCACGGTTATTAACTAGATGATTTTTTCGATTTTGCGGATTAACGTTTTCTATGAAGGTCACATTCTAACGCTTCATAGCTAATGCATGTTATGTTCTGTTGGCTTACGGAGAGTTTGTCATGCCAACCATATTTACTCTCTTGGGTTATTCCAGCAGCTAGTTCCAAGTTTAGTACTCACCAGTTCAATTTTTCAAGTTTTACCTATTTTTAGTAACGTTGAAATGTTTCGTCTTTCAGATTTCACAGATTTCAGTAGAAGTATGCATTTTGAGTATTCCCACCAGATTTCAAAAGAAATCATGTGGTCAGGAATTGTTAGTTTATGTCAACTTAATTTATTTTGTATTATTTAAGATGGTTTTTTTCGATAGTACAGCGGCAAAGGTATGAGCTTAGTATCTACATTATACGCATGTGTTATACACAAACAGAACCAAGATTGATGGCTTTATTTTTCGAAAATATTGTACTCCTAACTAACACTACAGTATACACACACATACTCACACTTACTGTACTTTATATATACACATTTTTTTAATGTTTATTTATTTTAATCGTTTGTCAAATCCACTTGGCGAATCCGTCTCTTTTTGTAGTTATTCAGAACAGATTCTTCTGACAAATACTAATTTTTCGTCAAAGCCGTAACATTCTCTATAGGACAAAAATAAACATATCTGTTATTTTCTCATCATGCTACGTGTAGAAAAAATATGATTTTTAAATTTTAACTATCTGACGTTGGGCATTGTATATCGTTTTTAAACTGTAACATCGTGTGTAATTATGGGTTTAATTACTAATAATCAAAGTTTGAAAGATTTCTTAACATTTTATTTGCATGACCCAACTATAACAATTTTATGATTCTTAAATTCTAAAAGTATGAGCCACCTTAATTTAATTATTTGCACATTATTCTCAAAATGAATCTTTGGCGTTAGTTTTTTTTTTTTTTATTCAACGATAACTGTTCAAGATATAATGAAATTATATGTTTCAAATAGATAAAGTATAAAATAAATTATCAGCTATAACAAATAAATGAAGAACATAGTATCAAAAGAAAATTACCCATATATTATAGTTTAATCAATATAATAATAATAATAATCATCATCATAATATTCATAGTGTTACACATTGAATGATTTCATTTATGTGAAGTAAGTATATCAATTGATCCCTTATATTTTTAATAAGAATTTTCTAATTTAATATTGTAAAAAATACCTTTTTATATATACTGTGTTTAGCGGTATCATTTAACAAATTACATAATGCTATATGTATGTGGTCAACTTTTAGTAACAAACGTATAATAATGACATCTATCGTTTGTCCGGAGAATTTTGTTGTTAAGAGTAGTGTTGCTCAAAATGTTGAAATGAAAATATCCTGTGAACCACATTCAGAAGTAAATAAAAAGTGTATAAAAATAATAAAGTACATTAATAAATCGAACATAAGATTAAAAACATATATGACACAAAACAACTAATTAAATATTCTTCTCTGACTAATTAAATTTTATTAAAAATTAAATACTGTATGTATTACATAAAAAATAAAATACTTTATATCCATAGTACGGTAGCGTCGTGATGAGAGAAACAACTTTCGATCCAAACCGTTTCGTGATCGAAACCGCGTCGAATGAAAGTACTTCCACGTCGATATTATTAATTCTCAAAATATTCAAGGCAAAAAAAATTCCAGATTTTAGGCATACCCAGGCACCTCTATAAAAACATTGGGTTCGGGTTCTAATGGTCTTGAAACGTAAAGATATGTATAAATTTGGGATTTACAAAATCTGCCCATTATATAAACTTCCTATTTGGGAACAAAAAGTTAAAAATCCCTGAACATCGTCAATTAAAACAAAAAAATCTCTAAAGCTCTTCAATTCTTCAAAAACTAGCAAATCCAATGTATTTAATGATGTATTGATACATGAGATATTTTCTTGATTTATTTTTATAAATTAAGCGCTATTTTTTCTCGCTTACCAAGGCATAACATATTCTCTACTAATAAGTTTAGTAGAAACAGAAGAGTTATTTGAGAAACATAAATTTAATTACATGTACACTTAAAAAGTATTTTCAACAGCTTACCATAAATAAATTAAAGCTACAATATACTAAAAATGTTTTTATTAGAGCTTACCACAGTTGAGTATGTTAAAAAATCAATGTTGAGCAAAACAACTTCTTACCTGCAAAAAAGAAAATAAGGTCAATCAAAGATATAAGTTAAGAAAATTATTATTACTGGAAAAATTTAATTTTTATAATTTAGTGTATGATAAATTGCCATTTTGCTTTACACAATTTTACAAATGTATAAATTCATCAGATGTTTTGAAAATTTTATAAATAAAAGTAATAAGATTTATCAAAAATCAAGGAATATTAACTACTATATTTACAGATTTCTTTTATTTTCCTTCCCTTTATTTTTCCCTCTGTTGAGTATTTTTATATGTTGTTGCAAGCTCAACACTTTACAAACACACTTTTGCTTAAACAATTAGAATTATCCAGATAGTGTGTAGCGCCCGGTTGCAAAATACAGTTCTACTTATTTACTTTACGAATGTGAAGTAACATCAGAGACTCTCATAATTTGGTATGAGACATCCGTGCTAAAACTGCATCTTTCTCTCATGTGTTGAACATATTCTCTTGTAACCGGTAAAATTTCATTAAAATCCATCCAGTAGTATTTTCGTGAAAACGTAACCATATATACAAATTTTCCCGTTTATTATAATATATACGATAAAGGATATAGGATCATAGAATACGTATATGCTTATTTCGAGTACACTATGTATTTATTTTCTAATTAAATGAAGATATATTAATTGATGAAGTCATTTTGGTGAATGATTATTAAAAGTAAGTAGAAAATAAACATTTTGTTAATTTATCACATATCCTACAAATAATGAAACAGTTAACATTATAATTTTTCACTTGGATCACGCCTACATGAAAAATAGATCGTGTTAACTAGGAATAATTACAATTCTATAACATCAAGTGTTAAGGATAATATTACTTAACGTATATAGTGAGGATCATTCATGCCTCAATGCGCTGATATAACGTTATTGTATATGTTCTTTACTTATTTCAGACTCGCATCCATCCTTACATACATACACACGTATACCTCCTTTATTTTTATTATTTTTTTTTTTTTCATTATCTAAAAATATAACGTCTTTTCTATTCCTACATAGATGAATGCATATTTTTCTCTATACAAAATAACAAAAGAATTCTTTTTTGTTCTTTGTATCTTATCAACGAAATGGTGAAGTAAAATCTTTGAACTTTTTTTTTATTTTGTATAAAAATAATTAAATTTTATTTTAAAAAATAACTATCCACATGCTATAATAATAAAATTTAGAATCGAGAAGTCAGTAATAAATATTGATATTTAAGATGTGTTTGGTATTTAAGAAATCAAATTACTAAAGTATATAAGTGTTTAGAAATAGAAAATTTGATCAATTTTTTTTAACTAATGGGTTTCTTTTTATAAAAAAAATTGAAATGAACGAAAGAAATAGCATACACAATGACAAGTAATCATGTAAACTTTTATACGATAAAATAAAAATATTATGTAATAAAAATGATTTCAATAATATTTAAATATTTTTAAAGGAGAGCTACTAGATGTCGCATATGTTTCGATCATCCGAAATTAGGTAATACGCCAGTTACTAAACAAATTACTAAAAATTAACGATTTTAAACGTTGAAACGTTGTACGAAAACATACAGTTACATATGTTTAAATAATGAAATTTGAAAATAATAATGAAAATAATTGTTGAAATAATGAAACTTGAATGTTGGCTTGTGCGATATAAGAAGCAAGCGTTAGTTTGAAACCTTTTTATATAATCTGTTTATAGTACTGCACAAAATCATATCATATTATGAATCCTTACATATAAACATTTATAAATAAAATTTTGTATTAAATTTTGTATTGTATTCGCTTAATTAGCTATGGCTAGTGTTTCATTTACCAAAATTTGTATATGGTTCATTTTTCGGCACGGGTAAGATTTTCGATTTACACCCAAAATGCAAAATAAATTTTGTTGACACATGATAATACAAAGTGACCGTCATTCGGTAACCTATAGAAATATTTTTGACAATTTTCAATATCACGTATGGAATGAAATGATTATTGCATTAATTTTTTATGGATCTTCGTAGTATAATAATAAAGTGTATAAACGTCAATTATTAGCTTTTAGACCTAAATGATTACTGCTTTCTTAGAGAAAAAACACCAACCATTACTAACCTTAATACAATCTTTTACAAATTTAAGTTCAAAGTTAACTTATTAGCAAACACATAGCAGCCCAGTACTCGGTTATTATTTATTTTTACTGCGCTTTTATTTTTATTTCTTATGTGTATGCTATTTTTTCATCCCTATTCAGTAAATTTTTGAAACCAAGTTGCCTACCAAATTCAGTGACCAAGCGAGTAATGGCACTAACAGATATACCGATTTGAATACTTAGGCTGGACGAAGGCATCTTTATCTTCAGATGATGTAGTATTCTAAAGAGGATAAATAGGACCAAAGGGTCTAGAAATAAGGGATGCAGTTTCGGTTCCCCTCTTAATATACACTTTACCTACCAAATTATACGAAGGCTTTTATAATATTTAATATTTTATTGATTTTTTAACCTTTCAAATTAGAACAAAAGCAAAAAATGAGACAGAGCTTTACGTATAATGATTATTTATAATGTGAAAATTCACTAATAAATTTTGTGAGAGCTTTGTTGCTAGTCGAATACTATATATAGGTATATATCTATACATACATTGATGTAAAATATTTATTACTTGTTTGTTTTGATATGTTTGTTTTTCATATGGGAATACGATAAATTAGGGACAACATGTACCGTCCGTATAAAGTCGGTTGGTATACCACATTCTGACTGTCTATCTCTTCTACTATATCACAAAATTAAATGGTTCTCTCTAGTTTCGGTGTGTCCTTATAATATAAATAGTTGACTAATATAAACAGACAATATTTGTGTTGTTAGTATTTGGGAATACTAAATGAATCAAAATTTTTTCATTTCGATGTTCTCTCACAAAACATGAAATTTCGATTTAAACGTTTTGAAACAAAAAAATAAGATGTCGATTATTAAGACAATTCTAAATGTAAAATATTCATTTTTTTTTTTTTGAAGTTTTGCACCCAAATTTCTTAAAAATTTAAATGATATGAAATTTAACAAATGCTTGGAATGAAAACGAAGGACGATTAAGAAATGTTTTTTTCTCCGTTCTAATGTCAAAACTATGTATATAAAATTCCATAACATTTAGAAAATGTTTGAGTTACACGCGCGCGTAAATTGAAAGAAATAAAATATATATTGCATTAGATATTATCAACGTTTTCTAAGTGTAATAAACCACTGATTTGAAATATTAAATTCTTAATGGAGTTTTGTTTTCTATAATTGTCATTCTGTTAATTAATCGAACAATTATAAGTAAATTCATTATTAAAAGTTTTCTTGCAATATTTATCAGCCTCCACAGTTTAAATCTTATTATAAATATTATTATATATAATAAATATTAGAAATTCGTAAAAAAATGATATTGACGACTTGTTTCTGAATCAAATCTCAAAAAATTAACACCAAAGAAAGAATATTATACTTGAATATGTAACCTGTATAACATCAATTTTACAACACACAGTATATCCAAATTCATTTAATAATATCCAATTTAATACGAAACAATTAAATTAAGTACGGTTCTGTGTTATTTAATAAAACTGAAATTTAGAAAATAAACGTGTGTGTAACATATATAGTAAAATATATATAATTTTGTTTAGAATATTAAAGATAAAATTTCAAACAAACTCATCCCATATCATCATTGTCTAACACATGCTTGGTACCATCTATATGTATTATGTTGTGTAGTCATAACGACCATTATTACACAGTGTTTGTTTTAGGAAATGTTCTAATTTTATGGTTTTAGCTTAAAAGAAAGGTGTATCTTTATAATATTATAATATTATTGTTTTATCGTTTTATTAGCGTTGCTTTTTGGATATTGTTTTCAGACAGTATAATAAATATGTCGACACGAGTTTCTGGTGTTGTGGTTAATCAGATTCTAAGAAATTGTAGTCAATTTTTTATTCCATTTACGTTGTTATAATAATTAAATCATAAATAGTGAGATAATAATACCCACAAAGACGAATATTCTTTTTGTAATCGAAATAAAATGGTTTACAAAATAACATATAAATAATTAATATTCGAATCATAGGCAAGATAATAATAATTGATAACTTAAAGATCCAGCAGAGCGTAAGGTATATACAATTTTTCATACCAAAGTTGTTTAGAATATAGAATGTTTTTTCACATCTTTTGTGGTTTAAATTTGTGTCAAAATTTCAAACTCTGTCGGGTACCTACTATCTGATTTTGCTTATTCAGCAACTTGAAGTCTCTCAATAACAAAGAATATTCAAAATTGATTTAATACAGAGTATAATAATGACTGTAACCCTTATATGTACTTTTATTTTTAAATACCCCTTTTCCATCTCATTCAGTGTAAGCTATAAATTTTTCTGATAAATTTCCGTTTTTTGCCCCAATTTCCTAGATCAAATTATTTTGTATTTTTATAAATACGTATTTCGACTACAAAGTAGTCAACGTCAGTAGGAATTAGCTAGCCATAATGATTCTCTGAGAAGATGTTACTCGTTGCTAATTTGGGGACGATTTACGAAATTTATTCGAAAAATCCGAGAGTTCTCATTAACAATTAAAATATATATATATATATATATATATATATATATATATATATATATATATATATATATATATATATATATATATATATATATATATATATATATATATAGTATTGCAAATCATGCCCATTTATTACACTAAGTAGGCGATTTCCCAAAATTTTTCAAAAACATTCATTGGGACTAAATATACCTGCCTATAAGTAATTTTAGTTCATTTATCTTATTTATAAGCTACGCAATGCAATTCAATCGTTGGATGGATTCGGCCGTTGAATACAACGAGCTTCCCTTATAAATTAATTTTTTTAATCCCACTTAATCATTTAATCTACCGTGGATTAATTGATTTTATTTCTCGGAATTAGTTTTCAACTTTCAAGTTAGCAAACTCGAACTATCGATATCAATAAAATAATTCTTTTGAATTGTAAATATCAAATTACGAATATAAATTAGTTATTTTTTAGTTATTCTAAATATTTTTATTGCTCTTATTATCATTATTATAAAATAAGTATAAATATTAAATTCCCCCTGATGATGACTGAAGTAAACCTTTAACTTTTAAAATTTAATTTTCTTTCAGTTTTATTTTTCATGTTGATTTTGAAATTTTAATATTTTGTTAACATTTAGAAAATAAAAGCTGCACATTTAATTATATAACATAACTATTTATTCTAACAAAATATGAATAAAATATAATCAAAAGTTCAACTTGTAATACAATTTTTAGTACATTTTACTATACAGTACGTCCGTAGAATCAGTTTGCATAGTAAAAACACTTATGTAGAATATAACACATACATACACAAACAAATTTATATTGATCCCCAATATTAAATTAATTCAATCAACACAAAATGTCTTAACAATATTATTTTTATAAGATTTGATATTGATCTACACACATTGTGATCTTAACTATTCAATCTTTGAAAAATAATAATGCAATTGAGTATTAGATATCAATGTTAATGTTTTTGTATGTATTAGTTAATCAATACAGGTATATTTTACCATTGCTTGCACTTTAGAAAGTGATTCTACGGACGTAGTGTATACATGTATAGTTGAGTTTATCGTCATATTATTACTTAAGTTTAAATTGTCTATACAAGAACGAACGAACACACATTAGAATATTGTGCTCGTTGTACAAATGTTCTTGGTAATGTTGTAATTGTTTACAATGGAAATTAATATTTGTTGTAGATAGGTAGGTAGGTTTGTATATTGTACTAGTTAAGATATATATGCAATAGGGTAAATGACTGATACATAATTTGATATATTAAACTGAGTACCAAAATAAATTCCAAAAATAACATTACAATTGATTCAAAAATGTAACAGTTAGATAAGCTTTCAAATATTTTCCATCCCGTTTTTAATACAATTTTACATAAGTATCATAATTCGATCTAAAAAATTTTTTCAATTGTGACTACTGACTATTTTGTTTGTTACTCGACATAATGTAGAATAATGTAGAACTTTTGAGAATATTCTATTCTTAATCTAAAGTATGTAGCACTAGAAAATATTGAACAAATTAACTAACTAAAATAGCTTGACTAACAAAATTTTATGATGAGTATTCATAGAGTCACAGAATTAGCATAATTCCACTTGTCATCAAGATAAGTCGAAATCGAAAAAATATAACGAGCAAAAATAGAACTGAACACTAAAATCAAGTTCGTGAAAGATCAAAATCGGTTATTTACGTCCAATTGATTGATATAACGGCTAGTCTGAATTATACATAAAAATTTATTCATTTAAGTCGTATGTTTTCAGTGATGAACAAATCAAGAAATGCAAATTTTATAGTTTTTGAAAATTAGAGTTTTTTTTAATCAGTGGCAATTTGAATATTAGCTATATTTGATCTCTAGCACTTGCTTTGTTCTACCCAGGAGATTGATACATATACGGATATGTATACCTAGTATACTACGTATAAGCTCTGCCCAATGAGGATAGAGTTTATGAAATAAACGATTTTTCATAGGTTTTCGAAATCTTCTTCTTCTTGTATAAGTAAGCTGGTCACAAGTACTTCAACAGACACGATTTTCTTATAAAATAAAACAAACCATTTCCTTCAATAAATATGATGAAGTCATTTTTAATACATTGCCACAGTATGTGTAACATGAGAATTGTTTGAGAGTATCGTTACTATACTATAAGTTTTACCTATCATATTCACTAAACGTGTTCAAATATAGACTCGGTAAGTATATAATGGGGATTTATATACACCTACAATGTATAAGGTGTTCCAATGCTTTTTAATTTTATGAAAAAAAAAATATTTATTAACTTTGGATGTTAGAGATATCCCTTGAAGTCGATTCAATGGTCACGAATCCAATCGATATTCATGTATCAAAATTACCTTATTAAATTCGAGATACAATTTTCGAATTCATTAAAAAATTTCATCTGAAATCCTATTTATGGACTCAACACCACGAACTGATTTCTAGTAATATCTTGGAAACTTATTCACTCGTGAAATAACTGCACAGAAACTTCATAAAAAGTCGCACAGTATTTCAAGTATACTCGTGGAATCTAAAACCACAACGATCTGAATCTTTCCAGCTTACTTAAAATTCAAGCAGACTTTAATTTTATAGTGTATTTTATAATTTTTTCCTAGTAAAATGAATGATAGAGGCACAAAATTAATTTTGAAAAACAACTCAACACAACATAACAATCAAGTATTTAATTTTTTTCAATAGGTGAAAGTTTTGCATTTTTTGATTCCACAATGTATACATTTCCTATCCAATATTCATTATTTTATCCAGTTTTAATTTAGGAGTACGATCGAAAATGGTTAGTAAATATTTATTTGTAGAAATTATTACATCCGATGTATTCTGATGTATATAATGGCCAAGTGAGTAAAGACACTAATAGATTAAGCCATTACCTAGACAGTAGGTTTCGGGTTCGAATCGAGGCGGTGACTGTTTGATCAATTATTATAATATCAGTAGATAAGGACTAAGTAATGGGCTCCACCAACAACATAAAAATCTAATTGTCACCTTGTGTTAGAAGGCAAAGATCTAGGTACAAAAAAAAATTTTCCCTTTTAATATATTCAAAATTTTTTAATCCAGTACATCTCTTAAGTGTCATCTGAAAAAGACAAAAATGTGGCATACCTCCTAAACACGCTCGGTTGCGTTTGGAGGTACCTGAGTCCCAACCCTGTATTAATAGCCTTAAATTATATGTACTTAGCGTGCACATACATTATGTATAGATAGTTATTTTTATAAAATATGATCTTGAATCATCCTGTACAGGTATGAGTATATTGAAATTCTAAGTACATAGTTTCATGTAAGCAAACTAAAACAAATATGATGAAAGATTTTCTATTAAACTCTTATACCATACATACGTTACTACGCTGCATGTATGCATTTATTATACGTGATAATAATAAAATAAATATTGGAAAAAGAAGGAAAAAAATACGTTCAAGTATTTTCCCAGCACAGAAGTCTAAAATAAAAGTATATTATTTACTGTTATTAATGTTTAAATATAAGCCTTTGAAACGATTATTTTTACATGTTAAAATGTTCACATTTGTTTGCTGATTATAATTAATTATTAATGTAATACAGTAATAATTTTTCCCATAAAATACCAGATCTTTGACTTATTGAAATGAATATTTAATTTTTAAAATAAATATTAATTACCTAAAATAATTTTGTAATTTAATCAACTGATGTTAAAAATCAAAGTCAAATTATACATTTGTAAGGAATTTTTGAATTAACTTTACTTGCGATAATCCATATACGCAATATACAGATAGTACCAGATTTAGAAAATTTTTTACAAGGCTATCAGGTTTAAATTTAGAATTAGCACAAATTTAGTTGTATCATTTAATTTCGGATGTAGTCTAAAGAAATCAAGAACAAAAATAATGATGTCTGTGGCCTTTCTACCAATCAACCAGTTCAAGTCCAGTTCATTATAATTCCGGATTCTATAGTGCCCGGATTCGATCCTACAACCTGCCAGTATAAGGAGCCTAGCGTGTTTCTACACGTATTAGTGCCTTTACTCGCTCGACTTGACGGTAGATTTAATAATAAAGAATCAATCAAAATCATAAATCGTTTATTATTCAAATATTCTACTATTTTGGTGATATTCTAAAATCCACAAAGAAACTGAAACATAAACTTGGATTTGTTTTGGAAATAGTTAAAATCTTAATGTTTTTAAACAATCAATAACCAGTTTCGCAGAAAATAATGTTTTCCTCATATCTATTTTTCTGAGCAAAGGAATTATCAAAAACCTATAAAATATCACAGTAATAAGGAAAAAAACATTGTTTATACAATTACTTATGCAATTTATGAAAACACTTAGGTAGAATCATTTAAAAACATTTTATGTATTAACAGATAATAATTTTTAAATAATATGCTGTTAATAGTTATTATTATATATAGATATACCTATATCATATTGATGTACCTATTGAAAAAACGTAAAGTGATGGAATTTTTAATGTAATGGATAATTGAATATTTATTTTCTGTGATATTATCAGCATGTGTAAAACTGACACCTATGACATATGTTAAAACAGTAATTAACAAACACTGTTAATAATTATGCATTTTAAATAATAATATTTAATCGAACAATAGAGATATAAAACCAGTTTAAAAAATAATCAAAACTATATGTATTTAAATGTAGTTAAAAAATTAGCAAACCTATCTCTTTAACATGTTACACCAAATTATATGTACAAAGTAAGACGGTAAATATGCATATACCATAAATTGGATAATTGTGAAAAACAATTTTAACTATTTTTATTTTCTTCAATTAATTTCATTTATGTGAAAACATTGACATTAAACACTTTTTTGCTAGTAAAAGATTAAGTTTGTAAACCGAATTTCTACTTTTTAAGAACCACACTTAACCACATTAAATAATTTAAATTTGAAAGTATTATAATTTTAAGTATTAACACTTTTTAAAATTTATACTTTCAAAAAATTATATTTTTATCAATTTATTTCTGATTCATTTGTTATACTCGACATATACATAATATGTCAGAGTATATTATTTTAAGTATAAAGTTGTTTTTAACGCTATAAGTAGTTGCTAGAGTTATTTACCAACATAACTCAAAAACGAAAAGAGCTTGAAATTATGGTGACGTATTTAAGTCATAAAGAGTTAGTTAAAGTTCGTGTCTGAGCAAAAATGTTCCATTGGGTCCAATGGGTTCAGAACCTAACTTTTGAATCATAAAGGATAGAAGAAAACTTTTTTTAAACAAACAACTTTAGTTTAAGTAATTTTTTCGTAAAATGTTTAAGTTCCTCACAATTTTTGCTATAGTTTGGCTAATGAACTAATTATAAAAACTGATATTAGTAATAACAATACATTATAATTATACAAGTATACATATATAACTGAATATTTATACCAATTTAATATAGTTTAAATAATGAAATTCACTCAATTAGTTGTTATCTGCAATTGTTTAGATTAAATATTTTCACATGCATTTCTATAAAAATTCTTTCAGTTTCATATCCTTTTTTTTTTAAATTAAGAATAAAATGTATCAAAAGTGGTCAATAGATATTATTTATTGAACTCAAAAATTTATACACGTACTATCAATATATAAATACATACATGTAGGTAAGCACCTACCAATATATAACCTTTTGTATTAAATAAATATAGAAAGATAGATACCTGGAAATATCAATACAAATACCTGCTGCCTGCCTATCAATATATGTTGACAAAGAGGTAGATGAGATGATATTGAATGAAATGTGTGTAAGAATTGAGTGAGTATAGAGATCTTTCAATTTAATTGAATGTATTTTACATGTAGGTACTGTTTGAATATTTTCAAGTGTATATTTATATACACAAACCCTATACAAATAATATAGAACTTGGGCACATACAAATAATGAAAACCTTATACATCTAAGTACAGAGAGTCGACTCAAATGTAGTTGTATCAAAAAAGAAACAAAGAATCCCTAAACCTAAATGATAATCTAGCTCATTAACTTAGATCTTCTAACCCAATAGTCATCCCAATTTCTTTGTTTTACTATTTTACTATTTATTCATTATTTAGGGTTTGAATTATTTTCATATGTAAGTTTCGTTTGTGGTATCGACAATGTTTGAAGAGTCTGAGTAGGCCATCTCTAGAGAAGAAAACTTCTAAATCGACGTATCTACAGGATATTCGACAAATTGAATATTATATTATTTGTTACATGCCTAATTTATAGTTAGTAATTCAGATGCAATAGGGAATTATTACTTGATTGGAAAAGCCAAAGAGATTTCTCACAATGATTTTGATCTGTCGATAGCAGACACTCTGTAGACTATGTACAATATAACATATCAAAACACATCACATAATGTTCAGGTGAATAATAGATATAGGTATAAGTGTAGAATTAAATTAAAATGAATGTTACGTCATTCTGAATATTTCGTGTGCAAATCAAATATTCAAATGAAGAAATATTTAAATTTTAAAATACCAAATTTCATTATTCGACAGTTACTTTGATTATGATATAGGTGGACATTTGTCTTTTTCAATCTACATCATGAATATTATTTATGGTAATTCTAATTCAATCTCATAATCTTAACTGTATCAACGTTACATTCAAAAAAAAAATAAAGAAAATGTTGAGTTTTGAAGAAGATAATAAAAATGAAACTTATTAAAATGTGTAAATCCCTAAAATAGTCAATATCCTTTGAAATTTGTACAGTAGTATTCCAATGTTTCCAAAACAGGTTAATTTACAAAATATACCTGGTTATTTAAAATAAATGTTTTGTGGCAAGTGTATTCTCTGCTTTACATATTTATAATTTGGTATTAATTATAAGGGAAAAAATACAAATAATGAAATATCAATTAAAACACTGCATTATGAAAATGCCAAAAATATTTGCATTTCCTGACTTTATTGATAGTAGTCGTAACTTGTTTTTCTTGAAAGAGTTCTCCAGAGCTTAACAAACAAAACAAGAAAAAATATAAAGCATATACATCGTTCAATCATAAGTTTTAATCGTAGATTAAGCAGAATTTAATCCATGAATTTGCATCAAAAATAATAAAAAATCATGATTATTTAACCACTCAATTAATTCCAAAGGATTAACAAACTTACATTAGCAAATTAGCCAAAACTATTCCGTGATATAAAAAATATCCGATGATCCTTAGAAAGTGATATGGAAATCCAAAAGTCAGGGTAATTCAACATCCAAGATTGCATAACCATGGATCAGAAACAATTATGATTTGGAAGTGGAGGGGTTCGATTTGGGTAAGTATTGGTATACGCTTAAAGGTTAACATGCTCAAATTATTCTCGCATGCATGTAACTTCCTATTGAGCATTTAAACGCCATCCTATATTATAAGATACAGGCACCAAATATCAAAAGAAAGGTTTCCAGGATGTAATAAAAGTGTCAAGCGAATGACAAGATGATATTTTTATACATAGAAATCGACAATTTATTAGCGGATAAACTATCTTTGGATATAAGTTGGATCCATATATATTATAAAGAGAGATGGCAATAGAAATCACAATCGAAACTAACTTGCAAAGGTGCAAAATTAAAGATTTCAGGGAAGTCGGCAGATTGGTCTATATAGTAATATTATAAGTACACACCAAAAATTGTCAATGTCTCTGCTCTATAGAACTTTTAATCGGCCGTTTTTTGGACTATTTTAATAATGTACAGAATAATAGAAATATTTATTAAAATTTAGATAACATGATAAAGTTTGATATTGATACAAAATATTTTCCACTATTTTAAATAGACAAAAATTTCGTGGTTACTAATCACTTGATACAACAATGTACAAAATATTTTTTGATTAAAAATACAATATACATATCTATACATGTTTCAAATAAAACTGTATAAACTATATATATTAAATGATGAAATGCAAATGGTAGTCACGATACATATTATACAAGCAAAGTTTTCGATTTAAAAACGAAAGTAAAATTACCTTATAATATCACAAACACGAACTTATATTTCCGGATAACACGGAGCAACGAATTGATTGTATATGTAATGCTTTAGGTTTGCTTGAATGTGTTGTTTTACATATAAAAAATAAAATTGAAAAAGTGTATTATCAATAGTTTTTTTTTTTTTAAACTTAAATTAATTTTTTTACATGGTATTATGATCACGCACAAAATGTTATTAGAAAAATTATTATGACGTACAATATACTTTATTTGAAAATTTTGTTATATAAGTGAAGAAAGAGGAAAGAGAGGGTTATGTAAGGATAACAAACATAAGTCACTCATATTCCGTATAGTCAATGTTTGTTGGTTTTAGAAATGTCCATGATAAATAACTGAACTAATTGAGAGTGTGTGTTATACAGGGTGAAATAAAATTGTACTTCATTCGATACGTTGACTCTTATTTAGTGATGTACAAACAATTAAATATATTTCGTGCTACTAAATGTTCTATTTATATTTTCTTTGCTACAATATTAAAAAAAAAATTTTAACCATTTTTATTTTATAACAATGAACGCAAATATCTCTATAAATTCATTTAAGGTTAAGAAAAAATAGCAAGAGCACCAGCATTTCATCAAACACTTTAAGTCAACTTTCTGTACGATTTTTACTACTTAAAATTCTAAAGAATAGTCATTATATTTTGGGCTTACCGAATAATGTCATTTTATTTAAAAACATGAAACTTTAAGTAAGCCTTGGATATTTTATAAAAAATTGTAGCTAATTGAGTTGCAGTGTTTTCAGAGAAATAAAATCACAAGCGTACATGGGCTAGCAAATTTTTTAACGTTGAAGGATAGATTGAACTTATGAATAACATACTAATATTTTTTGTTAATATTTTCAGCAAATATTTACTAGTATCTCAGATATTCATATTTTAAAAATTAAAATAATGTTGAAAATTTGAATATCTGAAACATTATTTTTGTATACATTCATTCATATTGAAAATTAATTATTGTTTAACATTATAATATAATCTATGTTTTAGATGTTTTTAACAAATTAGTCAAAAGGTGTCAGAAAAAATACTTTCTATCCGAAGCTTTTTAATGTTTTTTTTAACCAATTATGTTAAAGAGAAGAAATTTAATTAATGGACACCTGTTTGCAATTCCTTCAAGAATATGAGAAACTATTTGCGAATAGCGAGTGATACCAAATTAGTAGAAAAGGAAGGTAACATGTAGTAATAAAATTGGCCTGTGTTATTATTCTTGTTACAATAAATTCTGAAACTTTAAAGACTCTTCTTTATTAAAAATTAATAAATAATTATTAATCAAAAATATATTTCAATTTTTTATTATATTAAAATATTGAAATCAAATTCTCTGAAAAGCAATCTGCATAGCATTGCTATAAATAAAATAATAAATGCATTTTATAAGAAATGCAATATATAAATTTTGAAATCATAAATCATAAAACGTATAAAGAAAACTATCCATTTAAAAATTAGTATCTTTTAAAAAAGACAACACATTACTACCATCATGATGTCCCAAACATGGCACACTGTAATGTTTGTAATTTGTTTGAAAATTTCATTGCTAATGTAATATTTTCTTGTTGATATTCAATACTATTTGTGATTGGGAATAGAAATAAAATATAAATATATCTTATTCAACAACACAATTCGATTTGAAACGTTCTGTATAATATATACATTAAACATTGAATGACGAATGAACAGTTTGTTTATGAAAACGTGACTTTAACCACTTCAGAACAGACCAACCACACCGTTCCTCCCTTTATTATTTGAATTTATATGTATATGTATTTTATTTGTCAATTGATACAATATTATTAAGAAAATATACGATCAATTCAATAAACATACATAACTTTTGTTTTCATTTAGATGACAAGTGGAATTGAATCACTTGATTTTATTACGTTAAAGAAATTTACGTTTTACTCTTCACTAACAAACCCCAAATAAACATGGGTCGAATAATAATAACATCTCAAAATTAAATAAATCAAATATGTAAATTAACAGTTTATTTTTGTACGAATTTATTTATTTGATCATAATTTTGTTACGTTAAGATATGTGGACACAAAAAATGCATTAAAAATTAATGCCAATTATTAATTAAAATTGTATAATTTTTATACATTTTAATCAACATAAACAGATAATATAACAGAAAAAACTTCTGAAATGATATAAAACTTTAGGGAAAACCAGTATTTTTAGAAATAATTTCACGGATTTGTTCTACTTTAATTCATATTTCTGAAATGTACAACTTTTGGTATCGTTTTCAATTTCCATCCTCCCAGGAATCGCAAAAATAAGAAAAGTGATATGTTTGTTTGTTCACGTTACACCTGAAATTTTTGTAAATTATTTCCGAAAAATTTCCGAACTGGTTAATGAAAGAGTAGTCTGGAAATTATGGTAATTTAATATACTTTCAGACCTATGCATGGAGGTATAAGCCAATAGATAGTTTGAGCATCTTTTAGAAAAAGTAGTTAACAAAAAGCCTGACAAAATATTAATAAGAAGGATTGCTTCTGTTAGAGAATAAATTATTATAAAATCATTAATACGTCATCTACTTTTGGAATTCAATTGTCTTATATCAAATAATTTACTAAGTTTTTTGTATGATATGTAAAATGGACAAAATAACTTTTTTTTCTTAAATTTTATACTAAAATTAGATTTAATGATTTTTTACACATGAAAATTTTTTAGTTTCAAATATCAACAACAAGTTTTTTCTAAATTGTCTATGAAAAATTTTACTTGATTGGCCAATTTCTCACTGCCCTCTAATAATGACGTTTAATATATGAATTTCTATCACAGTAGTATTTACAGAATTTGCCATATTTTGTTGTCGAATCAGGCTACTCAATCAACCAATTACAGTCAAAATAAATTAATTATATACAAAATGAGTGTGTTCTAATTCAATTGTGTCCAATGTACTATAAAATAATACCAGTCAAGCTAGCAGAGCAACGTATTCAAAGTTGAATTTATATATGCTCAAAATTAGGTGCATTTCGGTGCTGCAAAATAAAATTAGGTGCTCAAATTTTTAATTAAGAATATTAACTGCTATCGTGAAATTACGCTGGCAGACAAATATGAAAAAATAATATTTATAATGTAATGTAAATATCATAATTATCGTGATATCCCGGCAACAGTGCCATTAATGAATCAATTACCTTAATTAATAACTTGAGCATCTCTTTATTATTTTTGCAGCACCTACCAAGCATCTAAAAATCCCCTAATTTTGAGCGTATTTAAATTCAATTTTGAATACTAATCTGTTATAATGTCACTGCGAAGTTGACAATTTTTATAACAATGATTCATGCTAGTGAATCAGTGCAATAACTTTTATTGCAATTTAGACTTAATTTATTGAATGTGCACCATAAAAAAATCTTTAAACACTTAATTCTGGTATTTACTTTATATTATAAAACTTATTTTTTACATTGCTCTGCCACAGTGCATCATTATCACTCAATTTTCGTAATTAAAAATCTGAGCAACTAATTTAATTTTGCAGTACCTAAATATCATCTGATTTTATGCATATTTAAATTTAACACTTTGTCCTGCTAGCTTGACTAGTATTATAAAATATATTCTATTATATAGGTCCACATAGTTCGGATTGACCATCACATATATCTAACTTATTCTACCATATCACAATACAAATAAATGTATGAATTCGTATAAATAACAAACGCAAACAAACGTAATGTTTCTCAATGGTCTCTAGAATTAATTTGTGATGGTAATTTATGTCTTTATCTTTTTGTTTATCTCTTGAATACCATAGGTAGATATAATATATGTATGGTATAATATGTCTACTGGTTTTTGTTACATTTAATTAAATAATCATGTACAGTTAGTTATTTATATTAAATAAATTGATCAAATATTAATTAATACATCTTATTTTTGGGATATAATTCCAAAAATATAATAAGTCGTCTAAACTATTAATAGAATAAATTTGAAATAAAATTATGTTATCTTCCGTACCTTTCAATGAAACGCTAAAAAGTTGCCTTTAATTTAAGTCTTGCTACTATATCCATTATTGATAACAACGACAAAATATATGTTTCTTGGAAATGCTCAAGAACTTTCACCATTTTCCATAAAAACAAATATTATATTCTTATTTTAATTATTAAATCGAATAGAACTCGCACGGCGTTAGTGTATGCAGCTAATAGAGATTACTTCTTGTGTCAGATTAAAATATATAATTCATTTCCTGCATCGAAAATTAGCTTGTATAATGCAAATATATACATGCATATTTATAGTCTCTGGTTGTATTAAAAATAAAGAAAATCAGAGGAATCTTTTCTTCAAAGACTGCTATTCTCGATAGAGAAATAATTTTTTTGGTGTGAATGCAAACAAGCAATATACATTTAAATGACGAATATAGACATCAATTGTTAAACTTTTGGCCTATAAGACTGTTATTATAAATTTTAAATACATATATTTTAAGACATAGTATTCTGATTTCAGAACATGGTACATACTATCATTTATAATAATAACGATTAACTAATTCATAATTATTATAGTTACTTTGTATTTGAAATACTGATTTATATATTTAAAAATAGTACTGATTAAATTGTCTTAAAATAATCTTCCCGTTCCAAAATAATTACATGAAAATTAATTTGCATCAAAATCGGTAGCAATTTTGTTCATATATAATCCAATATGTAAATTTTAATGAAGAATATTTACAAATTTCGTACTCCAAGGACTTTTGCAAAAATTATTTGGCATGAAGAATCTATATATTAATACGTGAAAAAATAACATTGTTCCTCTTTTTACGAAAATTGGGCGGAGGAAGGAGTATGAAATTTGACACACTTATAGTTTATATAGAGAAGGACTGGAGAATGCTAATATTTTTGTTTTAAATTATGCTAAAAAATACATTAAATCCTTAAAAACATTACTCAAACTATGACACACACATATATAATAAGTGTGACTAGTACACACTACCCTAAACACGCATATACATTCTTTTGTTTAATATACTGTTTTGTTTAAAGGCAGTGTGATTCACTTTTTAGTGATTGTGGTCGAATTTCAACAGCTGTACGGGACTGTAGCATTTATGCCAAAAAAAAGTTGCTTTTGGCAACGTTTTAAAAAATTATGTAAATGAAAACCGGAAAATGTGTGATGTTAAGCATAAATTAAAATAGTTAATAAGGATAATTCAAACATAAATATATCTAAATAAAATTTAAAAAAATTTGCTGTTTTATAACAATTAATATGAAATTCATATTATAATAAATATGTATTTTGATGTATTTAGGGTACTTAAAATAAACCTACACTAATGGAAAACAATTTGCTTAACAGCTTTAAAAAGCTGTAGTTTTCAAACTAAACAGTTGGCTGGTTTGGGTAACGATATTCAATTAAATATTCGTTAGAACCATACGTCACCAGTTTTTCACATTAATTTTCTTTCTTATATATATTATGTTGACATTTTCCCTTCCTATATAAAAAAAAGTTTTTTTGTTATATTAATGTTCACCATCTAACATAAAAAGTGAAACGAAAAGTAATTTGAGTTTTGTATTCAGTTATTTAGGGTTCCTTATCTTAAAACAGGCATAAACCTTATTTTAATGTCAAAACAATTTAAGCTGTTATAGTTTTGATGGAGTTAATGAAGCAGAAAGGTATATTTTATTTATTTTATGTTTTTTAAAGATACATTCTATTTTATTATTTGTGTTTTGTACTAAGGAAATAAAATAAACTATGGAAATAAAATCAAACATTATAAAGTGATTCAAAAACTATTGATGGTCAGTTTTTAAATGCAGCAAATTATATTTATAGAATACATGAACTATCAAAAATTTATCCTAAAAAAAGATTACTTAACCATCTTCGAATTGTTATTTAATAACAATTAGAGTTCTTATATAGAGATGCAGCTCGTGAAGAAGAACATCCATTGACAATCATTTTATACGAATATCAATATTGAGTTAAATTACTACAATAAATATGGAATATTAAACATTATCTATTATATGGAATATTAAATATGGAAAGTTATTTAAGACTATCAGAAAAATGGTCTTGTACTAAAAAGTTGTTAATTTGGCTTATTTTTATATAAAGATTATCGACCAATGAAATGAACCAGAAGAAATTAACAGCTTAATTGTTAAAGCAGAATATAAGTTGATAAAATAATGTCAATCAATTTAATATTTTTTTCCGATATACAATAATTAAGTTAGTGTCTCATTTTCAACAGTATTAACTTAAATAATAATTCATTATAATGATGTAGCGGTTTTTGATAGTTTTCAAATAATGGGTTAACACCTTTGAAAAATTGCGATTTACAGAAAGGTGATGGGATAATAAATTGGAATTTTAATATACAGAAACGTAAAGGGTTAATAACTTTGGAATTTTGGTACACAAACCACCTTAATTGTTCAAATTTTGTAGTTATTAATTAATATCTTTCAGATGCAATACGTATTCACCAGCGTCTTGGATTTTCCCCACTTCATCGATTTTTTTTTTTTTTTTTTTTTTGTATTTATAAGAACCATTTTTTGTATAAAGTTTATTTTTATATTGTCATACAAATGTTTAAATAATTAAAATATATTACTTTTTAACTAATATACTGAAATATCGTTTCTTGAAGACATTAAATATTTTATACTGTGATATTATGTGAACGGTATTTTTGAAGTAATTAAATTTAATAGAATTAATCGTTTAGGCATTAATTTACTGATAGTATGGTAGACAGTGTCAATCTACTGTCCATTAGTTAATAAACTTTTAAAAAATATTGTTTAATCTTTCATTATTTTTTTTATTACATTATATTTTGTTATTATATTATATTATTTTATATCGAAGAAATTAAAATTTTGAGTTAGAAAAATTTTTTTTTCTTATTCAAAAACACTGAAAAATTTTGGAAGAAAATTATTTTAATGAAAAATGAAAAAATCGAATGGATTTAATAAAGAAAAACCGTTTTGTTTGAATTTGGTTTCAGAAATATTATATTATAATATTGGTAACTGCAAATTTAAGAAATTTTATTATTAAACGCTGAAATAATTAAAAATCAGTAAAAATGATATAAAAATATTGATGTACTATTTTTCTAAACACGATCAGTATCTATCGTTACATTAAACAAATTGATGGTTTTTATGGTTGATTTGAGTTTACCTCTTCCATGTAATTAATAAGTTCACCATTAAGTGAAATCAGTTGTTATTAGTGAAGAGCAATGAATTATCATCGTTTAATTAAATTATCCTTTCATTTTCACACTACTAATAATGCAAATACAATTCGAACAATGTGCATATTGTTTTTTCCTTTACGTTGTTTTTATAGCTCTATAAAAAATACTCAATATAAACCGGGATTAAATGGTTTCAATTGGAAAAAAGGATAAATTTTTATCAGAAAACGATGAAAGAATTGACTGTTTCTGAAATTATCTAGAAATTCATGAATTTTAGGTGTTTTTTTATTTGTTACTAGGAGCGTAAGATGAGTACTACAAGGCTATTCAAACGGTAGTTAGAGATAAGACTCAAATTTATAAACCGATATTATGTCTTTTAAATTGTTTTATGTGATTATCCGAATTTCATCATTTTTATTATTCAGCACGTAATTTGCTTTAAAAATTGTTTGAACAAAAGAAAAGACAGTATTGATAGATGTTGATGCCAATATCATATAGGTACAGATTTGATTGCAGAAACAATAAAATATTCTCTATTGTCATTTAAATTATGCTTAGGTTATTAATAGGCAATTAGGTAATTAATGTACTAATTTTTTTTAAAATCGAAAATATTAATGAAATATTTAACAACAATTTTTTCATGAATTATTTATGAATAAAACTTAATAAATGTTTTTAATTCTAAATTAAATCTAAAAGTTCTCGAGGTAATGTTAAACCATTTTGAAAACAAGTTAACTCCTGAAAAAAAAAAGTTATTACACACGTTGAGTTATTTTTTATTTTTGAGTATTAACAACAAATCATTAAAGTATTAATTATTTATTTAAATAATTTTGTATTATAAATACGTCTGATATTTTGATTATTAAATAATTGCGTGTCACTGGATCCATCTATGATGCTGCTACATGCGACGAAATTGACATAAACGGATCCCCTTTGGGTATTTGACAAAATTGTTATTAATTACACAATTGAAGCGTTTTTACTGCTGAATTTTGTAATTCTTTGATAAATCGTTAATAAGAAGCTCACATGGACATTCGAAAATTCTTACTTAACAAAGAGAGAGATACCATTACTTGATATTTTTTTCAAGGAGACGATGGAAAATTCTCTGAATGAATTTTAATTTAATTTCCGACTTTTTCATAGAATTGATTAAGAAAAAAATTCAGTATCATCCAAATACTCAATAAATACCTATTGACATTGAATCTGTATTATTTAAAATTTAGATAGCAACGCAATATCTATAGTTTGCATGCAATCAGTTTAATCTCATTTAACTTCACGTATTTATTTTTTTGCAGGATGTATGTAATATTAATCTATTATATTACCTAGTCGTAGACATATTTCAGTCTTGTGAATAGAACTAAATAGAATTATACTAATTCATACATTATACATAGTAAACTCCATTTGTATCTAGTGCATATATACCGTTCACAACACTATAGTTACTGTGTTTTACTATAATGGAAGATAAATTCATTCTAGATACGTGGTAGTTGCTACGGACTACCAACCATTGCAATTTTCCATTTAGTTTGTTGCACTGATTGTCATATATAATTTTGATGCAAAATACATAGACTTGTTAAATATGTTTGTCATGGAGGCTTTTAGTTTATTTTTTTAGTATAACATAGGTTTTTTGTATTATTATTCTAATAATATTTAGAATTTTAAAACGTTCTCAAAAAATTCAGTTTTCTTATAATTTTCTTAAAACTTCAAATACAAACTTAATAAGTACACACTTAGCAAATATTTGTAACTATTTCATTGTTAACTTTGTGTTTTAAATTCATTCTGATGAGAGGATGCAAAAACGGCCAGTTGGAATGTCTTAACCTAATGTTTTTCTTAATTTTTATGGTACCAACAACCTCTGTGTATCCTAGAAAAAGGAATTATCAAAATTGGCCTACTCTGTAAAAAGTTATGTGTGGTAAAACATTTAAAAAATCATATACACGTCAACTTGAGAAGAACCTTTCTCCGTTTCATCGTCGGTTAAAAATCCAACCAAAATTATCTCAGTTTTAA
The DNA here is from genome assembly GCA_020423425.1 of Chrysopa pallens. NCBI lineage: Eukaryota > Metazoa > Arthropoda > Insecta > Neuroptera > Chrysopidae > Chrysopa > Chrysopa pallens. The sequence continues at coordinate 62,817,531 of CM035592.1, forward strand.
GGTTTTTTAAGTTAGATGAGGGCTAAAAATATTTTCCACATTGTTATTTTTTTATTTACTAATTTTTTTTCCTTATAAAAAATTTCAATTATTATTTGCATTTAAATGCTGAAATATAATATTAGCTCTATGGTATTGTAAATGATAATATATACAGAATTATTCATAGAGATTCAAAATGGTTTTAGGAAAGTGCATGGTCAACCAATATTTAAAACAATGCCGTTTTGGTTAAGCCTCTCTCCTTGAATTTCAATCAACTCGACCGAACATAATTACGAAACAGTGTTCTATATAATTAGAATCTAAACCAAAACACAAATACTATACCTTTAGTTTAAAAATGTATATAACTTTATATACGTTTATTATAATATATTTATATTTTTGAACTAAGAAATATAAATTAAGTTTAATTGCAGTGTAAAATTAAACGTTACAAAGTCTGGTCTCTACATACATTCTTTTAAAATACTGATTAATTAATAAATATCGATTAACCCGACGCTTTTCTACATTGACTTTTAAATTACAATAAAATTTATTTTATTTTTTAGTCAACATATAAAAATAAATAATGTCTTTTCTTTTGAACAAAAACTATTTTTTTAGTTTAAGACTAACAAGTGGAGATAAAAACTAGCAGAGTTAATTGTTTAGATACTCTACTTGGGATTAAATTTCATTGTTTAATATTAACAACTGTAGCTTAAACGAATCGTCTTTGCATTTCAAAGAATGTAAAAATAAAAATTGCATATATTAAATTTAAAGAGAGGTTCTTAAAACAAAATATTAATGTAGATTTCAATGTAGCTGAAATCAGGTTTGATCGAAAAAGTGAACAGGCGATAAATTGTTGTAAAATATATAAAATATTTGTTCTTTATATGTAAACTTGAATTTGACTAATGTTAAGATAATTATAAATTTATTACTTTAGATAATCCTAAATTTCAATAACGAGTAATCAAAAATATGCTTTAAGTTGGAATTAATTTGAATGAACCTCGTCTCTGTAATGTTTAATCATGAATAATAGACAAAGACGCCTTTTGAAGTAGATGCTGTTCGCGGTTAAGTGAGTTAAGTATAACAATATGCAAATTTTCCATCATAAAAATGAATAAAATCGTATATGTATATACATGTAAAATAAAACATCTCCTTTTTTCCCCAAAACTATGTAATATTTTTATTAAAAATTTTTAATTTAAAATTCGGCAATTTTCAGCAATTCGACAAGTCCATAAAATATGATGCTTTAGAAACTAAAGTTGCTATAAAATATCGTATGCTATAAAATATGTATAACAAGTCGATATGCTTCAATTTGTTATTAGTATGTTTAATATTCACTGCTAAGTAATTTTGATATTCACTGCTTTTTTCCTGTTCCAAAACACGATTTTTAAAAGGTTTTTTATGCTTAAAAAACTAGACTATTGTAATAATCTTGTAACAATTTTGATCTGAGAAGACACATCGCTGCCTTTGACTGAAGCTTTAATAGTTTGTATATAAAAAAACATATTATAAACAAAAATCTCTTGATAGTTAATTATTTTAATTTATTAACAAACTAAAAGTACTGCTGTTGATAAGTTTAATTTATTTATTTAGAATATTAATTTTAACAAGATCTCTGGATATAATCTAGGGTTGATTTCAAAATTTCAGTTTAAAGTAAACATTATATTTTTTACCGTCCAAGTTATGAAATACAATCGATATTATTTGATAGTAAGATAAATCAACAGTTGAATAGACATCGGTGTATTAGATATGTGTCTTAATGAATTGTTTATAAAAATAATAAACAAAATTTTATGTCAAATATGAAGTGATACTCTTGACAATTAGCTATTTTGATTTAAAATAAACCACAAATTGTTCTGTTAATTATTTAAATATATTTATTTAATTTAAACAAAGCCTCTTTTGAAAACACGTTTTTTTAAAGAATGCATTCAGTTGTTTGTGAACGCATATTATCGATACGTTTGAATTTTTTTTTAAAATATCATTTACGCATGCTGTTGACAGTCATCTTAAGATTTTAAAGTGGAAAGCAGGTTGTCACGTAAATACCGTGAAACTAACATTTTTGTTGACAAGCAAAAACTTCTTCCAATCATAATAATATTTCTTTTATTTTTAAGCAGTATATACAGAAAATCTTATGTTTGTTAACGCTTTGAATGTGTTCATTGAAATGACATCTATAATGCTAAAGCATCTACAAAAACCCGTTAAATTATCGGATTATTCAATTTTACTTCACATGTTTGAAAGTTTAAATTCTATTAAAATCGTGGAATCAACTTTGAATTTTTCGAGTGTTAAATAAGTAGCGTGATGGCCCAACAACGTATCGAAGAAGACATTTCTTAGAAATATTACCAAATAACTAAATATAAAATCAAATTATTAAGGATAAAAATATGTAGATTGATTTAAAATTCCATGATAGTTTCAGATGACAAGAAAATATCTTGAAATAGTAGGCAAGTTGGGGTCGCAATTTCGATATCGAGTTTTTACAAGAAAAACACGTCCTGATGTCGGATTCGCGTTTGATGGTTTGCGTACCATTATGTATAAAAACGGCAGAAATGCATCATCTATGAAAATTTTAATTGTCAAAATATCATGGCTCATGGAATACAATCTGGTAACAGACGAACGGACAGATAGACAAACAGACTGGCAGACAGAGGAATCTTAGTAATAGGATCCCTTATTATCCTATGGATACACAAAATGGTTTATATTAATCGGTTTGTAAGTCTGTCTGCACGTCTGTTAGCTTGTCTGGGCAGGTTAATATATCTTCCGAACCAAAAGATTTAATCGAATGGTGATTAAACAAGCATTATGTCAAAATCAACCTACTGGGTATCCCAGTGTATTTAAGGGAAATTCAGGTTTGTACTAATTCCTCGAAAATGGCCATAATAAATTTCTGCAAATATATATTTACCAAAGTTTTTTTGGGTTCCAAATTTTTTTTTGATTCTTTTTCAAAAATGTAAAAAGTGACACACATACGTTGTTAAAAAAAAAAAACAAATAATTTAGTATATCTAAACTTAATGTAAGACAAAGGATGTGCATCATCGGATATACAAGATATACAAGAAAATGGTATATAACAGCTTACAAACATTTCAAAAAACATTTTTGAAATTCTAGGTGGATTTGCTAACAAAATAAAACTATGTATGTTTTGTTTTTTACATATCAAAATGTTAAAATGAACATGCCTTTCTATTTAAAAATAGATCCTTCTTTCATATCGTGTAATCATCACACGTGCAAATGATTTTAGGGTTTTGTTAAAATTATACTAATAACTAATAAAAATTGTATGGATGTTTCCTGTTGCTATTTAATTGTTGAATATTGTTCTGATGATGACAGCCGACACCCTTACACTTAGAGGTATTTCATTTAAATAAAATTTCTGTAAATGTTTAAAGGAATTTGATAGATTTTACACATAAGTGGGATTATTTCAATGTAATAAATTTTGCAAATTGAGATCCTGGATTAAAGAATTAGGTTGTCCCTTTGTCTGAAATATCACAAATTACTTACATTACAATAATTTTAAATAAGATTATTGTAAGTAATTTTGTTTTGCTTTCTATCGAAATTAAATATATAATCATAAAATTGTTCATAAACCAAATCTATATCCCATCATTTTTCTAGTATTTAAATACAAATTCTGCGCATTAGAACAGCAATTGATGGAGAGATGATTCAGAAAGTTTTGTGAAAATTTCATACTACCCTTGCAAGTACTATCGTTAAAACCACAAGTCTGTATCTGCTTGTAGAGCAATTAATTCACGAATATAAAAATTAACTCAAAAGTTAAAATTCATTAAAAAAGGCTTACTCCTCTTACGAAAATAAAAATAAAAGACACAAAATTTTTTCTTAAAAATTCCAACTGGTGGGAATTCCCAAAAATTTGATTGTAGACTGTCCGTGACCCGGGGTTTTGAAATTCCCAAGATATAAGAGATTTACAAATATACTTAATGTATCATTTCCACCAACTATTTTAAACAGTAGTACGAAAACAGATGCATGATATTAATACAATTAAAACTGTTATCTTAACTTGTTTAAATCTTGAAATGCCTATCCAAAAATCCCATTATGATTTTTTGCCTTGTCATGAACGTGGTATTCACCAAATGTTCAGGTTGTAGATGTTTTAATTATTGTTCACAAACTTCCCAAAAACTCTATATAATACATGAATCTTATTTTTATTATAAGATATTAATTAAATTAAACATAAACATTTCGTTTACACAATAAATTCATTATTTTTGTAGCTTTTCATATAAAACGCGCATACACAATGTTTGATTTATACAATACATAAAAATCTATAACACTTTTTTTTTTTAAATATATGATTACGTTAAAGGCATATAAGCATATAACATGAAAAAAAATTTATGAGGGGTGATAAAAAATGGTTACCCTAAAAAAGTAATCTAAACAAAACTATTTATCTACAAATTCTAAATAAAAAACGATAAACATTAATCATTGCATACCAGTTTACCAGTCTATACCACCACACATAAATAAAGAAAAAAAATAAAATAGAAAAATTAAACCATTAATTAATTCTTACAAATACTGATACATATTCTGTCCAATGACTTGACAATATTTTTATAATTGGCTGTAATAAACCAAATTTATTATGTAACATTTGTGGTGCTGTGACCAATGAACCATTGCTTGAACATGAACCGCATAAATGTTTACTTGGTACTTCGCATCGCTGATTATAAATTTTGATTTTATAAATTGTTAATAAGCCTCACTAATTATAAATTTTGATCTTATAAATTGTTAATAATTGGTTAGCATCAACTATGATCAAACTGCTAACTGTTTTGATTCTATATTTTAAACTAGCGTGGAATGAATTTTCCAGGACGTAAAGCAAACATTTTGTACCCCCTTTTACGAAAATTGGGCGGTCAGAGGAGTATAAAATTTGCCATACAGGTAGCCCCGAGAATTCTAATATTTTTTTTTAAATAAAAAATAAAAAATGCATTAAATCAATTTAAAAAAAAAAAAAAAAAAAAGACGTGTGGCACTCGGGGACTGCCGCGGTAAAGCTATTGCATAGCATTTTGTATCAACTTATGCAATTATAATTTTTTTTTTATTTATTTATTTTATTCATGCACTATTGCTTTTTCTTACACCTATACACCTATATACTTTCTCATAAACAGCTGCTTATGTATTCGTCCGATTTCGGAGCAGCTCGTCTCGATTCGTCAAGCCAGACCTCCTTGCCCGTCGGAGTGGGGAGCGTGAGATTTTTTCGTTACGGAATTTCTGGATTCGTTCCCCGCGCTCAAGGCCCGCGATAGAAGCTATGCAATGATTCCGGTAATACTTGAACAATGCGATATGCACACTTTATATAGTTGACAGTTCGTCATACTGCTAGTGAGAAGAGATAAAGAAGTTTTATTTTGAATTTCAAAATTAGATTTTGGTTTCTATGGAAATGATTATTTGTAACATATCATTTTTTTTCGTTACGGAATTTCTGGATTCGGTCCCCGCGCTCAAGGCCCGCGATAGAATCTATGCAATAGCTTAAAAATTACACAATCTATGACTCACACACTTATATACTCTTTTGTTTAATATATCGGTTTGACTAAGAGCACACATATATACTGTTTTGTTTAAAAGCAGTGAGATTAACTTTTGACTGATTACGGTCGACTTTTCAAGATTAAAGTATACATTTATTTATGGAATACTCGAAAAATTATTACACAACAATATTTATTTTATACATTCCGTACATTAATATTTTATTAATCAACACATTCCAATGTCTTAATAAATCCACCTTCAGGTGAAAATAACTTCTTGAGCATATTATATCGAATGTATCTAAATGAAATCCGTTTCATATAAATCATATGGCATGTCGATGATAATTTATCTCTAGGAACATGTACAGATTAAAAGAAAGAACTTCACTTCATTGATATAATATCAATTAATTTCAAACCTACTCAAATCCCAATTAACTGATTTATATCAAAAATAAAACCTTTTTATATCTTATTAAATACATTTTTTATTTAATGTTTCAAATTTTAAGTATTTAAAAAATCATGATGATAAAGCCATGATTATGTAGGTAACTTAATTAGTCATTTGTTTTCTAATTGAAAATGTAGGTACACAAAATGTTTAAATCATCAATAATTTTTATCCAATTAATTATACTTTTTTTATTGCATAATAATTATTATTATTTATTCAATAATAAATAATTAATTGTATGAGAAAAAAAATAAACATGAGAACAAATAATAATGAAAATACAGAGTGGCGAATTGAAATCGATTTTATAAAATTGTTTACAAGTTATATATGTAACAAATTTTTTTTTTATAATTTTATATAGCTCAAGAGACTAATTTTTAGGCACTATACAGAAAATAAAAATTTTCGAACAAAATAGAACCGACTTGAAAAATTGAATTCGAAAAAATATTACATTCCAAGAGAGCCGACAGAAAACTTAAACAATCACGTGTGTGTTTTACAACCATTTCAACTTTTTTGAAGTTTGTTTCAATGAAAATTAGCAAGTGATAATAATCTGCAATTGTAAATAATATTTGAAAAAAAAAACTGTAATTTAATTTAAATTAATCCAGTAGGATTCCAATGGAAGTCCGTTGAACATAAAGGCAACAATGCTGATCATTAACGGTTACTGCTATGTATATGTAAATAGTTCTATACACATAAATGGGTTTATCCCAACTAATAAAATGCACAACGTGCCTAAAGAAATTTTCTCTTCAAAACACTTAATAAATAGTAAAAACTTCTATAACCAATTACCTTTAGAAGTCGGCAATTACCTTTAGAAATATTCTCATCGAATCATTTACTCAAAGATTCTTAGGTATTTTAGTTTCTTTATAATTAAAAATTGGTTTCATTGAAAAAACGAAAATTATGTTACACATTTACGAACCAGTCGCTATCATATTATCATTTCGAAAAACACCGAAATAATTTTATTATTTACGCAAGAAAAATACGAAATTATTATTGACAGTCTAAGCTCGAAAATGAAATTTCTATTTTGAATCCACCCATTTTTCGATGTTCTTATCAGCTATTTTCTTGTAGTGTCACCCTATCCATTGAATTCATTTCATTCGTATACCATTATTAAATACAACTTCATTAGCATGTTTGTATTAAATGACTATAGATGATTGATTTGGTTTAAATCATTTAAATAAGGCATCAACTTTTATGGGAAAAAATTAATTTAATTGTTTTCAAAAAGTAATTTGCTCATTTAGTTCAATTTTTTATTAATTAAATTATTTCGATGCATGATTTGATATTGAATAATTATAATAATAATAAAACAATAAAAGTCGAACTGCAGCTGCGTCGCTGGCACCTTGACCTATCGGTCCTTTGTACACTCCTTTAGAATACTCCATCATCTGAAGGCTTTGATTTTATCTATCATCAGTTGCAGTGAAAGAAATATCTGAAGCAGTTGAAGCTACATGATCTTATTAAAACAAATAGCTGCGTAAAACGCTCACTGCTTCTCCACTGGGATTGCTTCTATCATGGAAGAATCAGACTCAATCAGAAGTTTCAGACTCAATCATTCTATATCTAACAGTGAGAAGCTTTCTCAGAATGCAAATAACGTGAATAGAAGTTTCATGGTATTCAATAAAACTCCACATCTTATATCTAAGCACTCTTATACTTCGAAGCTTATTGTCCACTTATCATTCCAAGAAAGTTGTACATCCATAAATTATACTAAATGTTATATCAAGTTATTAATAGCTAAATAAATTAAGCATTTTGCATTTTCTAAGAGAAAGCATTCGAAAGTAATGTAAAATTAAGTTGCAATTTTCAAAAAATGAATTTTAAGAAAATTCGGTTATTTTTAAGAAAAAAAAGATCATGCTTAAATTATAATCTCTTTTTATATTACTTAAATGTAGATTTAACGATTCCTTTAAACCAGAAATCAAGATAATTATCTTCTAATTAACTATCACATAACAATTTAACACTTCGTTAATCTTAATTGTTAACGAATCAATTTGCAGAAAATATATTATAGTATGCTATACCCTTTTCACATTAGAAACAAACAGATGAACATCAATGTTTGTTATCCTTATAATTGAATTCATTTAAAGTTTTTTTTTTTCGAAGTAAGAAATTAAAATCCTTAAAATTTACATTAGGGTTTTTATAATATAACGTTTACGATTACATTTTCGACTTTACTATTTATACGTACCGAAAAGAATTTTAATATAAATATAAAGGATTTACATAGAAAATGATCTAGCTCAAATTGTCTCAACATTAAGTTTGTTGCTATTTGATTTTAATGAAAAGTGTTGCACTTAAGTAACTAAGCCTGGAAATACGTTACGTTAAAATACAACTGAGCTATCTAACAAACAGTTTTCTATATATTTGAGTCAAAGTTTTTCTTATGAGGAGCGGTTTCGGTTATTTTTAATATTGAAAATTATACGTTAAAGTTCTTCACGTCAAAGTATTAGAAACTGGCTTTTCGAATGATTATTTACACTAATTTTACGATAATAAATATTTTAAAAAATGGCACGTATTTGCGATAAAATTTTTCACGTTTAGTAACTAAACCTATTATTTTTCAAAGTATCAACTTCAACATTATATATATATTCAAGACTTTGCAAGAATATTGAGTTCCTATCACTTTCTGTTCATCGAGGAGCTCAGCAAACATGGATTATAGTAAACTTAGAAAACACACTTTCCTTACCAATTATTTACGTTCCAAGATTTTAAAACTATGAAAAACTATTAAGGTCTGATACGGGAATTTGAAAAGTTCTTCTATAAATCTCAAAGAATAAAGATTTATATTTAAATACTAGTAGGCTTGGATGGTGTGTGTCACTCGTTTAATTGATTATGACAGCAATTATCCCCGTTTTTCACCGTTTTTCACAGAGGTAGAAAATGAACCACACATATGCTTTTAGATGAAACAAATCACACATTTTGAAATAAATTTGATTAAAATCGGTTCACATACATATATACACACATACATATATACGCGTTTTTAATACTGATAGGATACATAAAAAATAATTGTAATGTAAATTTTTACTTCATGTAAAGACCATTTCACACTTTTTAATATTTGTTTTTACATTAGAAATATATCTTAAGGCACATTAAAAAGGATATTTTCTTAGTTTATTAAAATTATATTTTCAATTTCAAAGACTAAAATAAAAACATCGCTTTGATGAATCAAAATCTTCCTGTACTCTTCACCTCAATTCACAAGGTTCCCATACATTGAACAACACATATTTCAAACTTAAATAAAGCGTGTAAATCTAGGTTCCGAATTCAATCAATCGGCCAGAATCAAGACGGGTATTTATAAAATTCTGGAAAATCTAGTCAAATAAGATTTGACTAGATTTTTCTTACTACTTTCACAAACATTGTTGTTATTATGTATTATGTAAATAATATCGAACCATACTTTTTATAAAATAAACATTTTGTTGGTACACACAAAATTAATATTTGATAATGTTGAAAATATCTTTATTAAAAAGTGTTTATTATGCCTCATAATACCATGAATATGAATAATATTATAATACGATGATGGCAAAGAATCGTTTGATCGTTTAAATATTTATTTAACTTTACAATTATTTATTTTTCATGTTTGGATTATTTTTTGATATTTTTCTTTATTTTTAGAAAATAATTATCAAATATTTGATATACGTCATGTTTTTTTTTTTTTTTTTTGATATTTGTTTAATAGTTATATTGATTGATTTTTTTTTTTAAACAAATAGAGATTATTTTGTTGACTTTTACAATTTAAAAAATTTGGACTATTTTCTTTACCTACTTAAATTAAACTAAAAAGGTAGATTTTTGTTATATTTAAATTGGATCTCAAGAAAACTAATGTATTAAAATGTAAGAGGTGAGTTGTATCGTGGAAAATTTAATTACTTATTTAATAATCACATTTACTTAAATATTGGAATTTTTTTAATGAATATTATGTTATACTTTATGTTGTGAATTCATCACTGTTTCTCTAAAAATAATAATTTTCTTTTAAATAATTAATATGAACATATTACTTTTTATAAATCGAAATTAGAGCTCTGAATATCAAATAAAACTATAACTTTCTAATGGAACGATAAAAATGCAACTTATTTTGTTCTGGTGTTATCTCACAGTTTAGCGACAATAACATTTACGGTCTTAAGATTTACAAAATTCACTTATTTTATCAGACACTTCCTTATTGCTCCTTTATTTGTTATTTGTTCAAGTTTTTCGTTTATTTTTTTTCAAGAAATAAATTTATGTAGGAACTAAAATATAACGGGATATTCCATCGAAAATTCACAAAGTAACCCAATTTTGGATATTAAATTGATTCATTTTTAAAACTCATCCTCTTATATCATTTCAATCCAAAAAAACGACCTCCCTTCGTATCATATTAAATCCTTTCAAAATTCTATAATTTACATTCTTATCAATCTATAATAAGATATTCTATGTACACGTAAGTTTTTAATTCTACACGTTGCCAGAATTGGAAGACTCATCGGTAATTTCTGATATTTTTTGTCATTTCCTCGTATTTTTATTTGCATAGATTTTCTATTTGATTGAAAATATTTAAAATTCTCCTTAAAATGGTTTTAAGGGTAGATTATTAAATATTAAATGAAAAAATATAGTCTAACATTATTATGATTTTTACAAATAATATAACCTTCTGGTGCCCAAAAAAATTCAACTGTGATAAATGATATCATTAAATTGACAGAACTTGAATTTTAAACTAAACAAATCGATAAATTTTAAATATATTAAAATGTTGTCCATACTAAAGAACTTTGAGACTATAATAATGAATTATTATTTAAAAAATGGAAACTTCCTAATTCCGGATCGTCGAAAACGCTAGACAGACGCCATACAATCCCAAAACATAACTGACTGTTTAAATGCATTTAAAAATATACTATTTTACATATAATAGTTTAAATTTCAAATAAAGTTTGTAAATTCATAAGATAAACGTTATTGTTTTCAATAAAATTGATACAGACAGCTTAATTTATTATCGCTTTATTATAATAAATAAAAAGAAACTAAATGAATTTAAATTATGATTATAATTAAAACTATCACAATAAAATAATAAATCAAATGTTGTTTTATTTTATTTTTTTATTTTATATTATCATAAAAAAGTTCATAATTATATAGTTTCGAGTTCATTGTAATCTCATTAAGTATACAAATATTCAATTACATTTAAGTGAAATATCATAAAGATCAAATTTAATATATGCATCATGCATTTTAAAGTAGTTATGTGTTCCGCCCACAGAAAATAACAAACATAACATAAAATAAATAGAAAAGCTTCTTTACGCATTATTATACCTGTTCGCAAATAATGCTTGTCTTATTTTATGCAGAAATTTCTTATTACCAAACTGTAACTCGATTTGGGTATGTTGTATATTAAAAATGATAAAAAGAGGCTAAAAATTTGAGATATTAATGTGTTATATCACCCTCCACCACACCTTCGACTTTAGATAAAAAACAGCTGAAGGTTTGGCTGAAGTCGAAGGCTTGTATTTGCCGATGAAAAAAATGTCGCACTAAAACTAGCCCCTATCATCTATATAAAGAAAACCGGAATTCGATCTATACAGACAAACCAAAATAACCTAATATGCACGCAAGTGTTAATTTTTATTTTTTCAGTTCGGCTGCTACAGATAAATTGGCAAAAAATGAAATTTAATTGATTGATTCAGTAATTGATTTGTGATAATAATTTTGTAGACTAGAAGATCTCAAAGATAAGGTTAATTATGTAAAAGTATATTTTTATTAAATTAAAAATCTATTCACATTAAAAGTATATGAGTTTTTAGCCAGTATTCAATCAAAATATAAAAAGGTAAGAAGTAGTGCCCAATACTCGGGCAAAATCAGACATTCGGCCGAACACCAGTAATTGGTAGCAGAAGTGGAAGAAATTTTATTCAAATTAAAATATTAAATAGTTAATTTTATATTGATTTCATCTAATTTTCAAATAATTTACATTCGTAAATCTTATAATGATTTAAAATAAGGTTAATGTCATTATTTTTTACGTAGTTGATTTGTATGTTTCAATATTTATACTAAACATTACGTCTTAACGGGTTAAATACGCAAATACCTTAATTGTTATAAATGTGTCTTAATTTTATAAAATTCAGAAATAATCATTGAAATTTACAGCGGAACAAACAAACATAAATAAGAACCAAATCGTCTTGTTGTAGCATAGGTCTGGCTTCATTCGGTCATTTAAAAAACTGAATGTAATGACAGAATGTAAAATGGTTTCGAACGACGTTAAGAATAATTGATTAGATAAGATTTTAATGCCCGTGTGCAATTTAACTTTTGCTTCCATTATGATATATTTTAATGCAGCAAACCCTTTGTAACGAACATTCTAATTACATAAAATTTTGAGTGTGGGAGAACGTACAGTATTTTAAAAGATAAGCAAGGATTATAAATTTTCTGCGTAGAAAATTACATAGCTTCACAATTTTTGAATTTTTTGCGATATTTTAGTTTTGAGTAATATCTGACAAACTACGCGTTTATCTAATCGTTGAATGGAAATTATTACAGTAATTATCGGCCAAGAAATCCTTTCGAATTATTTGTGTAGAAATTGAAGACAAAAAATTTTCGTCATTTTTATAATTTTCTTAAGGGATCAAAAAAATCCTGAAAATCATGAAAAATTTCATGTTAAATTTCTGTAGAACTAATTATTTGTAAATAATCTGCTCCTAAATCAAGAAAATTACAGAAAATTAAAACTTGTGATTTCCCCCAAAGGGTAAGTCCTTAGTTTTTTTGCGAGCGGAAATAAATGGATTGTATTTGAATCTTTTATGTATTTTTTTTCGCATTGTTTAACATAAAAATTCAAAATCATTTTCATCCCTATAATTGGCTCTCAATAAAGTGCGGGAATAAAGCATATTGTCCACATTAAAATAATTTTAAATACATTTTAATAATTTTATTGTTTTTATTATAAATTTGAAATTGATAAAAGTTTTTATAAAAATAAAATTTTATAACAATATAATAAAAAAAAAACATAAATTTCTTATTTCATTGGTCAAATAGACATTTCTGATTCATTTTTGAAATCTTATCGGTCTAAAAATAAATAATTATTTATATATTTAGACCATATAAGTATACTATAAACAACAAGATGGGTGGCTAGTTCGGTTTGAGGAAATCATTTGCAATAGCATAAGTTTATCAAAATTACTATTTATATTAGTTAAAATTAAATCTGACGTTGAACCTATTTACAAAACTAGCACAGCATCCATCATATTTTCTGTTATTTCGATTCAAAACATTTATATAATAAAAGCAGTGAAATAAAACACTTGATCAAATATACCAACACTACTTATGCCAACATTATGAAAAAATTTTTTTTGTTTACGTAGGTGTTTTTCGATTGGTTCGTCAAAATAAATTCACAATATTATTAATACGCCATTTATAATTTAATTTGTACAAGATTTTAAAATTCTTATGTTAAATAAATTGCTTAAAATTTAAGTGCTTCTGAGAAAGCAATATTATTAAGAAAGCATTTTTGCTTGTACATGTATAACGAGTTTAACAGTGTGGGTTTAGTATAATAATGTTTACACCAGTGTGGGTGTAAGATCATATCCCAAAAACTATTCCACGATTTTTGCGGATGATGTATCAATTGATTTGTATTTTAGTATAGCGTTTTAAGGCCAATTTTTTTTTAAACTATGAACTAAGCTCTACAATCAGAGATCAGAGTCATGAGGTTGTTGGCTTTATTTTTAGGACAGTATAAAAATGTTTTGTGATATGTATTTGATTGGAAGAAATGATTTTTTAGTACACTTGATTCTGTTGAAGTTGAGGATAAATATGTATTCATTCTTTTATAAACAATACATAATTGTACAGCATCAGTCAAAATAATAGGGTGAGACATATAATGGGAACGGGAAGCCATGCAGCAAAAAATTTGTTTTCTTTTTGGATTTTACTATGGTATAAAATTTGTAAATAAACTTACTAAAATAAATTTGTTTCTTATTAGTAAATATTCGAATTAAATAATATTTCCAACATGTGGTAACAATTTTCATTTTATTAACAAAAAAAAGTTTAGCATAAATTTTGTTAAAATTTTGTACATGAAGTAATTAATTAAATTAATGTATTAATGAGACTACAGGGGCATATTATTTGATTTTATCAAATTGATGTTACTACATAGAAGAGATATAATATATAATACACATTATACACATTCGAGGTAATATTATGGTAGAAAGGATTCAGATAACGGTATTTAATCCCTTGAATATGTTTATATGTATATAAACAATATATATGAATGTATAGATAGATATACATGTATATAACAAATACACTAAACATTTAAATATACTAAACTTTAATTATTGTAATTAATTTTACATGCATGTTATAAAATATATAAGCGTTGTAGATATATATTATATATAAATACAAGTTTATATAAATAAACAACATATTAAAATACCTTTATTTTATGTTACAGGGCGCATCAATATCAATATAATGATTAATCCTTAATACTTCTTATCGATCTTCTTAAAAATAAAATGAATTTAATCCTTGTATAAATATATGAAATATTATTACAAATAATACAAAAAATGAACATAACAGTTAACAGTGTTAATAGTTGTGACACTCGATTTATGGTTGAGTATTCATGTTTGAACTTTTTTTATTCATAAACATTAATTTATCCATATAAAAATGAATCCTTTTTTCATCTAGCTATGCCATAACTTCAGAATAACTTATTTCATTCTTTTTTCTATCTTTCTAATGCGTTGTAGAAGATTCTTACAGAAAAAATTGCTCAGAAAATATTATAATTTCTGAAAACTTCTGAAAAAAAAAAAAAAAAAAACATTTTTACAGTTTTTTTCTTCTAGATAGCATACGTTTTCGAGAAATAAACAAAATTTGTATCTAACTACTATTTAGTACCTATTGCATCATGGTTTAATAGCATTCTATTTTCTAAGAATATTACTTCATATAAAATCTACTTTCCTAGTTCTCTTTCCTAGTTTTAAACTAGAGTTTTTTGTTTTTAAAATTAAAAATTCAATTTAGTATACTGTCAATTTATTTTACAAATGTGTTGAGTATATCATATTATTCCTACATATGCAACAGAGACGTAATAGTGGAAAAAACTCAATGCAAGAATAATAAAGTGTTTGGCAAATAATAAACGTTTGCTAATGTGTTACATTCTATACCGCAAAATTTATCAAACAAATAATTATCATTTGATCATAATAATAAAATATTATAATACCAATATTAATTATGGATTATTTTAAATAACAAATGTGAAAATATATATATTTCAACATTAATTCACTTCTAATATAAATGTTTTCATTTTTATGTATTCAATAAAATAGAATTAATAAAATGACAACACAAATAATTTTTGCTACATTATGAATCCATTAAAATAATTGAAATTCACTGTTCAAAATTATTTACCTATATTTAAATTACAGTGTAAGTCGTTAATGATGTCTGTCGGAAATTAATCCAGGTTGATTATACGTAACAGAAAATGTCAACGAACACCATATTCTGTCCGACAGTAGAAGATCATATATTAAAATTAGAAATAAAATTGATATTTTGTATTATTTCAGTTCAAACTTCTTGAAAATTCTTTAGAATTGTTAAATAAAACCAAATGTTGTAATTTTACATAAAATTGATATTAACTGTTAATATTTTAGTTGATCAATTTCGGAGTCTAAACTGAGTTGTTAGTTCGACCGGAAATTTTGCAAAAATTTGTAAGTCGGTTTACAATACAACATTATAACAATAATAATAACATAAGTATGACGATCACGTTATAAATCTATCGTTAAAATATGTTCTTTGGTATTGACCAATAAATCGTTTATTGCATCTTAATCTGAACATTGTGAAATATAACTGTTCATTCCTTCACTCATAAGAAGAACGAAATAGTAATTATAAAAATAATGTGGAGCAACTTTCCAATACCTGAAGAAGTTTTGGTGTTGTCGGATATTTGTTAAATGCCGATTATATTAAAAAACAAGGGGTGTAGGTGCAACTAGCAGGGTCTGCACGACAAACTTCTCAATGAGGTGACTAAAAGAAAGTAATTTTTAATTATTACGAATATGGTTATTTTTGTCTTTTTATAGTTTTTTATTCCCTAAAAGAAACGACTAAACCGATTTTGCATAAAAGTGATTCAATGTTAAGCTACTTAATTACCTGCCAATTAGCGGGTTCAAGTCGATTTTGTTACTTGCTCTCGAGATAAGAAAATATCCGAACGAATATGCATAAATTCGCACCAGCATACATACGCATACACACCTGCGCGCGCACGCACACACGTGCATGGACATACAGATCCCTCTAAAAATATTGAATTTTATAAAGATATATAAAAATTTGTGATTCACAAAATCGGCTGTAATAAGGATTGAAATGAAATTAAAAAAATTATAAGAAATAGGTTAAAAATAAACTTTTCATATTGTGGTACTAAGAAGAACTTTCAATTTTTCGAAGAAAATAATGTGTTTGATAATTTTAATACAAAAACGCTTCTGGCGCAGCAAACGGAAGACACATACGACATTTCCAGAGACTTCATAATTGGTTCTTTTTTGATGAAATTTAATTAATTATATAATATATAAATTATTGGATAATCTGTTTTCGTACCGTAGAAAACGAAAGACAGGTGATTTTTACAATATTTCCATACTAAAATTCTATTTATTTAATTAAGAAATCATAAAATATGTGGGGAGTAATAAACATAAAACTTATAACTTACTAAGTATATCTTAAAACTTAGAATTACTCACTTAATATATTATATTTAAAATGAATATATTAATATATGATTTCAAACAGCATTGCTGACACTTACTGTAATTTAAATTCAGTGTTAAAAGCATTATTTGTATGTAAATAATATTGCACACTCAGTCAAATAGAAACAATGATGTGCAAGAATTATAGTCATTTTTATTACTTACAAAAAGAAGAAAAAAATACATAAAATTTTTAAAAACATATACTTAATTTCTTCGACGTAGGAGGTGAAGAGGAATATTGTACATTCGGCGCCTTATGAGATGATGACTTCAAAAACACAATGTGTTGTGTTGTTTTAATATCACATTATTTTTGAATGACATTATATAGTGTAAAATTTTTTTCGTCTTTTTTTTTTTTGACAAAAACATATCTCACATTAAAAATGATGGAACAAACAGCCTATCAACATGTCTTTTTTTACACACGTAGACTAAATAACTATAATGGTAATAAAAATTTAGTTATTCATTCCAGCGCATATGGTTTTTGTATATATACAATTTATTCACGAATAATATTCATCATTTAGTTAGTTTGTTAATGCTAAAAATAAGACCCAGTAACTTTCTTGTAGAATGTGATTAATTTCACCACGAAAACGGAAATCAAAAATAATATTTTAACATTTTCAGGTGTATTTGTTGTTGTGTTTTTGTGTATAGTTATGGTGCCAAATTTTGGTTCCTGTAAAAATCGCAAAACTTAAAATTGCTGTGATTAGTATTCGACTATTCACAAACAGCAGTTTGAACTTATTGGAAAATATTATTTAGAAAATTCGAGAATCTGAAACATTATTTATTTGGGTCGTTTAATTTCGTGAGGTCCCCAAAAAATGTTTTTCTTCATATTTTTAAATAATGAACTTTTCTTTCTACCCATGAATATAAAGAAAAAAAAAAGTATTAATATTTTTAGCAATTAAACATTGCTTTTAATATTTCAACTTTCAAATTTTTAATATTATATTTTAAGAGTACCAAATATTAAAATTTCTATTAAATAAACTTTATTTTTACGTGGATTTTTTTACTTCCTGTACCTAAAATTTAATTTAATTTTTATTTATTGATTTATAATTGTCAAAATCACAACAAATAATATACATTTTTATATAAAATATTGATACCTCACAATAATTTATTGTTTCCATAAAGTTAACCTCTCTTTAATAAATTACAAAAAATTCATTTAATTTCCTGATAATCTTTTATTTGAAAATTTAAAATAAAAATTTCATTCAAAAAATTTTTTATAATTACATTTCAAATGTATTATTGGCCTATGATCTAAAAGTCATATCAATGACGGTTGGTATTCGTTTTAGTTGAACTGTGATTTTGTTTTGGTGTTATGTTTAGGGTAGATGCATATCATAAGCACTATTTGTTTTCAAAAAATAAAAAACCATAAATAAATAAAAAGTGAAAAAACGACATAGTTTGTGACAAGATCACCAAAATGATTAGTTTAATCAACATCCGTTAAAGATTTGAAGTATTTCCTTTGTTTCTTTTAATTGCAAAAACAGTTTATCCTTAAAAAAACGTTTTAGATATAATTAAGATTAGTATTTCGATAAACATTTTGAAATTATTTGTTGAAAAACATTCAAATAACAAAACTCTTAATGAACGGATAAAATTTGTGAGAAAATATTAAGAATTTACAATTAATTTTATCATTTAGAAAACGATTTTGTAATACAAAGAATTCTTTAAAGCCATTCAAATAAAAATTATTATTCTCAAATATATATTCCATGGAAATCAAAGTAAATAAAGGTTTAACTAATGAGCGAAAGTCAGACAACCATATTTTTAACACAAACTGCGTATTTCTTATGCCATTTTTAATATCTAGCAATCACGGAAATAAATGCGATTTGCATTCGTAAAAAATAATTTAAAAAAAAAATTTCTAACTGCTATTTTCCAGTAAATCAATAGAATTAATTATTCAACAAAAATTAATGTTGTTATTAATTGTAAATAAATGATGTTTAGAACAAAATTATTTTGTTTAATTGTAACAAGGAAGAATAATAAAATTATTGTATAACTCAATCGCCATTTCGAGTTTTACAAGATTTTTCTTGTGATTTAATAGCAATTTCTTTAAATATTAGAAATATTCACAAATTCAATCAATTTTACTGCCTCAAACAAATACTTTATCCAAATTAGTCCCATAATTTTAGAGCTAATCTACTACAGCCAAACAAATAAATAAAATTTACCTCTATATAATATTCGTATAAACAATTGGGACACCATAAAAGAAATAGAAATCATTTCATAAATCTTTTATTGTTCTTGTCAACGCATTATTTTATTTAATCGAAAATGTAAACAGTTTTAATCCCATTTCGTTGATAAACACAAATATTGCGTGATGTATTCAAGTAAACAGAATTAAAATATTTATATAAAAATTGACTTACATTAGTATTGAATTCGGCATTATTAAATGGAACAGAAATGCTATTGTTACAAGGTTAAAAGATATTTTATGTTATAAATAAAAAATAGAGGTAAAAATTTTGAAAAAAAATCTGTCAAGTGTGTATTCAATAATTTGGTTCAGGATTCTATTCACTGCAATTTTTGTACGTCGTATAATTGTTAATAAATGACACATAAACTAATCAAGCTGCCCAAAAAAATTAACTGGTCTCAAATAAACTTACACTGAACCGATGGCCATTATTTGGTACGCTTAGAATTTTTTAATTCAACATAAAATAAATGAAAATAATTTCAAGTAAAATCCAATACTTGGCATTCGAATATCAAAGACTTGTACACAGCTCCATTACAATTATACAGGGATTGCTTGTAGGAATACTCGGTGAAGTACTTTGCTTTAGAATTGATTAGATTTATTGGAATTTTCTTCGCAATTTATTTTTACCACTGCTTCCACCAAAAATTGCAAATAAGGATATAACCAAAATTTTTTACTCCAATTAAAGCGTAATTACTTTACGATCATGGATATGAAGTTATTTTTTTAAAACTCTTTAAAAATAAGCAAGATATAGAAAATCAAAATTCCTCATTCAACAAGGATGGAAATACTTGATACATGACGTCATTTTTGTACATCTATATATAAATAACATGTTAACCATTGTTTTCAAGAGAGAGATGGATATATAATCGTTGATAGGTTATAACTGCTTTGTTTTTTAATCAATTTTAGTTTGATTTTTAACGAAATTGGTTGATACTAAATTTAATTTCCATATTCAGTATCAGTCCACTATACCTTATTTGAATTTTATTATAATAAATCTTCAATACACAGGGTGTGTAATTAAAATATTATGTTGCTATCTAAATTGGTAATATTTCAAAATGTTTCTAAGAAACAGTTTGTAAGTCAATCTATAAAATTTAAAATTCATGTCTTAATCAATATCTGATGTTTTGCATTACGGATACCTATTTCTCCTGAACCTGGTGTATTTAAATCATTAATAATATATCCTCCTAAGCGCTTTAGCTTAAATAGCCAATGAAAAATTACGATTTGAGGATTTATGCTGATAGGAACTGCATTTCAGTTGAAATAAGTATTGGAAATACATAAAATGGTAAAATATGTAAACGCTAAATTGTTTCACATATTCAAAGCAAATAAAGGATTGTAATACAGTAATTTACCTCAAAAGTATTATATCGAAAAAGATAAAATGCAAGTATTTAAGTTTTGAAATCGATTTTAATTTTAAACATTTGTTCTGAGAGCAAACCAGCGCCAAGAAAAATAAAAACATAAACTGCTGAAATTGCAGCATAATTGAATAAAAAAATATATAAGCAAAACAAATTTATTGTACGTTATCCTAATGTTATCCTTATGTAAGAAAGTTATATGATGTATGAAGCGAATACCCTTTTGCAAACTTCCTTTAAAAATTTATTTTTTGTCATATTATTTGCTAAATAATAGAATATGAATGCTTTATTCTTCTTTAAATTTAAACTGAACCTAAATATGTTATTTGAAATGACTAATGATTTTTAAATATTTATATAGCCAATTTTTTAGTTAAGTATTTATAAGATGAGCACTTTTTTTTAAAAATATGTAAACAAATGTTTAAAACGAAAAAAATAAAAATAGAACAAAGAAATTGTCTCATTAAATCAAGTTTGACAAATAGATGAAATGTATATAAATGACTAGTAATACATTTAAATAAATGAATAAAAACAAAATAGAATAGGTTTTAGCATATATAGCATGTGAAAGATTTGACACTTAACGAACTCATGTCAAGCATGGAGTTTCTTTCAAAACTGGCATCGTAGATGACAAACAATAGTGTTAATTATTTAGATACTCGAATTATTTTTAATCATCTTAATTTTTAAACAAATGTGTTTATTAACAAAATAAAAAAAAAAATAAAAAATTTAAAAAAAAAAAAAACAGTTTTATCAACATTTTACAATTTTCTACTTTCTTTCAATTTGAAACTAAAAAAAATAATAAAAAACCACTATAAACTTAGTCTATTTTTTAATTCTTATTCCAAGAGTATACACCATATTATCAAAACATATTAGTTTTAGTCTTAGTTTTAGAGCGCAAAAAATATTGAACTAACACATTATTGGTATAGTTCTTAAAATCATCTTATTATAGTCCATTTACGTTTGTCAAAACTCAAAAACAAAAAGACATATCGAGCTAAAATTTTCGTGGCGTATTCTAGACCAAAAAAGGGAGTCAAAGTTCATAAATGAGGTAAATCGGTCAATTAGGTCCTTAGTATCCACAATCCACCTTTAAAAACGTATGAGTTAAAAGAATAATGTAAATAATAAAAATGTTAACTTAAATGTTAAAATTCTAGGATCATTTATTTGAAGGAATGGGTGAGAATAGGTTTTGACTTCAATAAAAAGTTAAATTGTAAAATTAAGTAAGACGCTGGGTCATCAATAATTACATGAGGAAGTCGTTATTTTCATTTGCATGGTTATTAAATGAATATATACATTTAAAAATTAAAGATTAACTTATATCTGTGTGTCCAGAAACACTTTAAAACATTATGCACATAATATGAACATAAAAATATTTTCAAAGGAAATATTTATTTCTTTAAATCGATGTTTCTTAATAAGAAACAACTAACCATTCAAATTAGCTGTTAACAATTAATATTTAAGACCATCATGATTGTATACAGAAGTTGTTAGTGTTCGTTTATTAGCTTATAATTAAACAGGTTTTTATTTCTGTTGTAATTGCAAATTATTTATGGAAATGAATATACATTTATTTATCCGGATTAAAATATTATTGTGGGAAATATATGTCAATGATTATAAAAAAAGTCGCCAGTTGCTCAATACTTTAAAAGCAAAGACAAACACAATTTCCTGGGCACTTTTGGCTGTGTGAAATGTATGTCAATAATTATGTTCTTCAGTTTCTCAACTTTTTTAAAAGCAAAGTCAAATACAATCTGCGGGAACTTTGGGCTTTTTGTTATATGACTTAAGAAACTGGCACTATAATGAACAATAAATAACACTTTTAAGAATATCTCATAACAATTGTTAGAATATTTTATTAATTATCAAACTGTAAGCTTTTTTGGGAAAAAGTTACAAAAGCAATAGCGGCTTTCTCTAGCAGAACTAGTTATATCAATTTAAGATTTACATTTCGCCAATAGACAAAATTTAAGTTGATAAAATGGGGAAATTGCAGTGAGTTTAGACGAATGTATCTGTGTTTTACTTTATTGTACCATATTTTCTATTCGAAGTAGACGAGATAATCCTTTCTTTTTGTCAATTAATACTGGAAATACCGTTTTTACTTTAATATACTATCTAAAGAGCAATAACAACTGAGTATGCATAAATTTGTAAATATCAGCGCACTTGGAAACTTCCAGTCATTGAGCTTACAAAGCTCTCTCAATATTGCGCTTGCTTATTGTCGTTCGATTACTTAAAGAATTGTAACTTTATACCTATGTAATATCACCGAAGTAATCTTTTTTTTTTTACTTTTTTTTATTTATTAAAAAACTGAAACATGTTACAAAATGATTTTCGAATATGACAAGATTATCGAATATACATTTTTAATATAAGTATACGCAATATTAATATTAAATCAAATTTTGGTTTGGTATGCGTGTCAATATTTATTGTAAAAACAGTTTTGGGAGTATCTAAATATAAAAAGAGGGTGTTAATGAAGTTAACGAACCGTTATTATTACAAACCCTACACACTCTTAAACTTTTACAATTTATCCATTTTATAAATATTTCGATGCCATATGGCTAAGTAGTCCTAAAATGTTCGTCTTTCAATAATATCAAACAGTAAACAGGTATTATTATTGACACAGACCAAAAAATATGAGGGATTTGGGATTGGAAATTATCGATGGAATTATGACTATCAAATTACGCTATTAATATTTAATTCCAAATATTATGTATAATCTTGTCTGTATTTTAAAGGCCTCATTCTCAAACGTATTAAATAATTGTATGATCATGATTGAGATAGCTTTAGTCAGAAATACGAGACACTCATACTAGCACAATAGACAATTCGTAAACATATACAGATGTATATAATTATATTTGTCAAAAATTTAGTAATTATTTTATCATCGTTATCATATTAAAATTTTTGTGATTTATTACCAAATTCAATAACATTTATTTCATTTGGATCACGTAAAAAGGTGATCATGTAAAAATCAAAATTTAAGTATATTTATTTTGGCTAATTTTGATTTGAGGATGACATAAAACGGTATACAATTCAATGTTAGATCTGTTTCGGGCTTGGTTTGGATGGCATTTGTTGTTCGAAGTACATTTGGGGTAAAGTATTTGGAAATGTAATCATAAACGGGCAGCTGCTTTATGTAGATTGGATTTCTTAGCTTTGTTCATAGTTGGTTATTTTCTGTTAGCAAAAGCTTAAACGTTCCTACTATTTTTGTACCATATAGCTTAAATTTCTCTCAAGAACAGCTGAAGATAAGCCACCATGGAAATTTTATGGTTTTACTCAATGGTGATGTTTAATCATTAAACGTGATAAATAGATAAAAACGAGGCAATTATGAATAATTCAGTTTACAATTTCTTTAAACATAAAAAGATAATTTTTCTGAACGAATAAAATTTCCTAATTTTTAAATATATCTTTTCTATACACTGAAGAATTGTTCTGCCTGGAAGTAGGAATCTAATGGACGAATAGATGTTGTTGTAGATTTGTACTGACATCATATAAAAATTTAACAATAGATTAAAAATGAAAAACGCAACACCCATAAGGAAAGGCTCGATTTCACATGAATTCAGAGATTCAAGAGACTTACTATGCGGCCAGTTGTAAGAACACCAAATATACTAAAATACAAATCAGAACATTTAAAGGAATAAAGCTTGAAAGTTTAGGGTCAAATTAAGTTGTTAGCCAGATTAAATAAATAAAAATTTTAAATTGCCCTACAAGGGTCCAATATTATAAATAAAAATTTGTTTTTTATCGCCTATTCATTATTTATAACTTCATTTGCCACTTACAAGCTCAAATTATTGAATACAATTTTATTTATGTTCTCCTCATGGTTGACAGGTTATTTGGACACCTTTTTCTTTAAATTTCTGCTTGTAAACAAACAAATGATTTAAACTTCAACGCATTATTCTAATGTGTCCTTAATTCTTGATTTTCACGATTACGATTTTATTTCAGTTTCACATTCGATGACTGAATATTATTGACAAGGTACTATTAATAAGATAATGCAATTAGAAAACTGAGTACAATTTATCATGGCGCGGGTTTCAATCATTTAACTAAATTGCGGCTTATTTCAATAAAGTGGCTCTTCTTTTAAAACTTATATTAACATTTCAAAGTTAATAATAATTTCTTTTGATTACTTTTTTAAGTCCTGAGATCAGATAAGAACAAAATACATATTTGTTTATTAACTAAGCAACCAGTTAATTGTCATTTTGATATATTTTTCCCGCCGCTTCCACCAAATTTATAAGTTTTTTTTTAAATGTATAAACATTCATAACGAGTCTATGTTTATTGGAAACAACAAACAACAAATATTAAATATCTTATAAATTAATCATTATACCAATTCAACATTTTATTTCTGTAATTAAAAAGAAAACATAAAAAACAAACAGAAAACAATTAATCAACGTACCTTTAGCATTAACAATAATTCCAAATACACCAATCAGAATAATTAAAACACTCCACGAATGTTGACTCTTCATCATGTTTGTAAATAAATTCATATTTCCACTGAATATATTAAAAAAATAAAACTTCAACTTAATGACAATATTTATTTAACAATCACCATCATATAAATTTAAAATTATTTACAATCCACTTCAGTAACAAAAATTCAATCAACAAAAAAAAAATGTATCTCTTTAAAAAAACACTTTTGTTTACAAAATCATCACTAAATTAATAAGTCACCATCTGAAAATGCACTTAGATATTGTCGTCACATTCAAAATAAAAAAAACAGTTACACTAAAAAATCTAAAAAATTTCCGAAACCAAAATAAAAACGTGATAGTTTTTATATCGATAAATTAATTTATAAACATCTCACATGTTGTTTAATATAAAATTTATTTAAAGTAATTCACACGTCAACTCTTTAATATTTAATTACCAAAAAAAATAACATATGTTAAACAAGTGTTTTTGATATTATACTTTTTTTAAACTTAAAAGCCTTTTAATTTTTTATGTCAAAAAATGATGATTTATAATTTCATTTTTTTCCGATTTTATCATAATGCATGAAATTATTTTTGGAAAAAAATAAACAATAATAAATGGTAATTTTATTTAATTCAAAAATTACCCTTTCTGTAGTTGATTGGATGTGATTTGTTAAACATATTATTGTTATAAATTTTAAACTGTTTTTCCTCTACACAAGAGAGGGTGAAAAACCTTTTTTATTTATTAAAATATGTCAGATAATTTTTCACCCACATACAACAATTAAACACAATTTTGTTTTTTCACGAGTTTGTTATTAATTAAAAAATACAGAAGTTTATACAAAACACACAATATGAATTTGTTATAAACAATTTTACGTGTTAAAATGTTTATATCATATGTTTGACAAACATTATACAACAGATGTATTAACATACATATGTATATGTTCAATGCTCAACTGGCACGGAAGAACTCCGGGACCACACTGCCGGTACTTTACCAAGGGGTTTATTATTCAACTGATGATAATCGTCATCACATGCAGCACGACCGTATTATACGCAAGCGTCGTATTGACGTACGTCGTATAGTCCTTTACGTTCGTATTTATTATGTTGAAAAGGATGAATATATTTTATATGTGTTATCCTCAATTTAGTGAAAGTGGATGATTTTCTAATGAATATTGAACGTTTACTGGTGATTGTAGAACTTTAACTATGATTTTTGACATAGAAAAAAAGAAAACAAATGTATTTTTTTGCTCAAAACGTTTTTGAAGTGTATTCTTATATACAGTTCACAAGTAAATTTAGGTAATGTGACTGTAAAATTATTTGGAAAACTGAGAAGAAATCTGTTTTGTATAAAAAATGGATCGCTATATATTAGATTAACGGTAGTATCTATTTACACGATAACGAGAAAATTAAATTAAAAAACTTGAATATTCTTAACAGGGAAATTAATAAAGAGGTATACAATTAAGAGTCAAAATACTTTGTATCTTGTTTTATATTTGTAATCTAATCTGGCTATCGTATAAACGATTCTAAATTTAAATGTATAAGTCCTATGTATAGCTTGTAGACCATTTTCGGATATTGTGAAGGATAATTGTGAGAATTTGGTATTTTGGCAAATAAAACAGTTTTTTTGGGTGAGGATTCATTTTTTATTAGAATTTGATATATTCTTTACTACAGTTCATTCAAATTTTACGAAATTGATTAGTATTGTTTAATTTTCCTATTATACAGAGGTAATACTTAGTGTATATTATCTACCCCAGCATCGGGTTAAGGTAAATGATCCAAATGTGAATTAACGTGCATATGTAAGAATGTAAAAATCAACGTGAATGCGACATAATAAAACTTGTAAAATCCCTGAGCTGTTCTTCAATCGCCTTCCTGTAAATTATATGCTCAAAATATTCCAAATAAATATATCCACATGTATTTATTTACCTATTACGTAAGCTTATATAGATTGCTCAGTATATTATTTAAATTGTTAGAAATCTATTAAAAAATAAATTATTTATGAAAAAAATGTCATTCACTTACCGGATTCTTGAAGAAAATAGAGTCAGAATAATTGCTGAATGTTAACTATGTAAATATATAAAATCTTCAAAATGTGGAAGTGCGTGAAAGTCTAAACTTTGAAATCTATGATTTTACTACTCTTCCACCAAAAAAATTAATAAAGTCTTTCACTCGATGTAAAAACATATACCTTTTTGAGTGAAATTGATGTTGAGCACTCTGAATTATATACTCCGTCAATCATTTTATTCGTAAAAAATAAAGGATATTTTTAATTTCTTCGTCTTATAATAAATTATTTTTCCATGAGTGCTTTACTTCCCTTACCTATTGTTGCTCACAACATATGTTTTCATGTTTATCTTTATTTATTCACCAATTATTCACTAGTGTGGTTAACACTTATTTTATTTTCGAAAAAATTTTCGATTACGTGATCAGAGTTTATAAATACGTTTCTCTTACCCATTTACTCAAAAAACAGTAGAAAATAATTAATTACTGGCCCAGAAAATTTGAAGTCCCATTTAGAAACTGATAAGAACCAAAATTTCGAAAAACCAAAATATTTTAGTTTTTTAGTGTTTTTATACTTACCTAAACTAAACAAACAATAATTTTTCCGTGTAAATAATTCTTTAATTTTATTTTAGCTTTAGTGTGTAAATAAACATTTTATAATTTAAAACTGCGGGAAATTTATGGGAAAGCACACAATGGTATTATAAAAATAATTCAATTTGTGAAAATAATTAGAATTACTTTGAACAAAAAAATGTTTTTTAAAATTATTTTATTTTTTATTTAATACAAATAAAACGATTATTATTTATCCTTCGTTTGAAAATATTCGATGAAATTAAATTATTTAACAACATTTTTTATGATTTTCTATTAAAATTCTTACATATTTTTATCTCATTGATGTTAGGCCAATTGCTTTTTAAACTTGTATACGATTAAAGAACTGAAATGAATTTACTAAAGCTTTGGAAATAATCAACATTTAGTACAAAATCTACAGCCATATAAAGCAAGTCATAATATCTCTGTCTTACCGTTTCATTTCAAGTCTCAAACTTCTAAATTACTGCAAAATAAAAATATAAAATACAATTTTTAAACTGTTTAAAATAAATATTGCCTGAGAATTGTCTGGAAATATAATATCAGGGTGATCATTATGACCAAAAAACCACAGACACTTTCTAACTCGACCACTAATACGCAAATCTATTTTCCTCAATCCCAAATATCGACTGATTATGAGTTGACCCAAAATATTACCCAGGTATTTAAATTTTATGATGGACTTGAGGGGTAAAAATTTTACCGGGCCTTGCTAGCTTGCTAGCTCGAGTCTCACGTCTCGATAATCAGGACGGTAATCTCTTCAGAATAGCATAAAAATCAATAAATTGTGATAAATTTCAACTGACCATTCATACTTCACATTTTTCATACAGTTTGG
Source organism: Chrysopa pallens (assembly GCA_020423425.1). Taxonomy (NCBI): domain Eukaryota; kingdom Metazoa; phylum Arthropoda; class Insecta; order Neuroptera; family Chrysopidae; genus Chrysopa; species Chrysopa pallens. Next base: position 62,846,546 of record CM035592.1, read on the forward strand.
ACATTATGAATAAAGACCAATAAATCACTTGGTCAATGATGACTTATACAATTAAAAAATAGTTCAAACATTTAAAATTAAAAAATATGTTTAATTTCCGCAGACATTCATTATTTTTCACATGGCCACTCACTCGCAAGTATTTATGGAAACATTATTACATTTCATTAAATTCGATGAAAAGATCGTTTGAACTGGCTCCGATAATACAAAACAAAAAATTAAAATTTATTTAACTTTAAATGAATACTTTATCAAGTGATCTAAGCAAGCACATTAAAACAATAGTTAATAGTTGTCTCAAAAAGATTAAATCATCATTTAGTGCCTACTGTTAAAGGAATAATACTTCTTATTTTTAATAACCGGTTAGAAGAATTGATAATTGTATTTGAATTAGCCCATTTGTAATTCTAATAAAATGACAATGATACATTTTTTTAGAAAAAATTTATTTTGTTTCAATGCAGTTGATTTTATAATTGATTCTAATGAGATGCTAGTTGCCCAAATTTTTTTATTATCTTAAAATTTTAAATGGTAGATTTCGATTTTTTTTTTGTCAAAGTCGTGGATTATTATAAAAATTAGTTTAATAACCCTATTTTATTGACACTTTAAAACGCGCTTGCAATTTTTTAATTTTCTGGATATCAAACTTACGTCATAATTTAATTATTTTCAAAAAGTCCATAGGAACATTGAAGTAAAACACAATATCTTTTTTGAGTATGTTCTTCTAGTGTAACTTCAGCATTCTATTTCATTATATGGACTTCAATAATGGCTAATATGTTTTAAAAATGGGAAAAATATTTTAATTTCCGAATAAAAAATTAAATTAATATTATTATAATTTGTATGTAAGGTATATCCAGGAGAGATGGCCGTAGGTTCTTAGTGACGCTATAAAAATCACACTAGTAGCGTTTTCAAAATCTGAGAGAAAACAACAATTATATAAAATATTTTTTGTACATTTCCACTAGCGATCTGTCTTGCTGCGTCCGAAGGAGATGGTGATGTTATGATTGATGGTTGGTTTATTTTTTAATTGTCATTTTCAGTTCTTATCCTTTTTGGATTCTGTGCTGGTCTTTGGCTTGATTGTGCGTATGAGAAGTTTAAGTAATAATTTAATACGGTCACCTCCTCCGGGCTTACCCTATACATTTTTATAGATTATTTTTTGTGCTGGTAATTGCTACTTCCAAAGATTGTATTCTAAAATAATTGTAAAATTCAAAACGTGCAGGCACCTAGTTAATTTAGTGACAATCGAAACTATGATTCGTACTATTTTTTACTAGTTACTCTAAGTCATTGTAATAATCATTGTTCCACACTTGAAATTCGTGACAGTTGCAAATTGCTATATGATATGAGTGATACTTGATTATTCTTAGCAATGAAAATATCGCTGATAATTACCGACATAAACTAATTTTATTAATATCCCAAAATTGAACGAGTTGGCTATGGAATAACGCTAGATTTAACGACCAGCTAAATATAATATACGCATTTGGCAATCTATTCAAGTAATATACGACTTTTACTTTATTAGCCTGGTGAGCGTAGTACTTTTACTTAATTTCACCACACATATGGGGATGTATATTTACATTTGTTGATGATATATCTGTAGATATATTGTTGATTTTCAGTGAAAATTGTTTATGGCGCTGTTCAATTAATAAAGCAGTTTTTATTTGTCGAAAGTATTGGGTTTTTTAATCGTTATTTGATAAAAAAACTGAAAACTAAAAAATAAATTATTTTGGGATCTGTACATTTAAATAATTTTAATTAGATTTTCGTTACATGCCATAAATAAATTAAGTAGATTTATCGACTCAGGTGAATTAATAGGTAAGTTCTAAGATATGTCGTTTCACCTGCAGTTTTTTTAATATTATCATCATTTTACACTTTCTACTTGGTTAAATTTTCTAAATGTTAAAATATATTGGAAACGTTGGAAAGTGTGAACAATTAATTTGTAAGGCTCGATTTTTTAAAAATTGTAATATTACTTTGCCATTTAATTATGAATTATGATTAAAATTTCAAATTGTTACCTGATATAGAACATAATTTAAAACTAATAACAAAAAAATAAAAATAAATCGATTCGGAAGTTATAGTTTAAAATAAAAACAGAAATTATAAACAAGATCAGATTTCTTAAAAAGCATATTTAGGATTAAAAAAAAAAAACGAATTGTTATTAGTTGATCTCATAGGGAATGGTTGAATTTTCACTGTATAATTGGTCTGTCTTGTCACATAACGATAAGCTTTCACTGTACTTCTGTCCTTGTCACATAACGTCTGTAATGTCAATTTCATCTAATATATCTCGTCTATTCTATAAAGCTCTTCATAATGAACAAATGATGCACACACACACACACAACAGTGTTGTAAAATCCTACATGAATTTCAAACGTGTTTAGAATTTTTTATAGTGTAAAATAATCTATCTTTATATACTTGAGTCATTCAACGCAACGCACGATTGTTTTCTTTTTAGCTGTACGTTCGTCTAACAACAACTATAATTGTTAATTTTTAAATTAAAGTTTATGTAATTAAAAAGATTATGTTGCTTTATGAAATCAATTAAAATCAAATTACACTTCATTTGAAATTAAAAAAAAAAATAACAATTGTAGTTTAAAATGCCTTTAATTATTTCCAGTACCAAAATTGTAAACAAATATGTATGTGGATACACTTGTTACAAAAAACAAACTGAAATATTTTCTTCTTTACGTTAATTATTAACAAAGTTTATCTAATAAAATTGGATAGTTTCTTTTTATATTACTTCGGTTATCTATTTTAAATTTAAAATTATAATCTGGAATTTATTTTTAAAGTCGATCAAATGATTTTGAATGCAATTAAACCAAAGATAAAAAATTGTGCCCTACAGCTTTAATATTCCCTTTAGGTAATCGCTATTAATGCCGAAATTTACAAAATGTAGGATTATTAATTAAAAGGCAAATATTTAAGTATATTATATTGAAAATTTGTAAATAAATTCGTTCTTTACTCATTTTCAAAATAAAAAATTTCACAAACGGTTAACACATAACGCCAGTTGACAAAGAATTTTATATCATGTGGACAAATGTGAAAAAATTTTTTTGCTCGTGTTCAAATTTCAACTCAACCAGTTAAGCCGTTGCATAGATATGATTATTTATAAATGTATTTGATAAAGAGAATTTTCATACAAATGCCGATATACCGTGAACCATTCATCCCATTTTGGTAACATTTTGTGAGTAAATGCATTATATACTTTTACATAAAGATATGAATTTTGTTATAATTTATTTATCTGGATGCTAAGGCGAAAATCACAAAACAATTCAATTTATTGTTACCATGGATAGAAAAATACATTAATACTTGTATCGTAAAAAAATTATTTGAATGAACAGGTCTAATTACATAGTATAGTAATTACTGATTAAAAGTTGTCTAAAAATTTTCTAATTAACTTTAGAGTTAAGTCTTGAATTAATTTTAACATAATCACATTTTGAAGACTTATATTCTTAGATCGTCGGGTATTGTTTGTAAAATATAAAATTGTTAATTAAAAAGAAAAAAATCATTAAGAAAGAGATTATTTGAAAATTTCTATTTAAAATAATAATAATAATAATAATGTACATGATTGATATATAGAAATACATTTTCCATCTCATATCCAAATTGCAACTTATTCGTTGATGACTTACCAGATATAGAGCTAGTTAAATGAATATATTCGTACATCGCGAGAGTTTTTTGTACATTAATGGCAGTGTATTTTGTTTTCTTAACTGTTAGTCTACCTATTTTTCCTGATATCTACCTAATACCGTTTTACCGTTCTTCGGAAATCAGAGTATATTTATTTATATATAACTTTTTTTACTGTCGAAATTGGAGTTTCAAAAATTATATATTATTGCTCGTATCTAATATACAACTTCAAGGCAAACAATGTTTTCCATTTCATGTATTCATTTATACTACCAATCTGGCGTTATCTTTCCGAGTGTTTCAAAACTTGAAAAGATAATATATTAATGAATTAACTTCAAATTAAACTGAAAATTAAAAAAATAAAGTTTTCGTTAACCACACACATTTTTATAAAAATTAATAATGAAATATTTTACAATGAATGATTACGGCTGATTGTTAAAAGTTATGTTAAAAGTAATATCTAATCCCCCATCATCTTGGATATATAAAAATTATTCAAATTTGAATATATATTGTTATGTATATTCATCCATTTAATAACCCGCATATTTTTCGATCCATGTGCCATTTTTATTTAATTTTTGTGCAACAAATTTCAAAGTTAAACAGAAAAAACAAAAGACATAAAAATATGTCGAATCATGTAAACATTTGTAATTTTTTATGTCGTGATAATTATGATATTTGTTTGAAGATTCATTCTCTCTTCACAAATATAAATGATAGAGCTAGCTAGCTATCCATTCATATAAAGTGATTTGTAATATTCATTGCGTTTTTGTAATAAATAGGATTTGATAGAAAATTAAAAGCCAGCTTTATAAAAAAAAAAAAAAAAATAGATACTTTATGCAAATTCGGAAAAATGGGTAGTTTTTTCATTGAAGCCCGTAAAATCTTCTATCACTTATTTTAAAATTGACTACCGATTTTTATTATTGTAATAGAAATAACACACTAGAACAAATAAAAAAATCTTTTTGCCCTAAATAACACGATTAAACCAGGTTTCTCAACAAATTTAAGCCATTTTTTTATCGTGTCAGAAAATAAATAAAGAGTTTTGCCACACTTTGGACAGAATGGCTTTTTTTTTAAATTGAATGAACTTCGTATTAAAATTTAAAAAAAAAATGGTTATCCACCAATTAAAAGCTTGTCGATGTAATGGAAAATCTTATGGGCTCTAAAACTGAAAGCGGCTCATACTTTTCAGAATTTTTGTGTAAGAGTTACAATTATTATTACTAAGCTTTTTACTAGAGTATTTATAATTTTCACAAAATTCTCGTTTAGAAAATTTGAATATTTTCGGAATTTTGTGAGACTTTAAATATAGACTAATTAAAACAAATAAAACTTTGCATCGCTATCAATTACAACTCGTTCCGGCGCCGACATCGAAATGTTAATGGTAAGTAGAACATTATCATTGAATTTTTTATTGAAATTTTACAATAAAATTTTTTTACATATTTTATCTTTTATAATTTTCAAAATTTTTTTTTTTTAAATTTTTATTATACAACCATTACAATTTATCTTTTCGATAGTCAATATCTAAAAAATTGTTATAGCCCACTTTTTCTTATGGGAAAAATTTTTTAATCAAGTTTTTATGGATACTACTAGAAACTTTACTGAATTTAATGAAAATTATTAATTTCTTTTCTTTAATAAGGAATAATACACCAAAAATTTGGACTAATATAGAACTTCCTTCTTTTTTGAAGTCGGTTAATAAATCTTTGAAATTAAAAACATGAAAGCAGAATGTTCTCTGTAAAAATTCTATAACAATAATTTATAAAATTTGAAATTTAGATTTAGTTAGATTTCTTTGACTATAAAATTCTTCAAAGGTATAATACTTGTCATTTATTACTGAAACATTGGATGTCTTTTCTCTTTTTTAAAAACAAAAATTGTCACTTAGTTGTCAAATATTATAGCTGCGTACAAGGGTGTCCCACATCAAATACCGGGTGTGCAAAGCAAATATAAATCAAGTACTGGATGCCCACACCAAATAGTAGATGTAACTCACCGAAACCCGGGCCTATAAGAGAAACGCGTGACCGGGTCTGCTAGAAGGCTAATAAAAATTAATGTACTACTGAAGAACCATCTGAGCAATTTTTCAAGTTTTGTAAAACCTTATTTAATGTAATTTCCTGTTTTCAGACGAGGCATAATAAACTTGTAGCAGTTTTCGATTCCTGATTTAAATGATGTGTAGGAAAAATATTTATTCTCTGAATATTAAAAGAAAATTATATTATTAAACTAAAATAAGCCAAAAAAAATACCATCAAAGTAAGTTATTTTTAAAAAATTATTCATTTTATGATTAATTTTATGTTATGTTGTACAGCGAATGATATGGAAATGCAAAAATATTCATAAAATTGATGAGTGAAATATGTTTAAAGATATAACCGGATATTTATTTAAAATAATAATAATGTTTGTAAAATTAATATGTCTTCTGTTTAAATCAATCAATCAAATAATATTTATGTAAAAAGGATGTAAATGAATTAATTAAAATGCTTAGTGAAACATCGATTATATAGTAAACGCGAATATTACGTCTTTGAAAAATAATTATTAATTATTGTTGAAAAACAGAATTTGAATGTAATGTAAACTATTTCAGTTATTACTAAATCGTATTGTCGGTGTTTAAGACATGATGAGTACGGTGCGATCTGATAGATACTCTAGCGACATTAGGAAAAAGTTTTAGAATAAAAAGTTGAATAATGGGCGACGGTACGTTAAAACGGATGTTTGGAATTTTAGTATTCAATTTGAAATATTCTAAAAGTATAAAATAATTTTTTAGGATGAATATTATCTTTTACTACTGAAAGTTCACAGGTTTATTATAATCAAATAATTTTTAATAAGTTAATTAAAGATAACTGTACATTTAAGGTAAAAAAGCGTGGATCGTATTTGACATAAAACGTAAAAAAAATTATTATGGATAGCTATCGATCAAAGTAGAATTTCCATTAAAATATAGTAAAAAAATTTACTTACTTGATGCTACATAAATTTAGAAAGAAATTTCTTCCCTAAGGGTGGGAAAATACCCTTGTTTTCTTGTTCACTTACAGATTTTAATGCTGATTTGTATTAATTAAAAACTAGTTATACATCTAGTAATTAGTAGATTATAGCCACATAATATTATAATATAAGCTTTTTAACAAAAAAAAAAAATCAAATCGCCGAAAAAACTGAAAAACTAAAAATATAAACCTTTTTTATTTAACCTTAACTAAGTATATATTTTTGTAATTATTTTGAGTTTTTAATTGAAAGTTTTTAATAAGTTCTAATTCTTAAAGTAATGTTAGTATACCTTATATAAGTAATTTTAAGTCAGAGGCTGCGCATCATATATTACTTAATTAATTTGTTTATTTGGCGCAAACTCTAAATTACTTAGGTATACTTGCATTAGTTGAAGAACGTAGTTGGTTAGTTAAAAAAGGTTTATTATTTTTTAAGTTTTTATCTTATAGTTTTTTGTCGCTATTTCTATTAGTAGACGCATACTTAATTTTTGATTAACAAAGCGCATGAAAGCGAAGCTTATAAAGCATGTAAGTGAACAATAAATCACCCCTTTTTTTCAACCAAAAGGAAGAAATATTTTCCAAATTTTTGCGGGACTAACTTTAAAGTATACCCTATCCATTAAAAGAAATATATAATCGGATTACTCAGTAAAAAGTTATGCGTGCGTGTAAATTAAAATCAGTGAGTGAACAATTAATCAATTATTCCCTGTTTTCCTACCTTGATGATGAACACAAGCGAACTATTTTCTTTTGCCTGCGACGGTCTATGTATAATGGCTTTTGTTGTATTAAAATATAATATCCACTTGCACCTCTATAGACAAAACATATTTAACCCTGTTTAAATCAAAAGATGGATAGAATTGAAAATCTTATGCTTGATCCGGGAAGCAAACTCCACGATAAGTGTTATCTCTTAACCATACATAAAAATAATATTAAGCTCCTTTCTTAATAAAACAGTATCTATATGTATTCAGGAATTGCATTTTCATCATTTTTTAAAGTAAATTAATTAAAATTCAAGAGTCTATAATATACAATCAAAATTGATCCCCTAACGTCAATTATTATATAAGACAAAGACAACAGTATAAATGTAAATTGACATTTCCTTTAGTACACAATATAATAAAGATAATTCCTATTCATTTTATGCGACTGCAAACAATAAAATACAAAGACATTAAAATTGATAAATATAATATATACTACGTGTGAATCACCTATCCCATTTTAAAACACATTTCTTAGAAATACTACAGAAAAAAATAAATATGCTGTAAAAAAATTAACTAACAAAAAAAAAATATAAATACAAAAATATAAATACACAGATGAAAGATGAAAAGACCATGAATATTAAAAATGCTGTAAAACTGTAAATTGAATCCTTATTAAATACATTCAAGTTGAAAAAAAATGCTTCAAACTATTTTCCTGAAATATTTGATTCAAATACGAAATAAATTTCTCTATTGACCCCCCACTGACTTTTCGTTATAACTGATTTCAACCTATCACCAAAGTAAAGCAACATTACACACAGTCATTACTTGGATGGGTGACTGTCTAGGAATGATGTGTACTGTTGTTGTTCAGAAAAAACCTAACTAGCGGCAATACAACATAATGATTATTGCTACAAATTATTACATGAAACAAAATTTTTCAAAAATGCCCCACTAATGCTTAAACTTGATGCGTCTTTACCCAATTATGGTTATAATGTGTATCACAGAAAAGAGATTTGATATGAGACTTAGAATTAGTTTCTACAACCAATTCAGAAAGTACATACGCTACCATGTGTCTTGGGTTTGTATGCAACCTCAGAACTTTCCATTGGGTGAACCAACCAATTGATGATTAATTTTTTATTTAAAGTTGGTTCTTGTGTGATCCCATTTCAATTTAGACCTGATTTCATGCCCATAAAGAGAGAGAAGTTACAAAAACTATTTCAGTCGTTTATGAACCGATTTGAATAATTCCTCTTTTGTTGGAAAGGAGATATCCCTAGGGTGGTACTATGATAAGGTACAGGACCAGTTGTCCCTGTGAACAGAAGTGAACAGAAGGAGCCAAACAAATTTTAGTGATCAAATTTCATCCAAATAAAAATTTTTTCGTGGTTGTATACAAGACTCAAAAGTAAAACATAAGAATTAAAAAAAAAAATCCGCCTTCAATAAAAACAACTAAAAGTAAAAAATAAGTTTAATTGTTTCCTTGTGACCAATTACATTTTGAATTCGGGGTCCTGCTTATCATTAGCTTAAAAACTGATTGGTTCGACTGAGAAAGGTAATTTGTCAATTGGTAAAAAATAATTTTTTACTTTTTAGTTCATTTTTTTCTATATATTGTGAAGTATACAATTATATTGTTTTGGTATAATATGATTTATGGGGAAGCTTGTGCTAATTATATAAACATATTATTCCACATATTATTCGTGAGATGAGGATGAAAATTTCAAACTATAATATTCAAATACTATTTTACATTAGAATAATAGAATTAACCATCTGTTAAATATTGACGAGTCTTGCAGTGTTTGTGGTATGCTTGGCTTTGGACCGGAACCAACTTTACTAGCCTTCGACTCGTACTGAAAACTGCACCCTCGATATAAGAAATACTGTTTTACATATTACCATTGTATAATTGAAACTAACTAAAAAATTTGTAGCTCAGTTACACAGAATATTTAGTGATTCCTAGTGGTACATATTATTTGGATCGTAAGTGTATCGTCTGATGTTGTACAGTTAAACAACCAACAAACCATCATCTTGCACATTACATCAACTATAGCCAACGTCATATATGATAATGTTATGAATATTTATTTTTGTTTTATTGATTATATGTAAATATTATTTTATTTTAACAAAATATATAAACGAACCATCTAAAATTAACAAATATTTGATTTGTATACATACAATAATAATAATATAACATACATAATGTACATATATCCATAAATTTATATTTATGTACTATACTATGATATAATAAATATATATATCTACTTCAAACATTTCAAAATTATTTTGAAAAAAATTAATAGGTAAATAAAAATTAATTTTCTGCATAAAATTTAATATTATAAATATAGAAAAATACTATATTCCAAAAAAAAAAAATGTTTGGTTAAAATAATAATAAAAATAGCTGCTCAAACAGGGTCCGGAATTATAATTATTGAACGTCAACATATTTTGTAATTTCTGAAGTATTAAAAAAATGGTTTTTAATCTCAACATAATTATAATATGTCAGAGTTTATTAAATTGTGTCTAAAGTTTGTAACGCTAGAAAATATTGAAGCACTAAACTAATTTTTGGTATAAGTGTTCATTGAATCACCTAATTAAAAATATAATGACAAAAAATGTTTTTAATTTTAACAAACAAATTTTGCTTGAAGTTTTTTTTCGTAAAATGTTTGGATTCGCCACAATTTTAGCTCAAATTTAGCTTATTAACACATATATAATGACAATACATATTATTATATATGTATTTATAACTGTATTGACTGAATATTTAGAGTATCTTATACGAATATTTTTACGAATGCTTAACTAAAAGTAGTTCAAACATTGAACTATATGTCGAGTATCTTCGAAATTAACTGTGTTAACTGTCATATTCACTTGTATTATATTTTCTTTTGAAACAGCAACAAAATTTAACGATTTCGTTCGTTTTGCTCGAAATAAATATTTAGAAAAATTTGCATGTTTTTTATTTCAGCTAAGATAGCTTTGT